>JAUIMM010000337.1:0-175000 GCA_031769625.1 Taudactylus pleione
CACAGAAGAATGATCTACTCTCCTGGTCACTGTACATGGAAGAATGATCTACTCTCCTAGTTACATGGATGAATGATCTACTCTCCTGGTCACTGTACATGGAAGAATGATCTACTCTCCTAGTTACACAGAAGAATGATATACTCTCCTGGTCACTGTACATGGAAGAATGATCTACTCTCCTAGTTACATGGATGAATGATCTACTCTCCTAGTTACATGGATGAATGATCTACTCTCCTAGTTACATGGATGAATGATCTACTCTCCTGGTCACTGTACATGAAAGAATGATCTACTCTCCTAGTTACACAGAAGAATGATCTACTCTCCTGGTCACTGTACATGGAAGAATGATCTACTCTCCTAGTTACACAGAAGAATGATCTACTCTCCTGGTCACTGTACATGGAAGAATGATCTACTCTCCTAGTTACACGGAAGAATGATCTACTCTCCTGGTCACTGTTACACGGAAGAATGATCTACTCTCCTAGTTACACAGAAGAATGATCTACTCTCCTGGTCACTGTACATGGAAGAATGATCTACTCTCCTAGTTACATGGATGAATGATCTACTCTCCTGGTCACTGTACATGGAAGAATGATCTACTCTCCTAGTTACACAGAAGAATGATCTACTCTCCTGGTCACTGTACATGGAAGAATGATCTACTCTCCTAGTTACATGGATGAATGATCTACTCTCCTAGTTACATGGATGAATGATCTACTCTCCTAGTTACATGGATGAATGATCTACTCTCCTGGTCACTGTACATGGAAGAATGATCTACTCTCCTAGTTACACAGAAGAATGATCTACTCTCCTGGTCACTGTACATGGAAGAATGATCTACTCTCCTAGTTACACAGAAGAATGATCTACTCTCCTGGTCACTGTACATGGAAGAATGATCTACTCTCCTAGTTACACGGAAGAATGATCTACTCTCCTAGTTACACAGAAGAATGATCTACTCTCCTGGTCACTGTACATGAAGAATGATCTACTCTCCTAGTTACACAGAAGAATGATCTACTCTCCTGGTCACTGTACATGGATGAATGATCTACTCTCCTGGTCACTGTACATGGAAGAATGATCTACTCTCCTAGTTACATGGATGAATGATCTACTCTCCTAGTTACATGGATGAATGATCTACTCTCCTAGTTACATGGATGAATGATCTACTCTCCTAGTTACTGTACATGGAAGAATGATCTACTCTCCTAGTTACACAGAAGAATGATCTACTCTCCTGGTCACTGTACATTGAAGAATAATCTACTCTCCTAGTTACACAGAAGAATGATCTACTCTCCTGGTCACTGTACATGGAAGAATGATCTACTCTCCTAGTTACATGGATGAATGATCTACTCTCCTGGTCACTGTACATGGAAGAATGATCTACTCTCCTAGTTACACAGAAGAGAATGATCTACTCTCCTGGTCACTGTACATGGAAGAATGATCTACTCTCTAGTTACATGGATGAATGATCTACTCTCCTAGTTACATGGAAGAATGATCTACTCTCCTAGTTACATGGATGAATGATCTACTCTCCTGGTCACTGTACATGAAAGAATGATCTACTCTCCTAGTTACACAGAAGAATGATCTACTCTCCTGGTCACTGTACATGGAAGAATGATCTACTCTCCTAGTTACACAGAAGAATGATCTACTCTCCTGGTCACTGTACATGGAAGAATGATCTACTCTCCTAGTTACACGGAAGAATGATCTACTCTCCTAGTTACACGGAAGAATGATCTACTCTCCTAGTTACACAGAAGAATGATCTACTCTCCTGGTCACTGTACATGGAAGAATGATCTACTCTCCTAGTTACACTGAAGAATGATCTACTCTCCTGGTCACTGTACATGGATGAATGATCTACTCTCCTGGTCACTGTACATGGAAGAATGATCTACTCTCCTAGTTACATGGATGAATGATCTACTCTCCTGGTCACTGTACATGGAAGAATGATCTACTCTCCTAGTTACACAGAAGAATGATCTACTCTCCTGGTCACTGTACATGGAAGAATGATCTACTCTCCTAGTTACATGGATGAATGATCTACTCTCCTAGTTACATGGATGAATGATCTACTCTCCTAGTTACATGGATGAATGATCTACTCTCCTGGTTACTGTACATGGAAGAATGATCTACTCTCCTAGTTACACAGAAGAATGATCTACTCTCCTGGTCACTGTACATGGAAGAATGATCTACTCTCCTAGTTACACAGAAGAATGATCTACTCTCCTGGTCACTGTACATGGAAGAATGATCTACTCTCCTAGTTACACGGAAGAATGATCTACTCTCCTAGTTACACGGAAGAATGATCTACTCTCCTAGTTACACAGAAGAATGATCTACTCTCCTAGTCACTGTACATGGAAGAATGATCTACTCTCCTAGTTACACAGAAGAATGATCTACTCTCCTGGTCACTGTACATGGAAGAATGATCTACTCTTTACACGGAAGAATGATCTACTCTCCCTAGTTACACGGAAGAATGATCTACTCTCCCTAGTTACACAGAAGAATGATCTACTCTCCTGGTCACTGTACATGGAAGAATGATCTACTCTCCTAGTTACATGGATGAATGATCTACTCTCCTGGTCACTGTACATGGAAGAATGATCTACTCTCCTAGTACACAGAAGAATGATCTACTCTCCTGGTCACTGTACATGGAAGAATGATCTACTCTCCTAGTTACACAGAAGAATGATCTACTCTCCTGGTCACTGTACATGGAAGAATGATCTACTCTCCTAGTTACACGGAAGAATGATCTACTCTCCTAGTTACACAGAAGAATGATCTACTCTCCTGGTCACTGTACATGGAAGAATGATCTACTCTCCTAGTTAACACAGAAGAATGATCTACTCTCCTGGTCACTGTACATGGATGAATGATCTACTCTCCTGGTCACTGTACATGGAAGAATGATCTACTCTCCTAGTTACATGGATGAATGATCTACTCTCCTAGTTTACATGGAAGAATGATCTACTCTCCTAGTTACATGGATGAATGATCTACTCTCCTAGTTACTGTACATGGAAGAATGATCTACTCTCCTAGTTACACAGAAGAATGATCTACTCTCCTGGTCACTGTACATTGAAGAATAATCTACTCTCCTAGTTACACAGAAGAATGATCTACTCTCCTGGTCACTGTACATGGAAGAATGATCTACTCTCCTAGTTACATGGATGAATGATCTACTCTCCTGGTCACTGTACATGGAAGAATGATCTACTCTCCTAGTTACACAGAAGAATGATCTACTCTCCTGGTCACTGTACATTGGAAGAATGATCTACTCTCCTAGTTACATGGATGAATGATCTACTCTCCTAGTTACATGGATGAATGATCTACTCTCCTAGTTACATGGATGAATGATCTACTCTCCTGGTCACTGTACATGAAGAATGATCTACTCTCCTAGTTACACAGAAGAATGATCTACTCTCCTGGTCACTGTACATGGAAGAATGATCTACTCTCCTAGTTACACAGAAGAATGATCTACTCTCCTGGTCACTGTACATGGAAGAATGATCTACTCTCCTAGTTACACGGAAGAATGATCTACTCTCCTAGTTACACGGAAGAATGATCTACTCTCCTAGTTACACAGAAGAATGATCTACTCTCCTGGTCACTGTACATGGAAGAATGATCTACTCTCCTAGTTACACTGAAGAATGATCTACTCTCCTGGTCACTGTACATGGATGAATGATCTACTCTCCTGGTCACTGTACATGGAAGAATGATCTACTCTCCTAGTTACATGGATGAATGATCTACTCTCCTGGTCCACTGTACATGGAAGAATGATCTACTTCTCCTAGTTACACAGAAGAATGATCTACTCTCCTGGTCACTGTACATGGAAGAATGATCTACTCTCCTAGTTACATGGATGAATGATCTACTCTCCTAGTTACATGGATGAATGATCTACTCTCCTAGTTACATGGATGAATGATCTACTCTCCTGGTTACTGTACATGGAAGAATGATCTACTCTCCTAGTTACACAGAAGAATGATCTACTCTCCTGGTCACTGTACATGGAAGAATGATCTACTCTCCTAGTTACACAGAAGAATGATCTACTCTCCTGGTCACTGTACATGGAAGAATGATCTACTCTCCTAGTTACACGGAAGAATGATCTACTCTCCTAGTTACACGGAAGAATGATCTACTCTCCTAGTTACACAGAAGAATGATCTACTCTCCTAGTCACTGTACATGGAAGAATGATCTACTCTCCTAGTTACACAGAAGAATGATCTACTCTCCTGGTCACTGTACATGGAAGAATGATCTACTCTCCTAGTTACACGGAAGAATGATCTACTCTCCTAGTTACACAGAAGAATGATCTACTCTCCTGGTCACTGTACATGGAAGAATGATCTACTCTCCTAGTTACACAGAAGAATGATCTACTCTCCTGGTCACTGTACATGGATGAATGATCTACTCTCCTGGTCACTGTACATGGAAGAATGATCTACTCTCCTAGTTACATGGATGAATGATCTACTCTCCTAGTTACATGGATGAATGATCTACTCTCCTAGTTACATGGATGAATGATCTACTCTCCTAGTTACTGTACATGGAAGAATGATCTACTCTCCTAGTTACACAGAAGAATGATCTACTCTCCTGGTCACTGTACATTGAAGAATAATCTACTCTCCTAGTTACACAGAAGAATGATCTACTCTCCTGGTCACTGTACATGGAAGAATGATCTACTCTCCTAGTTACATGGATGAATGATCTACTCTCCTGGTCACTGTACATGGAAGAATGATCTACTCTCCTAGTTACACAGAAGAATGATCTACTCTCCTGGTCACTGTACATGGAAGAATGATCTACTCTCCTAGTTACATGATGAATGATCTACTCTCCTAGTTACATGGATGAATGATCTACTCTCCTAGTTACATGGATGAATGATCTACTCTCCTGGTCACTGTACATGAAAGAATGATCTACTCTCCTAGTTACACAGAAGAATGATCTACTCTCCTGGTCACTGTACATGGAAGAATGATCTACTCTCCTAGTTACACAGAAGAATGATCTACTCTCCTGGTCACTGTACATGGAAGAATGATCTACTCTCCTAGTTACACGGAAGAATGATCTACTCTCCTAGTTACACGGAAGAATGATCTACTCTCCTAGTTACACAGAAGAATGATCTACTCTCCTGGTCACTGTACATGGAAGAATGATCTACTCTCCTAGTTACACTGAAGAATGATCTACTCTCCTGGTCACTGTACATGGATGAATGATCTACTCTCCTGGTCACTGTACATGGAAGAATGATCTACTCTCCTAGTTACATGGATGAATGATCTACTCTCCTGGTCACTGTACATGGAAGAATGATCTACTCTCCTAGTTACACAGAAGAATGATCTACTCTCCTGGTCACTGTACATGGAAGAATGATCTACTCTCCTAGTTACATGGATGAATGATCTACTCTCCTAGTTACATGGATGAATGATCTACTCTCCTAGTTACATGGATGAATGATCTACTCTCCTGGTTACTGTACATGGAAGAATGATCTACTCTCCTAGTTACACAGAAGAATGATCTACTCTCCTGGTCACTGTACATGGAAGAATGATCTACTCTCCTAGTTACACAGAAGAATGATCTACTCTCCTGGTCACTGTACATGGAAGAATGATCTACTCTCCTAGTTACACGGAAGAATGATCTACTCTCCTAGTTACACGGAAGAATGATCTACTCTCCTAGTTACACAGAAGAATGATCTACTCTCCTAGTCACTGTACATGGAAGAATGATCTACTCTCCTAGTTACACAGAAGAATGATCTACTCTCCTGGTCACTGTACATGGAAGAATGATCTACTCTCCTAGTTACACGGAAGAATGATCTACTCTCCTAGTTACACGGAAGAATGATCTACTCTCCTAGTTACACAGAAGAATGATCTACTCTCCTGGTCACTGTACATGGAAGAATGATCTACTCTCCTAGTTACATGGATGAATGATCTACTCTCCTGGTCACTGTACATG
This sequence comes from Taudactylus pleione, assembly GCA_031769625.1. Taxonomy (NCBI): domain Eukaryota; kingdom Metazoa; phylum Chordata; class Amphibia; order Anura; family Myobatrachidae; genus Taudactylus; species Taudactylus pleione. The sequence continues at coordinate 6,157 of JAUIMM010000337.1, forward strand.
GAAGAATGATCTACTCTCCTAGTTACACAGAAGAATGATCTACTCTCCTGGTCACTGTACATGGAAGAATTATCTACTCTCCTAGTTACATGGATGAATGATCTACTCTCCTAGTTACATGGATGAATGATCTACTCTCCTAGTTACATGGATGAATGATCTACTCTCCTGGTCACTGTACATGGAAGAATGATCTACTCTCCTAGTTACACAGAAGAATGATCTACTCTCCTGGTCACTGTACATGAAGAATGATCTACTCTCCTAGTTACACAGAAGAATGATCTACTCTCCTGGTCACTGTACATGGATGAATGATCTACTCTCCTGGTCACTGTACATGGAAGAATGATCTACTCTCCTAGTTACATGTGGATGAATGATCTACTCTCCTGGTCACTGTACATGGAAGAATGATCTACTCTCCTAGTTACACAGAAGAATGATCTACTCTCCTGGTCACTGTACATGGAAGAATGATATACTCTCCTAGTTACATGGATGAATGATCTACTCTCCTAGTTACATGGATGAATGATCTACTCTCCTAGTTACATGGATGAATGATCTACTCTCCTGGTCACTGTACATGGAAGAATGATCTACTCTCCTAGTTACACAGAAGAATGATCTACTCTCCTGGTCACTGTACATGGAAGAATGATCTACTCTCCTAGTTACACAGAAGAATGATCTACTCTCCTGGTCACTGTACATGGAAGAATGATCTACTCTCCTAGTTACACGGAAGAATGATCTACTCTCCTAGTTACACGGAAGAATGATCTACTCTCCTAGTTACACAGAAGAATGATCTACTCTCCTGGTCACTGTACATGGAAGAATGATCTACTCTCCTAGTTACATGGATGAATGATCTACTCTCCTGGTCACTGTACATGGAAGAATGATCTACTCTCCTAGTTACACAGAAGAATGATCTACTCTCCTGGTCACTGTACATGGAAGAATGATCTACTCTCCTAGTTACATGGATGAATGATCTACTCTCCTAGTTACATGGATGAATGATCTACTCTCCTAGTTACATGGATGAATGATCTACTCTCCTGGTCACTGTACATGGAAGAATGATCTACTCTCCTAGTTACACAGAAGAATGATCTACTCTCCTGGTCACTGTACATGGAAGAATGATCTACTCTCCTAGTTACACAGAAGAATGATCTACTCTCCTGGTCACTGTACATGGAAGAATGATCTACTCTCCTAGTTACACGGAAGAATGATCTACTCTCCTAGTTACACGGAAGAATGATCTACTCTCCTAGTTACACAGAAGAATGATCTACTCTCCTGGTCACTGTACATGGAAGAATGATCTACTCTCCTAGTTACACAGAAGAATGATCTACTCTCCTGGTCACTGTACATGGATGAATGATCTACTCTCCTAGTTACATGGATGAATGATCTACTCTCCTAGTTACATGGATGAATGATCTACTCTCCTGGTCACTGTACATGGAAGAATGATCTACTCTCCTAGTTACACAGAAGAATGATCTACTCTCCTGGTCACTGTACATGGAAGAATGATCTACTCTCCTAGTTACACAGAAGAATGATCTACTCTCCTGGTCACTGTACATGGATGAATGATCTACTCTCCTGGTCACTGTACATGGAAGAATGATCTACTCTCCTAGTTACATGGATGAATGATCTACTCTCCTGGTCACTGTACATGGAAGAATGATCTACTCTCCTAGTTACACAGAAGAATGATCTACTCTCCTGGTCACTGTACATGGAAGAATGATCTACTCTCCTAGTTACACAGAAGAATGATCTACTCTCCTGGTCACTGTACATGGAAGAATGATCTACTCTCCTAGTTACACGGAAGAATGATCTACTCTCCTAGTTACACGGAAGAATTATCTACTCTCCTAGTTACACGGAAGAATGATCTACTCTCCTAGTTACACAGAAGAATGATCTACTCTCCTGGTCACTGTACATGGAAGAATGATCTACTCTCCTAGTTACACTGAAGAATGATCTACTCTCCTGGTCACTGTACATGGATGAATGATCTACTCTCCTGGTCACTGTACATGGAAGAATGATCTACTCTCCTAGTTACATGGATGAATGATCTACTCTCCTGGTCACTGTACATGGAAGAATGATCTACTCTCCTAGTTACACAGAAGAATGATCTACTCTCCTGGTCACTGTACATGGAAGAATGATCTACTCTCCTAGTTACATGGATGAATGATCTACTCTCCTAGTTACATGGATGAATGATCTACTCTCCTAGTTACATGGATGAATGATCTACTCTCCTGGTTACTGTACATGGAAGAATGATCTACTCTCCTAGTTACACAGAAGAATGATTTACTCTCCTGGTCACTGTACATGGAAGAATGATCTACTCTCCTAGTTACACAGAAGAATGATCTACTCTCCTGGTCACTGTACATGGAAGAATGATCTACTCTCCTAGTTACACGGAAGAATGATCTACTCTCCTAGTTACACGGAAGAATGATCTACTCTCCTAGTTACACAGAAGAATGATCTACTCTCCTGGTCACTGTACATGGAAGAATGATCTACTCTCCTAGTTACATGGATGAATGATCTACTCTCCTGGTCACTGTACATGGAAGAATGATCTACTCTCCTAGTTACACAGAAGAATGATCTACTCTCCTGGTCACTGTACATGGAAGAATGATCTACTCTCCTAGTTACATGGATGAATGATCTACTCTCCTAGTTACATGGATGAATGATCTACTCTCCTAGTTACATGGATGAATGATCTACTCTCCTGGTCACTGTACATGGAAGAATGATCTACTCTCCTAGTTACACAGAAGAATGATCTACTCTCCTGGTCACTGTACATGGAAGAATGATCTACTCTCCTAGTTACACAGAAGAATGATCTACTCTCCTGGTCACTGTACATGGAAGAATGATCTACTCTCCTAGTTACACGGAAGAATGATCTACTCTCCTAGTTACACGGAAGAATGATCTACTCTCCTAGTTACACAGAAGAATGATCTACTCTCCTGGTCACTGTACATGGAAGAATGATCTACTCTCCTAGTTACACAGAAGAATGATCTACTCTCCTGGTCACTGTACATGGATGAATGATCTACTCTCCTAGTTACATGGATGAATGATCTACTCTCCTAGTTACATGGATGAATGATCTACTCTCCTGGTCACTGTACATGGAAGAATGATCTACTCTCCTAGTTACACAGAAGAATGATCTACTCTCCTGGTCACTGTACATGGAAGAATGATCTACTCTCCTAGTTACACAGAAGAATGATCTACTCTCCTGGTCACTGTACATGGATGAATGATCTACTCTCCTGGTCACTGTACATGGAAGAATGATCTACTCTCCTAGTTACATGGATGAATGATCTACTCTCCTGGTCACTGTACATGGAAGAATGATCTACTCTCCTAGTTACACAGAAGAATGATCTACTCTCCTGGTCACTGTACATGGAAGAATGATCTACTCTCCTAGTTACATGGATGAATGATCTACTCTCCTAGTTACATGGATGAATGATCTACTCTCCTAGTTACATGGATGAATGATCTACTCTCCTGGTTACTGTACATGGAAGAATGATCTACTCTCCTAGTTACACAGAAGAATGATCTACTCTCCTAGTTACACAGAAGAATGATCTACTCTCCTGGTCACTGTACATGGAAGAATGATCTACTCTCCTAGTTACACGGAAGAATGATCTACTCTCCTAGTTACACGGAAGAATGATCTACTCTCCTAGTTACACAGAAGAATGATCTACTCTCCTGGTCACTGTACATGGATGAATGATCTACTCTCCTAGTTACATGGATGAATGATCTACTCTCCTGGTCACTGTACATGGAAGAATGATCTACTCTCCTAGTTACACAGAAGAATGATCTACTCTCCTGGTCACTGTACATGGAAGAATGATCTACTCTCCTAGTTACACAGAAGAATGATCTACTCTCCTGGTCACTGTACATGGAAGAATGATCTACTCTCCTAGTTACACGGAAGAATGATCTACTCTCCTAGTTACACGGAAGAATGATCTACTCTCCTAGTTACACAGAAGAATGATCTACTCTCCTGGTCACTGTACATGGAAGAATGATCTACTCTCCTAGTTACACAGAAGAATGATCTACTCTCCTGGTCACTGTACATGGATGAATGATCTACTCTCCTGGTCACTGTACATGGAAGAATGATCTACTCTCCTAGTTACATGGATGAATGATCTACTCTCCTGGTCACTGTACATGGAAGAATGATCTACTCTCCTAGTTACACAGAAGAATGATCTACTCTCCTGGTCACTGTACATGGAAGAATGATCTACTCTCCTAGTTACATGGATGAATGATCTACTCTCCTAGTTACATGGATGAATGATCTACTCTCCTAGTTACATGGATGAATGATCTACTCTCCTGGTTACTGTACATGGAAGAATGATCTACTCTCCTAGTTACACAGAAGAATGATCTACTCTCCTGGTCACTGTACATGGAAGAATGATCTACTCTCCTAGTTACACAGAAGAATGATCTACTCTCCTGGTCACTGTACATGGAAGAATGATCTACTCTCCTAGTTACACGGAAGAATGATCTACTCTACTAGTTACACGGAAGAATGATCTACTCTCCTAGTTACACAGAAGAATGATCTACTCTCCTGGTCACTGTACATGGAAGAATGATCTACTCTCCTAGTTACATGGATGAATGATCTACTCTCCTGGTCACTGTACATGGAAGAATGATCTACTCTCCTAGTTACACAGAAGAATGATCTACTCTCCTGGTCACTGTACATGGAAGAATGATCTACTCTCCTAGTTACATGGATGAATGATCTACTCTCCTAGTTACATGGATGAATGATCTACTCTCCTAGTTACATGGATGAATGATCTACTCTCCTGGTCACTGTACATGGAAGAATGATCTACTCTCCTAGTTACACAGAAGAATGATCTACTCTCCTGGTCACTGTACATGGAAGAATGATCTACTCTCCTAGTTACATGGAAGAATGATCTACTCTCCTAGTTACACGGAAGAATGATCTACTCTCCTAGTTACACAGAAGAATGATCTACTCTCCTGGTCACTGTACATGGAAGAATGATCTACTCTCCTAGTTACACAGAAGAATGATCTACTCTCCTGGTCACTGTACATGGATGAATGATCTACTCTCCTGGTCACTGTACATGGAAGAATGATCTACTCTCCTAGTTACATGGATGAATGATCTACTCTCCTGGTCACTGTACATGGAAGAATGATCTACTCTCCTAGTTACACAGAAGAATGATCTACTCTCCTGGTCACTGTACATGGAAGAATGATCTACTCTCCTAGTTACATGGATGAATGATCTACTCTCCTAGTTACATGGATGAATGATCTACTCTCCTAGTTACATGGATGAATGATCTACTCTCCTGGTTACTGTACATGGAAGAATGATCTACTCTCCTAGTTACACAGAAGAATGATCTACTCTCCTGGTCACTGTACATGGAAGAATGATCTACTCTCCTAGTTACACAGAAGAATGATCTACTCTCCTGGTCACTGTACATGGAAGAATGATCTACTCTCCTAGTTACACGGAAGAAAGATCTACTCTCCTAGTTACACGGAAGAATGATCTACTCTCCTAGTTACACAGAAGAATGATCTACTCTCCTGGTCACTGTACATGGAAGAATGATCTACTCTCCTAGTTACATGGATGAATGATCTACTCTCCTGGTCACTGTACATGGAAGAATGATCTACTCTCCTAGTTACACAGAAGAATGATCTACTCTCCTGGTCACTGTACATGGAAGAATGATCTACTCTCCTAGTTACATGGATGAATGATCTACTCTCCTAGTTACATGGATGAATGATCTACTCTCCTAGTTACATGGATGAATGATCTACTCTCCTGATCACTGTACATGGAAGAATGATCTACTCTCCTAGTTACACAGAAGAATGATCTACTCTCCTGGTCACTGTACATGGAAGAATGATCTACTCTCCTAGTTACACAGAAGAATGATCTACTCTCCTGGTCACTGTACATGGAAGAATGATCTACTCTCCTAGTTACACGGAAGAATGATCTACTCTCCTAGTTACACGGAAGAATGATCTACTCTCCTAGTTACACAGAAGAATGATCTACTCTCCTGGTCACTGTACATGGAAGAATGATCTACTCTCCTAGTTACACAGAAGAATGATCTACTCTCCTGGTCACTGTACATGGATGAATGATCTACTCTCCTGGTCACTGTACATGGAAGAATGATCTACTCTCCTCGTTACATGGATGAATGATCTACTCTCCTGGTCACTGTACATGGAAGAATGATCTACTCTCCTAGTTACACAGAAGAATGATCTACTCTCCTGGTCACTGTACATGGAAGAATGATCTACTCTCCTAGTTACATGGATGAATGATCTACTCTCCTAGTTACATGGATGAATGATCTACTCTCCTAGTTACATGGATGAATGATCTACTCTCCTGGTTACTGTACATGGAAGAATGATCTACTCTCCTAGTTACACAGAAGAATGATCTACTCTCCTGGTCACTGTACATGGAAGAATGATCTACTCTCCTAGTTACACAGAAGAATGATCTACTCTCCTGGTCACTGTACATGGAAGAATGATCTACTCTCCTAGTTACACGGAAGAATGATCTACTCTCCTAGTTACACGGAAGAATGATCTACTCTCCTAGTTACACAGAAGAATGATCTACTCTCCTGGTCACTGTACATGGAAGAATGATCTACTCTCCTAGTTACATGGATGAATGATCTACTCTCCTGGTCACTGTACATGGAAGAATGATCTACTCTCCTAGTTACACAGAAGAATGATCTACTCTCCTGGTCACTGTACATGGAAGAATGATCTACTCTCCTAGTTACATGGATGAATGATCTACTCTCCTAGTTACATGGATGAATGATCTACTGTCCTAGTTACATGGATGAATGATCTACTCTCCTGGTCACTGTACATGGAAGAATGATCTACTCTCCTAGTTACACAGAAGAATGATCTACTCTCCTGGTCACTGTACATGGAAGAATGATCTACTCTCCTAGTTACACAGAAGAATGATCTACTCTCCTGGTCACTGTACATGGAAGAATGATCTACTCTCCTAGTTACACGGAAGAATGATCTACTCTCCTAGTTACACAGAAGAATGATCTACTCTCCTGGTCACTGTACATGGAAGAATGATCTACTCTCCTAGTTACATGGATGAATGATCTACTCTCCTGGTCACTGTACATGGAAGAATGATCTACTCTCCTAGTTACACAGAAGAATGATCTACTCTCCTGGTCACTGTACATGGAAGAATGATCTACTCTCCTAGTTACATGGATGAATGATCTACTCTCCTAGTTACATGGATGAATGATCTACTCTCCTAGTTACATGGATGAATGATCTACTCTCCTGGTCACTGTACATGGAAGAATGATCTACTCTCCTAGTTACACAGAAGAATGATCTACTCTCCTGGTCACTGTACATGGAAGAATGATCTACTCTCCTAGTTACACGGAAGAATGATCTACTCTCCTAGTTACACGGAAGAATGATCTACTCTCCTAGTTACACAGAAGAATGATCTACTCTCCTGGTCACTGTACATGGAAGAATGATCTACTCTCCTAGTTACACAGAAGAATGATCTACTCTCCTGGTCACTGTACATGGATGAATGATCTACTCTCCTAGTTACATGGATGAATGATCTACTCTCCTAGTTACATGGATGAATGATCTACTCTCCTGGTCACTGTACATGGAAGAATGATCTACTCTCCTAGTTACACAGAAGAATGATCTACTCTCCTGGTCACTGTACATGGAAGAATGATCTACTCTCCTAGTTACACAGAAGAATGATCTACTCTCCTGGTCACTGTACATGGATGAATGATCTACTCTCCTGGTCACTGTACATAGAAGAATGATCTACTCTCCTAGTTACATGGATGAATGATCTACTCTCCTGGTCACTGTACATGGAAGAATGATCTACTCTCCTAGTTACACAGAAGAATGATCTACTCTCCTGGTCACTGTACATGGAAGAATGATCTACTCTCCTAGTTACATGGATGAATGATCTACTCTCCTAGTTACATGGATGAATGATCTACTCTCCTATTTACATGGATGAATGATCTACTCTCCTGGTTACTGTACATGGAAGAATGATCTACTCTCCTAGTTACACAGAAGAATGATCTACTCTCCTGGTCACTGTACATGGAAGAATGATCTACTCTCCTAGTTACACAGAAGAATGATCTACTCTCCTGGTCACTGTACATGGAAGAATGATCTAATCTCCAAGTTACACGGAAGAATGATCTACTCTCCTAGTTACACGGAAGAATGATCTACTCTCCTAGTTACACAGAAGAATGATCTACTCTCCTGGTCACTGTACATGGAAGAATGATCTACTCTCCTAGTTACATGGATGAATGATCTACTCTCCTGGTCACTGTACATGGAAGAATGATTTACTCTCCTAGTTACACAGAAGAATGATATACTCTCCTGGTCACTGTACATGGAAGAATGATCTACTCTCCTAGTTACATGGATGAATGATCTACTCTCCTAGTTACATGGATGAATGATCTACTCTCCTAGTTACATGGATGAATGATCTACTCTCCTGGTCACTGTACATGAAAGAATGATCTACTCTCCTAGTTACACAGAAGAATGATCTACTCTCCTGGTCACTGTACATGGAAGAATGATCTACTCTCCTAGTTACACAGAAGAATGATCTACTCTCCTGGTCACTGTACATGGAAGAATGATCTACTCTCCTAGTTACACGGAAGAATGATCTACTCTCCTAGTTACACGGAATAATGATCTACTCTCCTAGTTACACAGAAGAATGATCTACTCTCCTGGTCACTGTACATGGAAGAATGATCTACTCTCCTAGTTACATGGATGAATGATCTACTCTCCTGGTCACTGTACATGGAAGAATGATCTACTCTCCTAGTTACACAGAAGAATGATCTACTCTCCTGGTCACTGTACATGGAAGAATGATCTACTCTCCTAGTTACATGGATGAATGATCTACTCTCCTAGTTACATGGATGAATGATCTACTCTCCTAGTTACATGGATGAATGATCTACTCTCCTGGTCACTGTACATGGAAGAATGATCTACTCTCCTAGTTACACAGAAGAATGATCTACTCTCCTGGTCACTGTACATGGAAGAATGATCTACTCTCCTAGTTACACAGAAGAATGATCTACTCTCCTGGTCACTGTACATGGAAGAATGATCTACTCTCCTAGTTACACGGAAGAATGATCTACTCTCCTAGTTACACAGAAGAATGATCTACTCTCCTGGTCACTGTACATGGAAGAATGATCTACTCTCCTAGTTACATGGATGAATGATCTACTCTCCTGGTCACTGTACATGGAAGAATGATCTACTCTCCTAGTTACACAGAAGAATGATCTACTCTCCTGGTCACTGTACATGGAAGAATGATCTACTCTCCTAGTTACATGGATGAATGATCTACTCTCCTAGTTACATGGATGAATGATCTACTCTCCTAGTTACATGGATGAATGATTTACTCTCCTGGTCACTGTACATGGAAGAATGATCTACTCTCCTAGTTACACAGAAGAATGATCTACTCTCCTGGTCACTGTACATGGAAGAATGATCTACTCTCCTAGTTACACGGAAGAATGATCTACTCTCCTAGTTACACGGAAGAATGATCTACTCTCCTAGTTACACAGAAGAATGATCTACTCTCCTGGTCACTGTACATGGAAGAATGATCTACTCTCCTAGTTACACAGAAGAATGATCTACTCTCCTGGTCACTGTACATGGATGAATGATCTACTCTCCTAGTTACATGGATGAAAGATCTACTCTCCTAGTTACATGGATGAATGATCTACTCTCCTGGTCACTGTACATGGAAGAATGATCTACTCTCCTAGTTACACAGAAGAATGATCTACTCTCCTGGTCACTGTACATGGAAGAATGATCTACTCTCCTAGTTACACAGAAGAATGATCTACTCTCCTGGTCACTGTACATGGATGAATGATCTACTCTCCTGGTCACTGTACATGGAAGAATGATCTACTCTCCTAGTTACATGGATGAATGATCTACTCTCCTAGTTACATGGATGAATGATCTACTCTCCTAGTTACATGGATGAATGATCTACTCTCCTAGTTACTGTACATGGAAGAATGATCTACTCTCCTAGTTACACAGAAGAATGATCTACTCTCCTGGTCACTGTACATTGAAGAATAATCTACTCTCCTAGTTACACAGAAGAATGATCTACTCTCCTGGTCACTGTACATGGAAGAATGATCTACTCTCCTAGTTACATGGATGAATGATCTACTCTCCTGGTCACTGTACATGGAAGAATGATCTACTCTCCTAGTTACACAGAAGAATGATCTACTCTCCTGGTCACTGTACATGAAAGAATGATCTACTCTCCTAGTTACACAGAAGAATGATCTACTCTCCTGGTCACTGTACATGGAAGAATGATCTACTCTCCTAGTTACACAGAAGAATGATCTACTCTCCTGGTCACTGTACATGGAAGAATGATCTACTCTCCTAGTTACACGGAAGAATGATCTACTCTCCTAGTTACACGGAAGAATGATCTACTCTCCTAGTTACACAGAAGAATGATCTACTCTCCTGGTCACTGTACATGGAAGAATGATCTACTCTCCTAGTTACACTGAAGAATGATCTACTCTCCTGGTCACTGTACATGGATGAATGATCTACTCTCCTGGTCACTGTACATGGAAGAATGATCTACTCTCCTAGTTACATGGATGAATGATCTACTCTCCTGGTCACTGTACATGGAAGAATGATCTACTCTCCTAGTTACACAGAAGAATGATCTACTCTCCTGGTCACTGTACATGGAAGAATGATCTACTCTCCTAGTTACATGGATGAATGATCTACTCTCCTAGTTACATGGATGAATGATCTACTCTCCTAGTTACATGGATGAATGATCTACTCTCCTGGTTACTGTACATGGAAGAATGATCTACTCTCCTAGTTACACAGAAGAATGATCTACTCTCCTGGTCACTGTACATGGAAGAATGATCTACTCTCCTAGTTACACAGAAGAATGATCTACTCTCCTGGTCACTGTACATGGAAGAATGATCTACTCTCCTAGTTACACGGAAGAATGATCTACTCTCCTAGTTACACGGAAGAATGATCTACTCTCCTAGTTACACAGAAGAATGATCTACTCTCCTGGTCACTGTACATGGAAGAATGATCTACTCTCCTAGTTACATGGATGAATGATCTACTCTCCTGGTCACTGTACATGGAAGAATGATCTACTCTCCTAGTTACACAGAAGAATGATCTACTCTCCTGGTCACTGTACATGGAAGAATGATCTACTCTCCTAGTTACATGGATGAATGATCTACTCTCCTAGTTACATGGATGAATGATCTACTCTCCTAGTTACATGGATGAATGATCTACTCTCCTGGTCACTGTACATGGAAGAATGATCTACTCTCCTAGTTACACAGAAGAATGATCTACTCTCCTGGTCACTGTACATGGAAGAATGATCTACTCTCCTAGTTACACAGAAGAATGATCTACTCTCCTGGTCACTGTACATGGAAGAATGATCTACTCTCCTAGTTACACGGAAGAATGATCTACTCTCCTAGTTACACGGAAGAATGATCTACTCTCCTAGTTACACAGAAGAATGATCTACTCTCCTGGTCACTGTACATGGAAGAATGATCTACTCTCCTAGTTACACAGAAGAATGATCTACTCTCCTGGTCACTGTACATGGATGAATGATCTACTCTCCTAGTTACATGGATGAATGATCTACTCTCCTAGTTACATGGATGAATGATCTACTCTCCTGGTCACTGTACATGGAAGAATGATCTACTCTCCTAGTTACACAGAAGAATGATCTACTCTCCTGGTCACTGTACATGGAAGAATGATCTACTCTCCTAGTTACACAGAAGAATGATCTACTCTCCTGGTCACTGTACATGGATGAATGATCTACTCTCCTGGTCACTGTACATGGAAGAATGATCTACTCTCCTAGTTACATGGATGAATGATCTACTCTCCTGGTCACTGTACATGGAAGAATGATCTACTCTCCTAGTTACACAGAAGAATGATCTACTCTCCTGGTCACTGTACATGGAAGAATGATCTACTCTCCTAGTTACACAGAAGAATGATCTACTCTCCTGGTCACTGTACATGGAAGAATGATCTACTCTCCTAGTTACACGGAAGAATGATCTACTCTCCTAGTTACACGGAAGAATTATCTACTCTCCTAGTTACACGGAAGAATGATCTACTCTCCTAGTTACACAGAAGAATGATCTACTCTCCTGGTCACTGTACATGGAAGAATGATCTACTCTCCTAGTTACACTGAAGAATGATCTACTCTCCTGGTCACTGTACATGGATGAATGATCTACTCTCCTGGTCACTGTACATGGAAGAATGATCTACTCTCCTAGTTACATGGATGAATGATCTACTCTCCTGGTCACTGTACATGGAAGAATGATCTACTCTCCTAGTTACACAGAAGAATGATCTACTCTCCTGGTCACTGTACATGGAAGAATGATCTACTCTCCTAGTTACATGGATGAATGATCTACTCTCCTAGTTACATGGATGAATGATCTACTCTCCTAGTTACATGGATGAATGATCTACTCTCCTGGTTACTGTACATGGAAGAATGATCTACTCTCCTAGTTACACAGAAGAATGATCTACTCTCCTGGTCACTGTACATGGAAGAATGATCTACTCTCCTAGTTACACAGAAGAATGATCTACTCTCCTGGTCACTGTACATGGAAGAATGATCTACTCTCCTAGTTACACGGAAGAATGATCTACTCTCCTAGTTACACGGAAGAATGATCTACTCTCCTAGTTACACAGAAGAATGATCTACTCTCCTGGTCACTGTACATGGAAGAATGATCTACTCTCCTAGTTACATGGATGAATGATCTACTCTCCTGGTCACTGTACATGGAAGAATGATCTACTCTCCTAGTTACACAGAAGAATGATCTACTCTCCTGGTCACTGTACATGGAAGAATGATCTACTCTCCTAGTTACATGGATGAATGATCTACTCTCCTAGTTACATGGATGAATGATCTACTCTCCTAGTTACATGGATGAATGATCTACTCTCCTGGTCACTGTACATGGAAGAATGATCTACTCTCCTAGTTACACAGAAGAATGATCTACTCTCCTGGTCACTGTACATGGAAGAATGATCTACTCTCCTAGTTACACAGAAGAATGATCTACTCTCCTGGTCACTGTACATGGAAGAATGATCTACTCTCCTAGTTACACGGAAGAATGATCTACTCTCCTAGTTACACGGAAGAATGATCTACTCTCCTAGTTACACAGAAGAATGATCTACTCTCCTGGTCACTGTACATGGAAGAATGATCTACTCTCCTAGTTACACAGAAGAATGATCTACTCTCCTGGTCACTGTACATGGATGAATGATCTACTCTCCTAGTTACATGGATGAATGATCTACTCTCCTAGTTACATGGATGAATGATCTACTCTCCTGGTCACTGTACATGGAAGAATGATCTACTCTCCTAGTTACACAGAAGAATGATCTACTCTCCTGGTCACTGTACATGGAAGAATGATCTACTCTCCTAGTTACACAGAAGAATGATCTACTCTCCTGGTCACTGTACATGGATGAATGATCTACTCTCCTGGTCACTGTACATGGAAGAATGATCTACTCTCCTAGTTACATGGATGAATGATCTACTCTCCTGGTCACTGTACATGGAAGAATGATCTACTCTCCTAGTTACACAGAAGAATGATCTACTCTCCTGGTCACTGTACATGGAAGAATGATCTACTCTCCTAGTTACATGGATGAATGATCTACTCTCCTAGTTACATGGATGAATGATCTACTCTCCTAGTTACATGGATGAATGATCTACTCTCCTGGTTACTGTACATGGAAGAATGATCTACTCTCCTAGTTACACAGAAGAATGATCTACTCTCCTAGTTACACAGAAGAATGATCTACTCTCCTGGTCACTGTACATGGAAGAATGATCTACTCTCCTAGTTACACGGAAGAATGATCTACTCTCCTAGTTACACGGAAGAATGATCTACTCTCCTAGTTACACAGAAGAATGATCTACTCTCCTGGTCACTGTACATGGATGAATGATCTACTCTCCTAGTTACATGGATGAATGATCTACTCTCCTGGTCACTGTACATGGAAGAATGATCTACTCTCCTAGTTACACAGAAGAATGATCTACTCTCCTGGTCACTGTACATGGAAGAATGATCTACTCTCCTAGTTACACAGAAGAATGATCTACTCTCCTGGTCACTGTACATGGAAGAATGATCTACTCTCCTAGTTACACGGAAGAATGATCTACTCTCCTAGTTACACGGAAGAATGATCTACTCTCCTAGTTACACAGAAGAATGATCTACTCTCCTGGTCACTGTACATGGAAGAATGATCTACTCTCCTAGTTACACAGAAGAATGATCTACTCTCCTGGTCACTGTACATGGATGAATGATCTACTCTCCTGGTCACTGTACATGGAAGAATGATCTACTCTCCTAGTTACATGGATGAATGATCTACTCTCCTGGTCACTGTACATGGAAGAATGATCTACTCTCCTAGTTACACAGAAGAATGATCTACTCTCCTGGTCACTGTACATGGAAGAATGATCTACTCTCCTAGTTACATGGATGAATGATCTACTCTCCTAGTTACATGGATGAATGATCTACTCTCCTAGTTACATGGATGAATGATCTACTCTCCTGGTTACTGTACATGGAAGAATGATCTACTCTCCTAGTTACACAGAAGAATGATCTACTCTCCTGGTCACTGTACATGGAAGAATGATCTACTCTCCTAGTTACACAGAAGAATGATCTACTCTCCTGGTCACTGTACATGGAAGAATGATCTACTCTCCTAGTTACACGGAAGAATGATCTACTCTACTAGTTACACGGAAGAATTATCTACTCTCCTAGTTACACAGAAGAATGATCTACTCTCCTGGTCACTGTACATGGAAGAATGATCTACTCTCCTAGTTACATGGATGAATGATCTACTCTCCTGGTCACTGTACATGGAAGAATGATCTACTCTCCTAGTTACACAGAAGAATGATCTACTCTCCTGGTCACTGTACATGGAAGAATGATCTACTCTCCTAGTTACATGGATGAATGATCTACTCTCCTAGTTACATGGATGAATGATCTACTCTCCTAGTTACATGGATGAATGATCTACTCTCCTGGTCACTGTACATGGAAGAATGATCTACTCTCCTAGTTACACAGAAGAATGATCTACTCTCCTGGTCACTGTACATGGAAGAATGATCTACTCTCCTAGTTACACGGAAGAATGATCTACTCTCCTAGTTACACGGAAGAATGATCTACTCTCCTAGTTACACAGAAGAATGATCTACTCTCCTGGTCACTGTACATGGAAGAATGATCTACTCTCCTAGTTACACAGAAGAATGATCTACTCTCCTGGTCACTGTACATGGATGAATGATCTACTCTCCTGGTCACTGTACATGGAAGAATGATCTACTCTCCTAGTTACATGGATGAATGATCTACTCTCCTGGTCACTGTACATGGAAGAATGATCTACTCTCCTAGTTACACAGAAGAATGATCTACTCTCCTGGTCACTGTACATGGAAGAATGATCTACTCTCCTAGTTACATGGATGAATGATCTACTCTCCTAGTTACATGGATGAATGATCTACTCTCCTAGTTACATGGATGAATGATCTACTCTCCTGGTTACTGTACATGGAAGAATGATCTACTCTCCTAGTTACACAGAAGAATGATCTAATCTCCTGGTCACTGTACATGGAAGAATGATCTACTCTCCTAGTTACACAGAAGAATGATCTACTCTCCTGGTCACTGTACATGGAAGAATGATCTACTCTCCTAGTTACACGGAAGAAAGATCTACTCTCCTAGTTACACGGAAGAATGATCTACTCTCCTAGTTACACAGAAGAATGATCTACTCTCCTGGTCACTGTACATGGAAGAATGATCTACTCTCCTAGTTACATGGATGAATGATCTACTCTCCTGGTCACTGTACATGGAAGAATGATCTACTCTCCTAGTTACACAGAAGAATGATCTACTCTCCTGGTCACTGTACATGGAAGAATGATCTACTCTCCTAGTTACATGGATGAATGATCTACTCTCCTAGTTACATGGATGAATGATCTACTCTCCTAGTTACATGGATGAATGATCTACTCTCCTGATCACTGTACATGGAAGAATGATCTACTCTCCTAGTTACACAGAAGAATGATCTACTCTCCTGGTCACTGTACATGGAAGAATGATCTACTCTCCTAGTTACACAGAAGAATGATCTACTCTCCTGGTCACTGTACATGGAAGAATGATCTACTCTCCTAGTTACACGGAAGAATGATCTACTCTCCTAGTTACACGGAAGAATGATCTACTCTCCTAGTTACACAGAAGAATGATCTACTCTCCTGGTCACTGTACATGGAAGAATGATCTACTCTCCTAGTTACACAGAAGAATGATCTACTCTCCTGGTCACTGTACATGGATGAATGATCTACTCTCCTGGTCACTGTACATGGAAGAATGATCTACTCTCCTCGTTACATGGATGAATGATCTACTCTCCTGGTCACTGTACATGGAAGAATGATCTACTCTCCTAGTTACACAGAAGAATGATCTACTCTCCTGGTCACTGTACATGGAAGAATGATCTACTCTCCTAGTTACATGGATGAATGATCTACTCTCCTAGTTACATGGATGAATGATCTACTCTCCTAGTTACATGGATGAATGATCTACTCTCCTGGTTACTGTACATGGAAGAATGATCTACTCTCCTAGTTACACAGAAGAATGATCTACTCTCCTGGTCACTGTACATGGAAGAATGATCTACTCTCCTAGTTACACAGAAGAATGATCTACTCTCCTGGTCACTGTACATGGAAGAATGATCTACTCTCCTAGTTACACGGAAGAATGATCTACTCTCCTAGTTACACGGAAGAATGATCTACTCTCCTAGTTACACAGAAGAATGATCTACTCTCCTGGTCACTGTACATGGAAGAATGATCTACTCTCCTAGTTACATGGATGAATGATCTACTCTCCTGGTCACTGTACATGGAAGAATGATCTACTCTCCTAGTTACACAGAAGAATGATCTACTCTCCTGGTCACTGTACATGGAAGAATGATCTACTCTCCTAGTTACATGGATGAATGATCTACTCTCCTAGTTACATGGATGAATGATCTACTGTCCTAGTTACATGGATGAATGATCTACTCTCCTGGTCACTGTACATGGAAGAATGATCTACTCTCCTAGTTACACAGAAGAATGATCTACTCTCCTGGTCACTGTACATGGAAGAATGATCTACTCTCCTAGTTACACAGAAGAATGATCTACTCTCCTGGTCACTGTACATGGAAGAATGATCTACTCTCCTAGTTACACGGAAGAATGATCTACTCTCCTAGTTACACAGAAGAATGATCTACTCTCCTGGTCACTGTACATGGAAGAATGATCTACTCTCCTAGTTACATGGATGAATGATCTACTCTCCTGGTCACTGTACATGGAAGAATGATCTACTCTCCTAGTTACACAGAAGAATGATCTACTCTCCTGGTCACTGTACATGGAAGAATGATCTACTCTCCTAGTTACATGGATGAATGATCTACTCTCCTAGTTACATGGATGAATGATCTACTCTCCTAGTTACATGGATGAATGATCTACTCTCCTGGTCACTGTACATGGAAGAATGATCTACTCTCCTAGTTACACAGAAGAATGATCTACTCTCCTGGTCACTGTACATGGAAGAATGATCTACTCTCCTAGTTACACGGAAGAATGATCTACTCTCCTAGTTACACGGAAGAATGATCTACTCTCCTAGTTACACAGAAGAATGATCTACTCTCCTGGTCACTGTACATGGAAGAATGATCTACTCTCCTAGTTACACAGAAGAATGATCTACTCTCCTGGTCACTGTACATGGATGAATGATCTACTCTCCTAGTTACATGGATGAATGATCTACTCTCCTAGTTACATGGATGAATGATCTACTCTCCTGGTCACTGTACATGGAAGAATGATCTACTCTCCTAGTTACACAGAAGAATGATCTACTCTCCTGGTCACTGTACATGGAAGAATGATCTACTCTCCTAGTTACACAGAAGAATGATCTACTCTCCTGGTCACTGTACATGGATGAATGATCTACTCTCCTGGTCACTGTACATAGAAGAATGATCTACTCTCCTAGTTACATGGATGAATGATCTACTCTCCTGGTCACTGTACATGGAAGAATGATCTACTCTCCTAGTTACACAGAAGAATGATCTACTCTCCTGGTCACTGTACATGGAAGAATGATCTACTCTCCTAGTTACATGGATGAATGATCTACTCTCCTAGTTACATGGATGAATGATCTACTCTCCTAGTTACATGGATGAATGATCTACTCTCCTGGTTACTGTACATGGAAGAATGATCTACTCTCCTAGTTACACAGAAGAATGATCTACTCTCCTGGTCACTGTACATGGAAGAATGATATACTCTCCTAGTTACACAGAAGAATGATCTACTCTCCTGGTCACTGTACATGGAAGAATGATCTAATCTCCAAGTTACACGGAAGAATGATCTACTCTCCTAGTTACACGGAAGAATGATCTACTCTCCTAGTTACACAGAAGAATGATCTACTCTCCTGGTCACTGTACATGGAAGAATGATCTACTCTCCTAGTTACATGGATGAATGATCTACTCTCCTGGTCACTGTACATGGAAGAATGATTTACTCTCCTAGTTACACAGAAGAATGATATACTCTCCTGGTCACTGTACATGGAAGAATGATCTACTCTCCTAGTTACATGGATGAATGATCTACTCTCCTAGTTACATGGATGAATGATCTACTCTCCTAGTTACATGGATGAATGATCTACTCTCCTGGTCACTGTACATGAAAGAATGATCTACTCTCCTAGTTACACAGAAGAATGATCTACTCTCCTGGTCACTGTACATGGAAGAATGATCTACTCTCCTAGTTACACAGAAGAATGATCTACTCTCCTGGTCACTGTACATGGAAGAATGATCTACTCTCCTAGTTACACGGAAGAATGATCTACTCTCCTAGTTACACGGAATAATGATCTACTCTCCTAGTTACACAGAAGAATGATCTACTCTCCTGGTCACTGTACATGGAAGAATGATCTACTCTCCTAGTTACATGGATGAATGATCTACTCTCCTGGTCACTGTACATGGAAGAATGATCTACTCTCCTAGTTACACAGAAGAATGATCTACTCTCCTGGTCACTGTACATGGAAGAATGATCTACTCTCCTAGTTACATGGATGAATGATCTACTCTCCTAGTTACATGGATGAATGATCTACTCTCCTAGTTACATGGATGAATGATCTACTCTCCTGGTCACTGTACATGGAAGAATGATCTACTCTCCTAGTTACACAGAAGAATGATCTACTCTCCTGGTCACTGTACATGGAAGAATGATCTACTCTCCTAGTTACACAGAAGAATGATCTACTCTCCTGGTCACTGTACATGGAAGAATGATCTACTCTCCTAGTTACACGGAAGAATGATCTACTCTCCTAGTTACACAGAAGAATGATCTACTCTCCTGGTCACTGTACATGGAAGAATGATCTACTCTCCTAGTTACATGGATGAATGATCTACTCTCCTGGTCACTGTACATGGAAGAATGATCTACTCTCCTAGTTACACAGAAGAATGATCTACTCTCCTGGTCACTGTACATGGAAGAATGATCTACTCTCCTAGTTACATGGATGAATGATCTACTCTCCTAGTTACATGGATGAATGATCTACTCTCCTAGTTACATGGATGAATGATTTACTCTCCTGGTCACTGTACATGGAAGAATGATCTACTCTCCTAGTTACACAGAAGAATGATCTACTCTCCTGGTCACTGTACATGGAAGAATGATCTACTCTCCTAGTTACACGGAAGAATGATCTACTCTCCTAGTTACACGGAAAAATGATCTACTCTCCTAGTTACACAGAAGAATGATCTACTCTCCTGGTCACTGTACATGGAAGAATGATCTACTCTCCTAGTTACACAGAAGAATGATCTACTCTCCTGGTCACTGTACATGGATGAATGATCTACTCTCCTAGTTACATGGATGAAAGATCTACTCTCCTAGTTACATGGATGAATGATCTACTCTCCTGGTCACTGTACATGGAAGAATGATCTACTCTCCTAGTTACACAGAAGAATGATCTACTCTCCTGGTCACTGTACATGGAAGAATGATCTACTCTCCTAGTTACACAGAAGAATGATCTACTCTCCTGGTCACTGTACATGGATGAATGATCTACTCTCCTGGTCACTGTACATGGAAGAATGATCTACTCTCCTAGTTACATGGATGAATGATCTACTCTCCTAGTTACATGGATGAATGATCTACTCTCCTAGTTACATGGATGAATGATCTACTCTCCTAGTTACTGTACATGGAAGAATGATCTACTCTCCTAGTTACACAGAAGAATGATCTACTCTCCTGGTCACTGTACATTGAAGAATAATCTACTCTCCTAGTTACACAGAAGAATGATCTACTCTCCTGGTCACTGTACATGGAAGAATGATCTACTCTCCTAGTTACATGGATGAATGATCTACTCTCCTGGTCACTGTACATGGAAGAATGATCTACTCTCCTAGTTACACAGAAGAATGATCTACTCTCCTGGTCACTGTACATGAAAGAATGATCTACTCTCCTAGTTACACAGAAGAATGATCTACTCTCCTGGTCACTGTACATGGAAGAATGATCTACTCTCCTAGTTACACAGAAGAATGATCTACTCTCCTGGTCACTGTACATGGAAGAATGATCTACTCTCCTAGTTACACGGAAGAATGATCTACTCTCCTAGTTACACGGAAGAATGATCTACTCTCCTAGTTACACAGAAGAATGATCTACTCTCCTGGTCACTGTACATGGAAGAATGATCTACTCTCCTAGTTACACTGAAGAATGATCTACTCTCCTGGTCACTGTACATGGATGAATGATCTACTCTCCTGGTCACTGTACATGGAAGAATGATCTACTCTCCTAGTTACATGGATGAATGATCTACTCTCCTGGTCACTGTACATGGAAGAATGATCTACTCTCCTAGTTACACAGAAGAATGATCTACTCTCCTGGTCACTGTACATGGAAGAATGATCTACTCTCCTAGTTACATGGATGAATGATCTACTCTCCTAGTTACATGGATGAATGATCTACTCTCCTAGTTACATGGATGAATGATCTACTCTCCTGGTTACTGTACATGGAAGAATGATCTACTCTCCTAGTTACACAGAAGAATGATCTACTCTCCTGGTCACTGTACATGGAAGAATGATCTACTCTCCTAGTTACACAGAAGAATGATCTACTCTCCTGGTCACTGTACATGGAAGAATGATCTACTCTCCTAGTTACACGGAAGAATGATCTACTCTCCTAGTTACACGGAAGAATGATCTACTCTCCTAGTTACACAGAAGAATGATCTACTCTCCTGGTCACTGTACATGGAAGAATGATCTACTCTCCTAGTTACATGGATGAATGATCTACTCTCCTGGTCACTGTACATGGAAGAATGATCTACTCTCCTAGTTACACAGAAGAATGATCTACTCTCCTGGTCACTGTACATGGAAGAATGATCTACTCTCCTAGTTACATGGATGAATGATCTACTCTCCTAGTTACATGGATGAATGATCTACTCTCCTAGTTACATGGATGAATGATCTACTCTCCTGGTCACTGTACATGGAAGAATGATCTACTCTCCTAGTTACACAGAAGAATGATCTACTCTCCTGGTCACTGTACATGGAAGAATGATCTACTCTCCTAGTTACACAGAAGAATGATCTACTCTCCTGGTCACTGTACATGGAAGAATGATCTACTCTCCTAGTTACACGGAAGAATGATCTACTCTCCTAGTTACACAGAAGAATGATCTACTCTCCTGGTCACTGTACATGGAAGAATGATCTACTCTCCTAGTTACACAGAAGAATGATCTACTCTCCTGGTCACTGTACATGGAAGAATGATCTAATCTCCTAGTTACACGGAAGAATGATCTACTCTCCTAGTTACACGGAAGAATGATCTACTCTCCTAGTTACACAGAAGAATGATCTACTCTCCTGGTCACTGTACATGGAAGAATGATCTACTCTCCTAGTTACATGGATGAATGATCTACTCTCCTGGTCACTGTACATGGAAGAATGATCTACTCTCCTAGTTACACAGAAGAATGATCTACTCTCCTGGTCACTGTACATGGAAGAATGATCTACTCTCCTAGTTACACGGAAGAATGATCTACTCTCCTAGTTACACGGAAGAATGATCTACTCTCCTAGTTACACAGAAGAATGATCTACTCTCCTGGTCACTGTACATGGAAGAATGATCTACTCTCCTAGTTACACAGAAGAATGATCTACTCTCCTGGTCACTGTACATGGATGAATGATCTACTCTCCTAGTTACATGGATGAATGATCTACTCTCCTAGTTACATGGATGAATGATCTACTCTCCTGGTCACTGTACATGGAAGAATGATCTACTCTCCTAGTTACACAGAAGAATGATCTACTCTCCTGGTCACTGTACATGGAAGAATGATCTACTCTCCTAGTTACACAGAAGAATGATCTACTCTCCTGGTCACTATACATGGATGAATGATCTACTCTCCTGGTCACTGTACATGGAAGATTGATCTACTCTCCTAGTTACATGGATGAATGATCTACTCTCCTGGTCACTGTACATGGAAGAATGATCTACTCTCCTAGTTACACAGAAGAATGATCTACTCTCCTGGTCACTGTACATGGAAGAATGATCTACTCTCCTAGTTACATGGATGAATGATCTACTCTCCTAGTTACATGGATGAATGATCTACTCTCCTAGTTACATGGATGAATGATCTACTCTCCTGGTTACTGTACATGGAAGAATGATCTACTCTCCTAGTTACACAGAAGAATGATCTACTCTCCTGGTCACTGTACATGGAAGAATGATCTACTATCCTAGTTACACAGAAGAATGATCTACTCTCCTGGTCACTGTACATGGAAGAATGATCTACTCTCCTAGTTACATGGAAGAATGATCTACTCTCCTAGTTACACGGAAGAATGATCTACTCTCCTAGTTACACAGAAGAATGATCTATTCTCCTGGTCACTGTACATGGAAGAATGATCTACTCTCCTAGTTACATGGATGAATGATCTACTCTCCTGGTCACTGTACATGGAAGAATGATCTACTCTCCTAGTTACACAGAAGAATGATCTACTCTCCTGGTCACTGTACATGGAAGAATGATCTACTCTCCTAGTTACATGGATGAATGATCTACTCTCCTAGTTACATGGATGAATGATCTACTCTCCTAGTTACATGGATGAATGATCTACTCTCCTGGTCACTGTACATGGAAGAATGATCTACTCTCCTAGTTACACAGAAGAATGATCTACTCTCCTGGTCACTGTACATGGAAGAATGATCTACTCTCCTAGTTACACAGAAGAATGATCTACTCTCCTGGTCACTGTACATGGAAGAATGATCTACTCTCCTAGTTACACGGAAGAATGATCTACTCTCCTAGTTACACGGAAGAATGATCTACTCTCCTAGTTACACAGAAGAATGATCTACTCTCCTGGTCACTGTACATGGAAGAATGATCTACTCTCCTAGTTACACAGAAGAATGATCTACTGTCCTGGTCACTGTACATGGATGAATGATCTACTCTCCTGGTCACTGTACATGGAAGAATGATCTACTCTCCTAGTTACATGGATGAATGATCTACTCTCCTGGTCACTGTACATGGAAGAATGATCTACTCTCCTAGTTACACAGAAGAATGATCTACTCTCCTGGTCACTGTACATGGAAGAATGATCTACTCTCCTAGTTACATGGATGAATGATCTACTCTCCTAGTTACATGGATGAATGATCTACTCTCCTAGTTACATGGATGAATGATCTACTCTCCTGGTTACTGTACATGGAAGAATGATCTACTCTCCTAGTTACACAGAAGAATGATCTACTCTCCTGGTCACTGTACATGGAAGAATGATCTACTCTCCTAGTTACACAGAAGAATGATCTACTCTCCTGGTCACTGTACATGGAAGAATGATCTACTCTCCTAGTTACACGGAAGAATGATCTACTCTCCTAGTTACACGGAAGAATGATCTACTCTCCTAGTTACACAGAAGAATGATCTACTCTCCTGGTCACTGTACATGGAAGAATGATCTACTCTCCTAGTTACATGGATGAATGATCTACTCTCCTGGTCACTGTACATGGAAGAATGATCTACTCTCCTAGTTACACAGAAGAATGATCTACTCTCCTGGTCACTGTACATGGAAGAATGATCTACTCTCCTAGTTACATGGATGAATGATCTACTCTCCTAGTTACATGGATGAATGATCTACTCTCCTAGTTACATGGATGAATGATCTACTCTCCTGGTCACTGTACATGGAAGAATGATCTACTCTCCTAGTTACACAGAAGAATGATCTACTCTCCTGGTCACTGTACATGGAAGAATGATCTACTCTCCTAGTTACACAGAAGAATGATCTACTCTCCTGGTCACTGTACATGGAAGAATGATCTACTCTCCTAGTTACACGGAAGAATGATCTACTCTCCTAGTTACACAGATGAATGATCTACTCTCCTGGTCACTGTACATGGAAGAATGATCTACTCTCCTAGTTACACAGAAGAATGATCTACTCTCCTGGTCACTGTACATGGAAGAATGATCTACTCTCCTAGTTACATGGATGAATGATCTACTCTCCTAGTTACATGGATGAATGATCTACTCTCCTAGTTACATGGATGAATGATCTACTCTCCTGGTCACTGTACATGGAAGAATGATCTACTCTCCTAGTTACACAGAAGAATGATCTACTCTCCTGGTCACTGTACATGGAAGAATGATCTACTCTCCTAGTTACACAGAAGAATGATCTACTCTCCTGGTCACTGTACATGGAAGAATGATCTACTCTCCTAGTTACACGGAAGAATGATCTACTCTCCTAGTTACACAGAAGAATGATCTACTCTCCTGGTCACTGTACATGGAAGAATGATCTACTCTCCTAGTTACACAGAAGAATGATCTACTCTCCTGGTCACTGTACATGGAAGAATGATCTACTCTCCTAGTTACACAGAAGAATGATCTACTCTCCTAGTTACACGGAAGAATGATCTACTCTCCTAGTTACACAGAAGAATGATCTACTCTCCTGGTCACTGTACATGGAAGAATGATCTACTCTCCTAGTTACATGGATGAATGATCTACTCTCCTGGTCACTGTACATGGAAGAATGATCTACTCTCCTAGTTACACAGAAGAATGATCTACTCTCCTGGTCACTGTACATGGAAGAATGATCTACTCTCCTAGTTACATGGATGAATGATCTACTCTCCTAGTTACATGGATGAATGATCTACTCTCCTAGTTACATGGATGAATGATCTACTCTCCTGGTCACTGTACATGGAAGAATGATCTACTCTCCTAGTTACACAGAAGAATGATCTACTCTCCTGGTCACTGTACATGGAAGAATGATCTACTCTCCTAGTTACACAGAAGAATGATCTACTCTCCTGGTCACTGTACATGGAAGAATGATCTACTCTCCTAGTTACACAGAAGAATGATCTACTCTCCTGGTCACTGTACATGGATGAATGATCTACTCTCCTGGTCACTGTACATGGAAGCTGAAGCTTTCAGACGGTTCTGTACAAGTTTTGTAGCTACTTTTATAAATCGTCCACAGGAACAAATACTAAAACTAATAATTATATGTACAGCTCATAGTAGCCGAAATCATTTAGTTTAAATTATTCGCCCTCCTCTGCTGAGATATCTCAGTTATTGCCACAGGTTCAAAGTCGCAGCGTTCTGTGTTCTCATTATTTGCTGTAGCTTCCGGCATCCTATGTCCTACGTATGAGAGGAAGGTGAGAGGTCAGTATGTCAGATAGAAAATATCACTGCGCCCAGCCGTGTGTCTCCAGGTCCAAATTATCTCTTTATACAAAATTGTGCTTCCCTATAGGGACCTGAATAAGTCACATACAGTATATATCTGCTTTATATATATATATATACACCTGTACTTGTGGATATATATATATATCTGTAATGTATATACTGTGTACTTATATTGATAGATAGATGTATATGTCGCGTGTTCCCTTCGTAGCATGTTACACGGGAGCTTTTGTTTATTTTACACTTAATTCTTGATTTTTTTTATGATGTTCGGTCATGTAATAAACCAGCAGCACTTGGCATCCCTTCCGTCTTTAATTCAGATTCATTTTAATACAATCACAAAATACAAACTCTCATTCGTTTCTCCTGGATGAAGGAACCTGTGTAAATATTCATTGCCACAAAATTATTGTATCATTTAAATTTCTATCCCCCTTTGAAAACAAAAAGCATTGTGTTCCTAATATAAGAACAGCGGGCAGTGATGCCCTTGACTGGAGGGCATGTCATCCGTTTCTTCCCCCTCACTGTAAAACCATCACCCTGGCAGTGGTGACAGACGAACAGCTTACCATTAATTTCTTCCTTTTCATGCCTTCAATCCAAATGGTCCGTATTCTCCACGGGGAGGCATCAAGGTCCTTCCCTTTACTTCTCCTGCGCACTCCCAGTGACTTATAAATCAAGTTCATATAAGAGAGGGCAAACATCAATCTTATTCCTGGACGGTGCCCACTGGCACAAGCTTCTCGCCGACGTCTTATGACTCGGGGGGTAGACGGTTCCCTGGGAGTGCGGAAAAGGAAAACAACATCACCCAGAAAGAATATTTGAGAGACGATTTGTAGACTTTGGCGTGTAAATGAGCAGCCTCACCTCTCCGCAGCGTTCAGAAGAAGAGGAGAATAAAAATACCCACATTATTCCATGCACAAATCCAAACTGAAATCGCTGCTGAATAAATAAATGGTCTGGAGGGTATTTAAATATTCCAAGATCCCCTACAATTCCGCTTATCAGTAAGTCAGCTTGTTACTAGGATCCAAATAAAATAGTGCCCTTAATATAACACAGAGGACTGAAATCAGAGAAACAGTCAATAAATAAATTCTGCCCAGAGATTATACAAATAGATGCAGATTTCTCAGCGGCAAACCCAGATCCCTGAGCAGTAAACTAGAAGTTATTCTTCCAATCCCCACATAACCGAGGCCTCTGCCTGTAACCAGCGGACACACTGGGCCTCATCCCAATGTACAATGTAATGCAATCGCAATATGCTAATGCTGGAAATGTACTGAGGCATCCACCGGCGGCACTCGCAGATCCAAGCAACTGCGTACACATACTGTATGCAGCCGCGGTTGCACATTCTTCGATAATCGACCATCTGAATAACCCTATAGTCGTGCAGGATGGTCGAGGAAACTGAGATGCTGGTGCCACATTCTCTGCGTATGGGATCGCAGATGTGGGCAGACACACGCCCCGAAGATGGTCATGACATGTGCATGCGTTTATGCCCCCACTCCCCATATCTGCCCCCAAACGGTCCCTGAATGTCAACCACTTTGCGATTAAATCTTCACTATCAGCAGCATCGCAAAGGTTCCTTGGCACGTGAGCAGTGTGACCGTGTAGCCTGAATAGTCAACCGATAATCGCTCAACTGCGTAAATACAGGCATTGCGTTCACATCTGAATCAGCCCCCTGTGTCTTCCCATAGAACACAAACTATTAGAGAGAGAGATAAAGTTGAGAAGTTGCTGGAAGCAACCAACCAGCTTCTAATTGTCATTTCATGGGTTGTGAGAGATACGTAAATGACCAGAGTCGTAACTAGACTTTTTGGTGCCCTGTGCCAGAAAGAGCATTGGCGCCCCCCTCATTTTTCAAAGGGACATAATGCACCCAAAAAGGGGCCATGGCTTCATGGGGAAGGGCCAGGGAAGAGATAGGAGAGGCCAGGAGATGCTGGGGATAAATAGGGACATAATATAGTGCACCTGAGAGAGGGCCATGGCCTCATGGGGAAGGGCCAGGGAAGAGATAGGGGAGGCCAGGAGATGCTGGGGATAAATAGGGACATAATATAGTGCACCTGAGAGAGGGCCATGGCCTCATGGGGAAGGGCCAGGGAAGAGATAGGGGAGGCCAGGAGATGCTGGGGATAAATAGGGACATAATATAGTGCACCTGAGAGAGGGCCATGGCCTCATGGGGAAGGGCCAGGGAAGAGATAGGGGAGGCCAGGAGATACTGGTGATAAATAGGGACATAATATAGAGCACCTGAGAGAGGGCCATGGCCTCATGGGGAAGGGCCAGGGAAGAGGTAGGGGAGGACAGGAGATGCTGGGGATAAATAGGGACATAATATAGTGCACCTGAGAGAGGGCCATGGCCTCATGGGGAAGGGCAAGGGAAGAGATAGGAGAGGCCAGGAGATGCTGGGGATAAATAGGGACATAATATAGTGCACCTGAGAGAGGGCCACGGCCTCATGGGGAAGGGCCGGGGAAGAGATAGGAGAAACCATGAGATGCTGGGGATAAATAGGGAAATAATATAGTGCAACTGAGAGAGGGCCATGGCCTCATGGGGAATGGCCAGGGAAGAGATAGGGAAGGCCAGGAAACGCTGGGGATAAATAGGGACATGATATAGCGCACCCGAGAGAAGGCCATGGCCTCATGGGGAAGGGCCAGGGAAGAGATAGGGGAGGCCAGGAGATGCTGGGGATAAATAGGGACATAATATATTGCACCTGAGAGAGGGCCATGGCCTCATGGGGAAGGGCCAGGGAAGAGATAGGAGAGGCCAGGAGATGCTGGGGATGAAATAAGAGGAAGCTACAAGCAAGACAGCGCTCCCTGACCTGTGGTGCCCTGTGCAATGGCACCGGCCGCACTACCCTAGCTACGGCCCTGTAAATGACAACTAGAAGCTGATTGGATGCTTTGGGCAACTTCATAACTTCCATTCTCTCCAAGGCTTGATACATCTACCCCTATATCACACAAGTATCATACAGTATATATACGGAATTGTCCAGCACTCAAAATGGCATACAGTAACTGCGCCTGGTACCCTCACACAATGGAAGATAATGATCCAAGTGTCTTACTCATGGATATAATAATGGCATAAATCTAACGATTCAATGCATTATCATCAGGAGCAAAGAATACATAATTACCTTATATACCCCAAACATGACACCATGTGCAGACCACTATCCTGAATTGGGGTCCCTGGACCTGGCCAAATACGGTATTGGATGGGGTCATCACATTCAGTGCTGGTGCCAGTGTATGTATACGTCACTGATGGCCCAACAGCATAGACAATGTAACCATGTAACCATACCACATTCATAGATGTACAGACAGAAGAGCAGGGAAGAACGTCTCTGAGGGGCATACTGTACTAGGAAATGGCGATCATTACTAAAAACAACTCTTTTTATGGTTGGACTTACCTGGACAGAACATACCTGTAACACATTTAGGCAGATTGGGATATCTGGACTAATTATGGGTTAATAGTCACAGGTCCAATATCGCAGTAGCCAGCTTTAACATACGTAAACACTAGACCACATTTGTCTACTTTTGAAAAAGCATGTCAGGGAGATTGTAAAAACAACACCTATGAGCGCGACGGTAAAGTGGGCAGTACTGCTACATCTGACAGGCATGTCATAAACCTGACTTACATCCAAATGTAAATGAGCCCCAAAGCAGTTAGTAAGATCTAATGGGTGATGAAAACACACTGATACTTTCCAGAGAATGCATGTAGCCATAGGGATCATTGGGCCTTATACCCAATGTAGGGAAATTATACTAATGGAATTATACTAATATAATGTATATATCTGTGTTTTTTTAATATAGCAACTATATAATGGGGGTAAGATGCAATGAGGGAGATTACTAGGCTCTTCAGGGAGTCAGGGAGATTTCTGCTATTTCACTAAGTCTCCCTGACAATGAGGGAGAGTTGGCATGTATGTACTAGACATAGTGGAAAAGGGTGAAATATTTGATGGAAGTGGACAAAATTAGGAATAATACAAGTAATACAGACAACATAATCACTATAGTCTCAGGTCCTGATGATCCGTATATTAAATAAAGAAATAATAATTGATATACATGGTATAACAAATCCGCTGGTACAATCAGAGCAGATCATTAAGAATAAGAATGAGTCCAAAGATTAATTTTTTTAAGCCTCTGCTCTATTTGAATATAGATTCTGTGCATGGATATTACATGCCTCACACAATAATTAGTATTACTGATATATATATATATAGTACTTCATTAAAGAAACTATTTGTAATTGTGACATCTTCGTAACAGCAAAATAAAATGTTAATATAGAAGTGTGAAAGAAGGAATAAGGTGCATTAGAAAAGCATCATATGTGCCCCAATTCCTTGTATATCATTTATTTATGGACATAATAGATTATTTATCTTCAGTGGTTTTATTTTGTAATATTCTTGAAATTGTAGATTTTGCCCTCTGTCACCCGCACGTTCCGTCCCTTCCCAATCTTCCCTCTTCTGTCTCCATAACATTCCCAGGACCAGGCACTTACTCACCCTAGAAACTACCAAAAGTCTCATCCATGTCATTATTCTATCGCCTGATTACTGCAACGGCGCGTGCGCAAGCCCCGGAGCGAGAGAGAAATTCTCTTGCTCCGGGGCTCACTACAATATGGGCGGCTGTCTATGTTGATCGACAGCTTGCCCCGTTTTGTAGGCGAGGTGGCCAGACAAACTGAGGGGGTGGCCAGACAAACGGAGGCCTTCCTGAAGGTACACCTGCCGTTTGTAGGCGGCCCTACTGACATCACCAGTGATGTCAGTAGGGAGCTTCCTGCTCTGTTAGAGCAGGAAGCTGCCTGGGGCTTGTGGTAGATGAGACCCGACGCCAAGGGTCTCGTCGCGACACCATCGCAACCATCACCTAGTCGCTCGCTAAAGCTGTGGGTGGTAACCTACAGCTTAGCGAGCGACCATGAGGCTGCCTTCCAAAAGAAAAGCGTCTGCCCTCATTCAGAGCGAACGCTGCATTTTGCGAGCGGGTCTGAATGAGGTCCAATGTCCATAAGGGTCCCTGAGATTCTCATGATTGGATTAGCCACCACAGGACTGGCCACACTGTAACAGTTACTATACATAAAATGCATTGGCAAATGCAAGGGGGGAGGGGGATTCCAGTTGCCCCCACCCTAGTCCACACCATGATGACCACAATAGAAATAGCATATAATACTAAAGTTGCGGGTGTTTTTAAGATCCTAACAGTGTCACAAATAAAATAATTATCACCACCTGTCGATCTTTTAAAATGTGTGAGCCAGTAATGAATACACCTGTGCACCAACCAGAGGAGAGGAGAGGAAAAGAGAGTAGAGGAGAAGAGGAGGAGAGGAGAGGAGAAGAGAGAAGAGGAGAGGAGAAGAGGAGAGGAGGAGAGGAGAAGAGAGGAGAGGAGAGGAGAAGAGGAGAGGAGAGGAGAAGAGAGTAAAGGAGAAGGGGAGGAGAAGAGAGGAGAGGAGAAGAGACGAGGAGGAGAGGAGAGGAGAGGAGATGAGAAGAGAAGAGAGGGGAGGAGAGGAGAGGAAAAGAGAGTAGAGGAGAAGAGGAGGAGAGGAGAAGAGAGAAGAGGAGAGGAGAAGAGAAGAGGAGGAGAGGAGAAGAGAATAGAAGAGGGGATAGGAGAGGAGAGGAGAAGAGAGTAGAGGAGAAGAGAGTAGAGGAGAAGAGGAGAGGAGAAGAGAAGAGAGGAGAGGAGAAGAGGAGGAGAGGAGAAGAGAGGAGAAGAGAGAAGAGGAGGAGAGGAGGAGAGGAGAAGAGGAGGAGAGGAGAAGAGAGGAGAGGAGAAGAGAGGAGAGGAGGAGAAGAGAGGAGAGGAGAAGAGAGGAGAGGAGAGGAGGAGAGGAGATTAGAGAGGAGAGGAGAAGAGAAAAGAGAGGAGAGGAGGAGAGATGGAGAGGAGAAGAGAGGAGAGGAGAAGTGAGAGGAGAGTAGAAGAGAGGAGAGGAGAAGAGGAGGAGAGAAGAAGAGAGGAGGATAGGAGAAGAGAGGAGAGGAGAGAAGAGAGGAGAGGAGAGAAGAGAGAAGAGAGGAGAGGAGAAGAGAGGGGAGGAAAGGAGAGGGGAGGAGAAGAGAGGAGAGGAGAAGAGAGAAGAGAGGAGAGGAGAAGAGGAGGAGAGGAGAAGAGAGGAGAGGAGAAGAGAGGAGAGTAGAAGAGATTAGAGGAGAGGAGGAGGAGAGAAGAAGAGAGGAGGATAGGAGAAGAGAGGAGAGGAGAGAAGAGAAGAGAGGATAGGAGGAGAGGAGAAGAGAGAAGAGAGGAGAGGAAGGAGAGGAGAAGAGAGGAGAGGAGAGGAGAAGAGAGAGGAGAGGAGAAGAGGAGGAGAGACGAGAAGAGAGAAGAGAGAAGAGAGGAGAGGAGGAGAGGAGAGGAGAAGAGGAGGAGAGGAGAAGAGGAGGAGAGGAGAGGAGGAGAAGAGGAGGAGAGGAGAGGAGAAAAGTGCATTGCTTGTCATAGATTCTCACTATTATGTGTTTCCTTAATTCCTTTTAACTGTTTTACACGTCAAGTAAAAAAATGAACTATATTTGCTGACAAATTGGAGCCTTCCAGCCCATACTGTGAGCCGCCGAAGCTGCTAAATGCTCCTTAAAAGGGTCTCTCCCCGGATCTGCCGCTGGCCATTTGCAGGTGATGTGTCCTGGGATGCTGGCAATTTCCATTTCTTAGTCTTTTCTTTTCCAGAAGCTGCAGGCTGTATTCATAAATTACAGCTGATGACAAAAGTGGAAGCTAACAGTGGCAAAATTAGGCCCAAAGGCAAAATAATTATATATACAGCCTTTAGCAGAGAAGGAGAAAGCCATCAATCAGCCCCCAATTATTCAGTAGTTAATCAGCTCTGCCCTTCCTTTATTGAAGGGTTACAGTGTAATTATGTTGGCAGCATCCTTTTAATTCATCAAGCCTACAACACATGGTGTTTGCTGCAATCAGGGGACGTCACCTTTGTGTCTCTGACCCCGGTCCTGCTATAGGAGTCTGGGGGTAGATGAAAACTTCAGAGAGAACAGAGAATATTTATGCACCGGCACGAAACCAGCAAAGTAATCTGCCGCTCTCCCGCTACACAGCGTATCCTGCATTTGTGTTTATTCTTTTCTGTGGCTCTTTATCATTATTAGCTAAGGACAGTTTGCTGGATACAGGACAGCATCAGATCTCGGCTTTATTTTCATATCGTTTTCACGGCTCACCCTAAATGGCACTTACCAAACGGCTTTTAATATCTTGTCATAATGGTAACTAATAGGGAGCAGGAATGCTACCAAAATATTCTCTAATTTGTCAAGTTGCTAAACTGGCGCATGGACGATGTTTGCTGGCAGGTTCCCCGAGAAAAACAGGCAGGTGTGCGGGATTCTGGAATTAATACAGACAGAGATGTGATAAATAGGCACACTATATTTCAGCTATTCATAGAATGCAGGTTATACAGAATTACACACTAAGGGTCTCACTGAGAGGTGCCCGCTAAGCGCACGCAATGCCGACGCTCACGTAGGGGAGCAATTATTTGCTACTGCGCATTCTCTAAATATTCTAAAAACCCACATATGCACTCCAGCGTACGGGAACGAAGGTATCAGAGATGGCGAGGGAACCATGGACGTTCCGGGGTGGTGACTGGGAGGCGGCCTAAAGTGTATGCAAAAAAAAAATCTGTCGTGTGGGTGTGTTATAGGGTGCCGGGGACGTGTTATGGCAGTGTCAGAGGAGTATTATGGGAGTGTCTGGGGTGTGTTATGGGATGTCAGAGGCGTGTTATTGGAGTGTCAGGGGCGTGTTATGGGAGTGTCAGGAGGGGTGTTACGGGAGTATGAGGAGCATGTTATAGGAGTGTCAGAGGTATGTTATGGGAGTGTCTGGGGTGTGTTATGGGATGTCAGGGATGTGTTATGGAAGTGCCGGGGACGTGTTATGGGAGCGTCAGGGGTGTGTTATGGGAGTGTCTGGGGTGTGTTATGGGATGTCAGAGGCGTGTTATTGGAGTGTCAGGGGCGTGTTATGGGAGTGTCAGGAGGGGTGTTATGGGAGTATGAGGAGCATGCTATGGAAGTGTCAGGGGCATGTTATGGGAGTGTCTGGGGTGTGTTATGGGAGTGTCTGGGGTGTGTTATGGGATGTCAAAGGCGTGTTATGGAAGTGCCAGGAGGCGTGTTATGGGAGTGTCAGGGGCGTGTTATGGGAGTGTCAGGGGCGTGTTATAGGAGTGTCAGGGGCGTGTTATGGGAGTGTCAGGAGGGGTGTTATGGGAGTATGAGGAGCATGCTATGGAAGTGTCAGGGGCATGTTATGGTAGTGTCAGGGGCGTGTTCTAGGAGTGTCAGAGGTATGTTATGGAAGTGCCAGGAGGGGTGTTATGGGAGTGCCAGGAGGGATGCTATGGGAGTGTCAGGGGCGTGTTATGGGATGTCAGGGGCGTGTTATGGGAGTGCCAGGAGGGGTGTTATGGGAGTGTCAGGGGAGTGTTATAGGAGTGTCAGGGGTGTGTTATGGGAGTGTCAGGGGTGTGTTATGGTAGTGTCAGGGGTGTGTTATGGTAGTGTCAGGGGCGTGTTATTGGATTGTTAGGGGCGTGTTATGGAAGTGTCAGGAGGGGTGTTATGGGAGTGTCAGGGGTGTTTTATGGGAGTGTCATGGGCATGTTATAGGAGTGTCAGGGGTGTGTTATGGGAGTGCCAGGAGGGGTGTTATGGGAGTGTCAGGGGTGTTTTATGGGAGCGTCAGGGGAGTGTTATAGGAGTGTCAGAGGCATGTTATGGGAGCGTCTGGGGAGTGTTATAGGAGTGTCAGGGGTGTGTTATGGGAGTGTCAGGGGTGTGTTATGGTAGTGTCAGGGGCGTGTTATTGGATTGTTAGGGGCGTGTTATGGGAGTGTCAGGAGGGGTGTTATGGGAGTATGAGGAGCATGTTATAGGAGTGTCAGAGGTATGTTATGGGAGTGTCTGGGGTGTGTTATGGGATGTCAAAGGCGTGTTATGGAAGTGCCAGGAGGCGTGTTATGGGAGTGTCAGGGGCGTAATATGGGAGTGTAAGGGCCGTGTTATAGGAGTGTCAGGGGAGTGTTATGGGAGTGTCAGAGGTGTGTTATGGGAGTGCCAGGAGGGGTGTTATGGGAGTGCCAGGAGGGATGTTATGGGAGTGTCAGGGGCGTGTTATGGGATGTCAGGGGCGTGTTATGGGAGTGCCAGGAGGGGTGTTATGGGAGTGTCAGGGGAGTGTTATAGGAGTGTCAGGGGTGTGTTATGGGAGTGTCAGGGGTGTGTTATGGTAGTGTCAGGGGCGTGTTATTGGATTGATAGGGGCGTGTTATGGAAGTGTCAGGAGGGGTGTTATGGGAGTGTCAGGGGTGTTTTATGGGAGTGTCATGGGCATGTTATAGGAGTGTCAGGGGTGTGTTATGGGAGTGCCAGGAGGGGTGTTATGGGAGTGTCAGGGGTGTTTCATGGGAGTGTCATGGGCATGTTATAGGAGTGTCACGGGCATGTTATGGGAGTGCCAGGAGGGGTGTTATGGGAGTGTCAGGAGGGGTGTTATGGGAGTGTCAGGAGGGATGTTATGGGAGTGTCCAGGGGATGTTATGGGAGTGTCAGGGTTGTGTTATGGGAGTGCCAGAGGTATGTTATGGAAGTGTCAGGGGTGTGTTATGGGAGTGTCAGAGGAGTGTTATGGGAGTGTCAGGGGTGTGTTATGGGAGTGTCAGGGGTGTGTTATGGGAGTGTCAGGGATGTGTTATGGAGGTGCCTGGGACGTGTTATGGGAGCATCTGGGGTGTGTTATGGGAGTGTCTGGGGTGTGTTATGGGAGTGTAAGGGGCATGTTATGGGAGCGTCAGGGGTGTGTTATGCTAGTGTCAGAGGTGTGTTATGGGAGTGTCTGGGGTGTGTTATGGGAGTGTCAGGGGTGTGTTATGGGAGTGTCAGGGATGTGTTATGGAGGTGCCTGGGACGTGTTATGGGAGCGTCAGGGGTGTGTTATGGGTGTGTCAGGGGAGTGTTATGGAAGTGTCTGGGGTGTGTTATGGGAGTGTCAGGGGCCTTTTATGGGAGTGTCAGAGGTATGTGATGGAAGTGTCAGGGGTGTGTAATGGGAGTGTCAGAGGAGTGTTATGGGAGTGTCAGGGGTGTGTTATGGGAGTGTCAGGGGTGTGTTATGGGAGTGTCAGGGATGTGTTATGGAGGTGCCTGGCACGTGTTATGGGAGCGTCAGGGGAGTGTCATGGGAGTGTCAGGGGAGTGTTATGGGAGTGTCTGGGGGGTGTTATGGGAGCATCAGGGGCATGTTATGGGAGTGTCAGAGGTATGTTATGGGAGTGTCAGGGGAGTGTTATAGGAGTGTCAGGGGTGTGTTATGGGAGTGTCAGGGGTGTGTTATGGTAGTGTCAGGGGCGTGTTATTGGATTGTTAGGGGCGTGTTATGGAAGTATCAGGAGGGGTGTTATGGGAGTGTCAGGGGTGTTTTATGGGAGTGTCATGGGCATGTTATAGGAGTGTCAGGGGTGTGTTATGGGAGTGCCAGGAGGGGTGTTATGGGAGTGTCAGGGGTGTTTTATGGGAGTGTCATGGGCATGTTATAGGAGTGTCACGGGCATGTTATGGGAGTGCCAGGAGGGGTGTTATGGGAGTGTCAGGAGGGGTGTTATGGGAGTGTGAGGAGGGATGTTATGGGAGTGTCCAGGGGATGTTATGGGAGTGTCAGGGTTGTGTTATGGGAGTGCCAGAGGTATGTTATGGAAGTGTCAGGGGTGTGTTATGGGAGTGTCAGAGGAGTGTTATGGGAGTGTCAGGGGTGTGTTATGGGAGTGTCAGGGGTGTGTTATGGGAGTGTCAGGGATGTGTTATGGAGGTGCCTGGGACGTGTTATGGAAGCGTCAGGGGTGTGTTATGGGAGTGTCTGGGGTGTGTTATGGGAGTGTAAGGGGCATGTTATGGGAGCGTCAGGGGTGTGTTATGCTAGTGTCAGAGGAGTGTTATTTGAGTGTCTGGGGTGTGTTATGGGAGTGTCAGGGGTGTGTTATGGGAGTGTCAGGGATGTGTTATGGAGGTGCCTGGGACGTGTTATGGGAGCGTCAGGGGTGTGTTATGGGAGCGTCAGGGGGGTGTTATGGGAGTGTCAGGGGTGTGTTATGGGAGTGTCAGGGGTGTTTTATGGGAGTGTCATGGGCATGTTATAGGAGTGTCAGGGGTGTGTTATGGGAGTGCCAGGAGGGGTGTTATGGGAGTGTCAGGGGTGTTTTATGGGAGTGTCATGGGCATGTTATAGGAGTGTCAGGGGTGTGTTATGGGAGTGCCAGGAGGGGTGTTATGGGAGTGTCAGGGGTGTTTCATGGGAGTGTCATGGGCATGTTATAGGAGTGTCACGGGCATGTTATGGGAGTGCCAGGAGGGGTGTTATGGGAGTGTCAGGAGGGGTGTTATGGGAGTGTCAGGAGGGATGTTATGGGAGTGTCCAGGGGATGTTATGGGAGTGTCATGGTTGTGTTATGGGAGTGCCAGAGGTATGTTATGGAAGTGTCAGGGGTGTGTTATGGGAGTGTCAGAGGAGTGTTATGGGAGTGTCAGGGGTGTGTTATGGGAGTGTCAGGGGTGTGTTATGGGAGTGTCAGGGATGTGTTATGGAGGTGCCTGGGACGTGTTATGGGAGCGTCAGGGGTGTGTTATGGGAGTTTCTGGGGTGTGTTATGGGAGTGTAAGGGGCATGTTATGGGAGCGTCAGGGGTGTGTTATGCTAGTGTCAGAGGTGTGTTATGGGAGTGTCTGGGGTGTGTTATGGGAGTGTCAGGGGTGTGTTATGGGAGTGTCAGGGATGTGTTATGGAGGTGCCTGGGACGTGTTATGGGAGCCTCAGGGGTGTGTTATGGGAGCGTCAGGGGGGTGTTATGGGAGTGTCAGGGGAGTGTTATGGGAGTGTCTGGGGTGTGTTATGGGAGTGTCAGGGGCATGCTATGGGAGT
Source organism: Taudactylus pleione (assembly GCA_031769625.1). NCBI lineage: Eukaryota > Metazoa > Chordata > Amphibia > Anura > Myobatrachidae > Taudactylus > Taudactylus pleione. The sequence continues at coordinate 44,939 of JAUIMM010000337.1, forward strand.
GTCAGAGGTATGTGATGGAAGTGTCATGGGTTGTGTAATGGGAGTGTCAGAGGAGTGTTAAGGGTGTGTCAGGGGTGTGTTATGGGAGTGTCAGGGGTGTGTTTTGGGAGTGTCAGGGATGTGTTATGGAGGTGCCTGGCACGTGTTATGGGAGTGTCAGGGGTGTGTTATGCTAGTGTCAGAGGAGTGTTATGGGAGTGTCTGGGGTGTGTTATGGGAGTGTCAGGGGTGTGTTATGAGAGTGTCAGGGATGTGTTATGGAGGTGCCTGGGACGTGTTATGGGAGCGTCTGGGGTGTGTTATGGGAGCGTCAGGGGAGTGTTATGGGAGTGTCAGGGGAGTGTTATGGGAGTGTCTGGGGTGTGTTATGGGAGCGTCAGGGGCATGTTATGGGAGTGTCAGAGGTATGTTATGGGAGTGTCAGGGGCGTGTTATGGGATGTCAGGGGCGTGTTATGGGAGTGCCAGGAGGGGTGTTATTGGAGTGTCAGGGGAGTGTTATAGGAGTGTCAGAGGTGTGTTATGGGAGTGTCAGGGGTGTGTTATGGTAGTGTCAGGGGCGTGTTATTGGATTGTTAGGGGCGTGTTATGGAAGTATCAGGAGGGGTGTTATGGGAGTGTCAGGGGTGTTTTATGGGAGTGTCATGGGCATGTTATAGGAGTGTCAGGGGTGTGTTATGGGAGTGCCAGGAGGGGTGTTATGGGAGTGTCAGGGGTGTTTTATGGGAGTGTCATGGGCATGTTATAGGAGTGTCACGGGCATGTTATGGGAGTGCCAGGAGGGGTGTTATGGGAGTGTCAGGAGGGGTGTTATGGGAGTGTGAGGAGGGATGTTATGGGAGTGTCCAGGGGATGTTATGGGAGTGTCAGGGTTGTGTTATGGGAGTGCCAGAGGTATGTTATGGAAGTGTCAGGGGTGTGTTATGGGAGTGTCAGGGGTGTGTTATGGGAGTGTCAGGGGTGTGTTATGGGAGTGTCAGGGATGTGTTATGGAGGTGCCTGGGACGTGTTATGGGAGCGTCAGGGGTGTGTTATGGGAGCATCAGGGGGGTGTTATGGGAGTGTCAGGGGAGTGTTATGGGAGTGTCAGGGGTGTGTTATGGGAGTGTCAGGGGCATGTTATGGGAGTGTCAGAGGTATGTTATGGAAGTGTCAGGGGTGTGTTATGGGAGTGTCAGGGGTGTGTTATGGGAGTGTCAGGGATGTGTTATGGAGGTGCCTGGGACGTGTTATGGGAGCGTCAGGGGTGTGTTATGGGAGCGTCAGGGGGGTGTTATGGGAGTGTCAGGGGAGTGTTATATGAGTGTCTGGGGTGTGTTATGGGAGTGTCAGGGGCCTTTTATGGGAGTGTCAGAGGTATGTTATGGAAGTGTCAGGGTTGTGTTATGGGAGTGTCAGAGGAGTGTTATGGGAGTGTCAGGGGTGTGTTATGGGAGTGTCAGGGGTATGTTATGGGAGTGTCAGGGATGTGTTATGGAGCTGCCTGGGACGTGTTATGGGAGCGTCAGGGGTGTGTTATGGGAGTGTCAGGGGAGTTTTATGGGAGTGTCTGGGGTGTGTTATGGGATGTCAGAGGCGTGTTATGGAAGTGCCAGGAGGGGTGTTATGGGAGTGTCAGGGGTGTGTTATGGGAGTCTCAGGGCCGTGTTATAGGAGTGTCAGGGGAGTGTTATGGGAGTGTCAGAGGTGTGTTATGGGAGTGTCAGGAGGGGTGTTATGGGAGTATGAGGAGCATGTTATAGGAGTGTCAGGGGCGTGCTATGGAAGTGTCAGGGGCATGTAATGGGAGTGTCAGGGGTGTGTTATGGTAGTGTCAGGGACGTGTTATAGGAGTGTCAGAGGTATGTTATGGGAGTGCCAGGAGGGGTGTTATGGGGGTGCCAGGAGGGGTGTTATGGGAGTGCCAGGAGGGATGTTATGGGAGTGTCAGGGGCATGTTATGCGATGTCAGGGGTTTGTTATGGGAGTGCCAGGAGGGGTGTTATTGGAGTGTCAGGGGAGTGTTATAGGAGTGTCAGGGGTGTGTTATGGGAGTGTCAGGGGAGTGTTATTGGAGTGTCAGGGGCGTGTTATGGGAGTGTCAGGAGGGGTGTTATGGGAGTGTCAGGGGTGTTTTATGGGAGTGTCATGGGCATGTTATAGGAGTGTCAGGGGCGTGTTATGGGAGTGCCAGGAAGGGTGTTATGGGAGTGTCAGGGGTGTTTTATGGGAGTGTTATGGGCATGTTATAGGAGTGTCACGGGCATGTTATGGGAGTGCCAGGTGGGGTTTTATGGGAGTGTCAGGAGCGTGTTATGGGAGTGTCAGGAGGGATGTTATGGGAGTGTCAGGAGGGATGTTATGGGATGTCAGAGGCGTGTTATGGGAGTGTCAGGGTTGTGTTATGGGAGTGCCAAAAGGGGTGTTTTGGAAGTGTCAAGGGCATGTTATAGGAGTGTCAGGGACGTGTTATAGGAGTGCCAGGATGGGTGTTATGGGAGTGTCAGGGGTGTGATAGGAGTGTCAGGGACGTGTTAAGGGAGTATCAGAGGTTGTTATGGTAGTGTCATGGGTGTGTTATGGGAGTGTCAGGGGTGTGTTATAGGAGTGTCAGGGGCGTGTTATGGGAGTGTCAGTGGTGTGTTATGGGAGTGCCAGGATGGTTGTTATGGGAATGTCAGGGGCGTGTTATGGGAGTGTCAGAGGTTGTTATGGTAGTGTCATGGGTGTGTTACGGGAGTGTCAGGGGTGTGTTATAGTGGTGTCAGGGGCGTGTTATGGGAGTGTCAGTTGTGTGTTATGGGAGTGCCAGGACGGGTGTTATAGGAGTGTCAGAGGCGTGTTATAGTAGTGACATGGGCGTGTTATGGGAGTGTCAGGGGCATGTTATAGGAGTGTCAGGGGTGTGTTATGGGAGTGTCAGGGGTGTCTTATGGGAGTGTCAGGGGCATGTTATGGGAGTGCCAGGACGGGTGTTATGGGAGTGTTACGGGTGTGTTATGGGAGTGTCAGGGGTGTATGGGATTGTCAGAGGCTGTTTTGGGAGTGTCAGGGGTGTGTTATAGTAGTGACATGGGCGTGTTATGGGAGTGTCAGGGGCATGTTATAGGAGTGTCAGGGGTGTGTTATGGGAGTGTCAGGGGTGTGTTATGGGAGTGTCAGGGGCTTGTTATGGGAGTGCCAGGACGGGTGTTATGGGAGTGTCAGGGGTGTGTTATCGGAGTGTCAGGGGTGTATGGGATTGTCAGACGCTGTTTTGGGAGTGTCAGGGGTGTGTTATAGGAGTGTCAAGGGTGTGTTATGGGAGTGTCAGGGGCATGTTATGGGAGTACCAAGACGGGTGTTATAGGAGTGTCAGGGGCGTGTTATGGGAGTTTCAGCGGTGTGTTATGGGAGTGTCAGGAGTGTGTTATGGGAGTGTCAGAGGCTGTTATGAGAGTGTCAGAGGCATGTTATAGGAGTGTCAGGGGGTCTTATGGGAGTGTCAGGGGTGTGTTATGGGTGTGTCAGGGGAGTGTTATGGGAGTTTCTGGGATGTGTTATGGGATTGTCAGGGGTGTGTTATGGGAGTGTCAGGGTTGTGTTATTGGAGTGTCAGTTGTGTGTTATGGGAGTGTCAGGTGGTGTGTAATGGGAGTTTCAGAGGCATGTTATGGGGGTGTCAGGGGTGTGTTATGGGAGTGTTAGGGATGTGTTATGGGGCTGTCAGGGGAGTGTTATGGGAGTGTCAGGGATGTGTTATGGGAGTGTCAGGGTTGTGTTATGGGAGTGTCAGGGATGTGTTATGGGGCTGTCCCGGGAGTGTTATGAGAATGTCTTGGGATAGTTATGGGAGTGTCAGGGGTGTGTTGTGGGAGTGTCAGGGGCATGTTATGGGAGTGTCAGAGGCATGTTATGGGAGTGTCAGGGGTGTGTTATGGGAGTGTCAGAGGCATGTTATGGGGGTGTCAGGGTAGTGTTATGGGAGTGTCTTGGGAAAGTTATGGAAGTGTCAGGGGAGTGTTATGGGGTGTCAGAGGTGTGTTATGGGTGTGTCAGAGGCATGTTACGGGGGTGTCATGGGCGTGTTATGGGAGTGTCAGGGGAGTGCATAGGCAAACGCAGGGGGGGTTTCCATCTGCCTGGAAACCCCCCTCCCCATCCCACACCATGACCACAATAGAAATAGTATTATAATAGATTGTTACTAGTGCTGCATGTTCTTCTCAGTTTCACAAATGAAATAATTAGCACCACCTGCCAGTAATAAATAACCTCTGCACCAAGTAGAAGATCTGGAAAACATGCACTGTTAGAGATGCACTGCTATAGAGCCCAATATGTACATATACAGTATGTCCAGGGCAGTGCTAGGTTCTTCTACTGCTCCTCCAGGCTCCCAGACTTGCTCCAATAGTCTGGAATGGTGCCCACATCTAAAATAAATACATTCAGCTCAGGCAGTATAGTCTACTGGTGCATCTACTGGCTTACTGTGATCACTGGTCCTGTATATGCCGGAATTATAACACACAATACAGTTTGTATGACGCATATTAAGTTGGTTAAGTACTAATTCTGCCCTCTTCATTGACAGGCCACCCTCGCTCTAAAATTAAGCATTTGGAAACCCCCCTCTGGAAATCCTGTGTTTGCCACTGGAGTGCTATGGGAGTGTTAGGGAAGTGTTATGGGAGTGTCAGGGGCGTGTTATGGGAGTGTCAGGGGCATGTTATGGGAGTGTCAGGGGCGTGTTATGGGAGTGTCAGGGGCGTGTTAAGGGAGTGTCAGTGGCATGTTATGGGAGTGTCAGATGTATGTTATGGGGTGTCAGGGGAGTGTTATGGGAGTGTCAATGCTGTTTCAGAGGCGGGCATAATTAACAGGCAGCGTCATAGTACACGTCACCTGGTTGAATTAGACACTGAAGTGCTTGCAGAGCTTGCGGTAGGGTACAGTCAACCGCAAGCGCTGTGGTCAGTTCCAATGGATACCGATGTACCGATGGTTGTATATACTTCCTGGAGATTACATTTTCTAGTGGACGGCTAAAGACAGGCTGGTGGGTAGTCTGCATACACAAAGTGATTGCACACCAAGACATAGTGGACATGCTTATGCCTTGCCGTGCGATCGCCTGCCTTGATGTCACTTAGCTGAATCTGCATATGCTGGGAGCGAGCAGCCGCATCTAGCGACCTGATCTGAATCAGGCCCTGAGGGTAAAAGGATACTTTTGTAGCTTTCTCACAGGTTTTTGCCAATTTCCACTGGAGCTAGCCCCAGCATCTGTATAATTTAATAGTGTCCCCATTTTTAGGGATTGTGCAACAGTGTGTGACCCAAACAAAGTACAAACCTCATCAAAAACCTAATACTGGTCAAACTACACCCCAATGTAAAATTTGGTGGTCCAAAAGTCTGGCCATGCATAAAGGTCAAACAGATGGACAGACAAACATGCTTTCTTGCTTATTATATTATATGTATATTATATATAGATAAAGTTCCCGATTCTAGCATCAGTGTGTTCAGTCGGGCTAATCTCTTGAACCACTGAATGGATTTGATGGGGTTTTCACTATTCTACACAGCATTGGTCGAGGAAGGTTTAGGTGCATGAACCATTCATCTGTGACAAAAGCACATTCACACCAATTACACACTTCGTAACACACACACACCTCCTCTTCTACAACATGAATGACACACAGCCAGATACAGCTTGCTTAATATGCAGGTGCCTTACCTACAGATGTCCAGACCAGAGAGGAGGGGTGCAGTGTAGTGATGATGAGTCACTGAGCACGGAAAGGCCCATGGGAGCTTCCCTGGGAGGAGCTGAGCTGGGGCTTCGCAGCAGCTCCCCTGGACAACTCAGCCATCTCACAAGCTGAAAGGCAGTGGAGGAGTTAAGGGTATGAAGAAGCAGCCAGGGGGTGGGCACCACAGGGGTGATTCAGTGCAGATAGTCAGCACAGGTGGATATAGCAGGGAGAGGATACCAAGCACTGGCATGGTGATATGATTGACAGTTCTGTGGCTACCACCAGGCTATATTTAAAAAAAAATTATAATTTTTTAGAACAGAATCAGAGTCAGGCTGCAGCGCCCTCCAGTGGCCGGTGCCCTTAGGTAGCTGCCTAAAGCTGCCTAATGGTGGTGCCGGCCCTGGTTGGAGTTGGGAAAAGGAGACAATAGTATTAAGAGGAAGGATATCATAAATTGTAGATATACCCTTTGTAATCCACTTATGGAGATGAAAATGAGGAATTCAATTGCTATGTACTTTAAGGGATACATTTTGGGAAGGTTGCCCCCAATCAGCCTTCAGGAGGACATTAGTATCCCATTCCCGAAAACCATTAGAGATTGTGGCAAAACTTAAGCTGGGATAGGGGGCTTTCTGAGTTCAGAATTAGGAAACCCCAACAAAGCAGCCCATCCAGGTCTTCGCAGGTTTTAAGCCCAGGGAGCAGGAACCAATTTTTATTTTTGTTAGTATACATGCCGACTTGTATTGGGGAGATCAGGTAGCTGGATTAGAAAGTAATTTTATAGACGGCTAAGTGAGGGGGTTTATTTTTACAGTTTTTTAAATGGGACTAGGTAACGTGAAGGGTAAAGATAGGGAATAGTTCAGAACAAATATATCAATTTCGAGACTAGGGTCATTTTGTGGGCAGCTATACAGCCCAGCCATGATATCTCATAGGTACCCCAAGTATTAATAGTAGCAAATAAGTGGTAGAGCAACAGGGTTATATTAAGATCAAAAACATCTTTAATTGAGGCTGGGATTTGTATACCCAATTTAATGAGCGAGGTTTCCCTCTAAGTCAGGGGTTCCCAAACACAGTCCTCAAGGCACACTAACAGTCCAGGTTTTAAGGATAGCCATATTTGAGTACAGGTGTATTAATTAGTACCCAGTTATTTTGATGTAACCATCTGTGCTCAAGCATTTATATAACTGGCCTGTTAGTGTACCTTGAGGTCCGAGGTTGGGAAACACTGCTCTCAGTATATTTAAATCTCTGTTTGAGAAGGAACAATTAAAGTAGAGGGATATTAATGGGTAAGGCCTCAGATTCAGAGGCATTAAGCTTGTAGTAAGAAGCCTCACTATATGAGCGCCACTTTTGAATGCCACCAAAGATCTACGTTTTTAGGTGAGAGGTTCTATACTGAGTACAAAAATTAAAGGGGAAAGAGGACATCCCTACCTAGTGGCCATTGAAGATGGGGAATGTACTGGAAAGAAGGCCATTGCTGAAAATCCTTACAGAGGGGTCTTGATAAAAGGCTAATATTGATCTAAAAATACCCCCTTGGAAGCCAATGAGGGTTTAAACACATTGCATATAATCTAGAGATTTGGGCCGACCCCCGTGTTTTGGTTGTGGATCTGTATGTCATGTTTTGGATCTAGATTGGTTTTGCCAAAATCCTCCTTCCATGTTTGGTTTTTTGTTTTTGGGTTTGGATCTGTATTTTTTTTTTAAAAAATCACAAAAACAGCTAAAATCACCTACATACTTTGGACGTGTTTTTGTTCCTACAGTATTATTAACCTCAATAACATTTATTTCCAGTCATTTCCAGTCAATTTTGACCACCTCACAGCTCACAATATTGCTTTTTTCATCTAGTTTAGACCAAAAGGTTGCAACCAGCTAGCTGGCTGACTAAGCTAAGCAATAGCAGTGGGTGGCACTAACACGTGGCAGTTCAGCATTGAACATGGCACAGAGTGGCACTGCAGAGGTAGACAGGATGGCAGTTTAATAAACTATACGACCCCTAGGAATTTTAAAAACCAATAATGTTTTCCTTAACTAGGTCAGAGGCCCAACGGAGTTGGAATATGTTTATGGACTGAAGACAGGGAAAGGATGGAAGGATTGATTAGTTTTTTAATTTATTTAATTTAATGTTTTGATTCTTACAAAAATTCATGAGGGAAGATCAAGCTAGGATCAAGTTCTTCAGTTCCTAAAAGACATCTTTGATCTGGAGGAGGTTTTTTAATTTTTTTATACATCATGATCTAATAAAAAAAATGAAGTGACCTTGCTTGTGGAGGTGCTGCTATAACATAAAGTAAATAGACATTTACTAGTTTGTACTCAGGGAGGATGTTAGGGATAATGGGACCAAGACTTGCTGTTTACATCAGAGGAAAGCAGCCTGTAGTCCTCCAGCTGAATTAGAACTCCCAGCGTCTGTGATGTTTGCTGGGCCTACTGGAAGTGATTTGTCAACAACAGTTGGAATGCTTCAGGTTACCTCAGCCTGCTTTATGCACTGTATGTACCATGTAAATATGTATGTATGTGACCAATATGCACAAATAAGTTTTGTATTAAACGTATTTGCAGTGTACTTTATAGCACACATCCTGGCAGGAAGATGTTGCTCATATTTGCCCACCCCATCAATTTGGTTGTTCAGAATTTTCTTTAAAAAAATGAAAGGGGCATGCAGGAGATACTGTCTGTGGCCATTACACTTTCTATACATTCATAAATCATAACATTAGAAATGTCAGGCAGCCATGCCCCAAACAGCACATAATGCAAAGAAAAGAGGTGCAAGATCATGTCCTTGGGCCCTCCAACCCAGCCTTGTGTTGTATATATGAAACAGGAAATTCACAGTTTAACAAACCAATCACTTCAGTGACAGGGACTGCCACTTGTCGGTGATATGATTGGTTTGTTTGGGCCCCCACAAAACAAGCTGACAATGCGCAGTGGACATTGGTGGCAATGATCCCATACACAAACTGGCTTTACAATACATTAGATGTCATCATTGTCATCCCCATCAGTGTGTACATCCTCCTCTTCTTCACAGAATATTAATTTGTCCCGGCTGGAATCCACCATTACAGACGCTTCTGTATTTTTTGGACAAGTGCTGGTAAAGGTCTTTCTCGTGGAATTTGTAATCATTTTGATGAACATCATCTTTTCCACATTTTGGGGAAGTAACCTCCTACGCCGATCACTGACAATGTTCCCGGCTGTGCTGCAAACTCTTTCAGAGTACACACCGGAGGGTGGCAACTTAAGTACAGCAAAGCCAGTTTGTGTAAGGTACTCCAAATTGCCTCTTTTTCCTGCCATTAGTGAAACAGACTGTTTGACATGCCTATTTGGATTCTATTCCTAAAATAATCATCCACCATTTTCTGAATGGTGACCGTATCAGACAAAGTCATTGTCTGACATGTCACTCATTGTAGGCAGTTCTTTCAGACCCAACCAGATGTCATTAGATTTTGCTGACTGATCTGCATCACCACCAGCAGTGGGTGTCTTAGGAAATTTTAGTTGTTTCCTGGCAGCCGCAGAAACTGAAGGAAGAGATGCTGCCATGTCACGTGCCGCTTGAGCTGACAATTTTTTCCCCAACAGCTCTTTGTATATTTTCAGATTTATGTCCGTTGGAAAGAAAGACACAAGGCATGACTTCAACCTAGGATCAAGTATGGTCACCAAAATATAGTGATCTGATTTCAAGAGATTGACAACCCTTGGATCCTGTCGAAGCGAATGAAGGGCTTGATCTACAAGTCCGACATACTTAGCAGAATCACTCCATTTCAGCTCCTCCTTCAGTTTCTCCAGCTGCTTTTGCAAGTCTGATGAGAGGAATGACCTGACTCAAGCTGGCAGTGTCTGAACTATGGGCCTGATTCAGAGACGGACGCTCTTTCAGAGCGCTCGCTCTGAATCAGTGCCCTCCCTTTGAATTTTAGAGCGGCATCCTGGCCGCTCGCATAGCTGTGGGTGACCACCCACAGCTATAGCGAGCAGCCAAAAAGATGGTCACGATGGTCAAGACTATCGCAACCATCGGGCTTGTGACGAGACCCTTGTGGTAGGGTCTCATTGCCGCAAGCCCTGGAGTGCTTTTGGCTCTATCAGAGTGAAAAGCACTCCCACTGACATCACTTGTGATGTCAGTGGGGCCTGCCCTAGATGGTAGGCGTTCCCATGGGAACGCCTCCATCTGGCCAGCCATGCCCCCGGCACACCCACCAAAGGGGGCGTGTTGTCACTCACCATCAACAGCACACCCCCTCTGTAGCAAGACCCATAGTGATGGCTTGCCCGTCGCTATGCGGGTCTCGCGCACGAAGGAGCCGGCTCCCTCGTGCGCATGCACACTTGGCCAACATCGACCCGCTTGCGAGCACTCAGCGCTCACGAGCGGGTCTGAATCAGGCCCTAACTTCAGATATGGCAAGTTCAAAGGGTTTGAGAACCTTGCACAACATGGAAATTATTCTCCACTGCACTTGACTGAGGTGCATTCCCGCTCCTCTCCCTATGTCATAGGCCATAGTGTAGCCTTGGATGGCCTTTGCTGCTCCTCCATCCGCTGAAGCACATAGATGATAGAATTCCACCTACTGTAGTTACTACCTCTTGCTTCAAATGATTGTAGGGCAAATTCAACAGTACTTGCTGGTGCTGCAATCTTCAACACGCAGTTGCTGAATGTTGAAAATGTCCCAAAATCTTTTGGGCCACCAAGAGCATCTCCTGAATGTCCCTGTCATTTTTTTAAAAATGTTGCACCATCAAATTAATTGTGTGAGCAAAACATGGGATGTTTTTGAATTTGCCCACATGTTTTGCTTTCATAATATTGCTGGCATTGTCAGAAATCACAAATCCCGGGGAGAGTCCAAGTGGGGTAAGCCATTTTGCAATGATTTCCCTAAGTTTTTCAAGGAGGTTCTTAGTGGTATGTCTCTTGGTGAAACCGGTGAAACACAGAGTAGCCTGCCTCTGAATGAGCTGGCATTTGTTAGATGCTGCTGCTGTTTGCACTGTTGGAGGCAATACACCTACCCGGTGGGCTGTCACAGTCATGTAATCTTTAGTTTGCTCTGTCCTACTTGTCCACATATCTGTGGTTAAGTGGACAGTGGGCACAATGGCATTTCGGAGGACATTAATAAGGTTCTTTTTAATGTCCTTGTACAGATTGGGAATTTGCTATTCTAGAGAAGTGGAATCTAGGAGGGACATGCTAGTGGGAACACAGGACCTCAATTAACTGTTTAAAACCCACTGCATTAATGGCGGATACTGGATGCTTATCTAATACCAGCATATCTGTTATGGTGTCAGTAATCCCATTGCAAAGGATTGTTTGACAGTCAATTGTTTGGTTAAACTAAAAGAAGTCTTCTTCCTGGTCCCCTTCTGGGATGAAGATCCACTCACAGCAGCAGCAGCAGCAGCAATAGGCGTAGCACTGAAGGATCCTTCTGAAGAACCATGGATAGGAGAGGAGTCTGTAATTCTTATGAAATTGGATGCAGGACTACTTCTGATCATGATTGAAGATGTTGATGATGATGCAGGTGTTGGTGGTGGAGATTGCAGGTGCTTGGACCCAGAGAGAAGGGAGCAGCTTAGTGAGACTGGACTGATTGTTGTTATGTTTTTTTAGCCAAAGTTTCTAAATTTGAAAAACACTTTTCAATTTGATGAATGCGCTGCAAGTGACGTAACAGGGAGGAGGTTGTTAGATGGTTAAAGTCCTTACCTCTACTAACTGTTACTTGGCAATGGTTACAGATGGCTTGATAACTGTTGTCCTGATTTGGGTGGAAATTATTCCACACATGAGAAGTGGAATTTTTGGTCCTTTGTCCGGGCATGACAACGATGGCTTTTCCCACCATGGGCAACAACTGTTGCCTGATTTACAGTTTTTACACAAACATCCTTGGCATCAACATCCTCATCATCATCAACATCCTCATCGTCCTTGTTAGCGCCAACTATAGAAATATCCTCCTCATCCTCCTGGTGCAATTCTACAGAATCATCCTCGATTTCTACGTCAGAATGTTGGAAGGAGGATCCTCTTCAAGTACAGTATTAGAAAGGTCAGGCTCACACATGGCAACTGCAGACACACTTGGACTCTCCTCTGGGATCTGTGACTTTTCCGAGCACACTTTTTTCACTCTTCTACAGGGAGAAAGGCTTACATCATCATAAGATGCAGAACCACCAGTCATAAATAAAGGCCAAGGCCTTATCATTTCCTTGCCACTTCGTGTAGTAAATGGCATATTGCCAATTTGTTGTTTCTCTGCAGCTAATTTAGCTTTTAATTTGTAAAACATTGCTTGCTTGATTTTAAATGCCTTGACTTAATTCCTATATGACCTTGGGCATCGGCTTTAGTAGATTATGTAGATGTACTAGTATCTATGACTGGTGGCACTGACAGCAGCTCCACCACTAGTATGTGGTTCCTGCTCTTCTCTCAACTGATCGTTCTCCATATCATTACCAAACACGAATGAAGTGGGGTACAGCACACACGTCAATTTGTACCAATTTTAAATATTCTTCTGTGGTATCAATGACCTACACTGTGACAATATTTTTTACGAATACTCTGCATTTTCCAATTAGTGTGACAATACTTTTACGAATACACTGTTTCCACTAACAGTGTCAATATTTTTTATGAATACACTGTGTTTTCCACTTACAGGGTGACAATATTTTTTACGAATACACTGCATTTCCTCTAACTGTCAATATTTTTTATGAATACACTGCGTTTTCCACTTACAGTGCGACAATATTTTTTACAAATACACTGCGTTTCCACTAACAGTGTCAATATATTTTACGAATACACTGCGTTTTATAATTACAGTGTGACAATATTTTTTGTGAATACATTGCGTTTTCCACTTACAGTGTGACAATATTTTTTACGAATACAGTGCTTTTCCACTATCAGTGTCAAAGATTTTATGAATACACTGCATTTTTCACTTACAGTGTGACAATATTTTTTATGAATACACTGCGTTTCCACTAAGTGTCAACATTTGTTTACGAATACACTGTGTTTTACACTTACAGTGTGACAATATTTTTTACAAATACACTTCATTTTCCACTTACAGTGTGACAATATTTTTTACGAATGCACTGTGTTTCAACTAACAGTGTGAACATTTTTTACGAATACACTGCGTTTTATACTTACAGTGTGACAATATTTTTTACGAATACACTGTGTTTCAACTAACAGTGTGAACATTTTTTTACAAATACACTGCGTTTTCCACTTACAGTATAGTGTGACAATATTTTTTATGAATACACTGCGTTTCCACTAAGTGTCAACATTTGTTTACGAATACACTGTGTTTTACACTTACAGTGTGACAATATTTTTTACAAATACACTTCATTTTCCACTTACAGTGTGACAATATTTTTTACGAATACACTGTGTTTCAACTAACAGTGTGAACATTTTTTACGAATACACTGCGTTTTATACTTACAGTGTGACAATATTTTTTACGAATACACTGTGTTTCAACTAACAGTGTGAACATTTTTTTACAAATACACTGCGTTTTCCACTTACAGTATAGTGTGACAATATTTTTTATGAATACACTGCGTTTCCACTAAGTGTCAACATTTTTTTACGAATACACTGTGTTTTACACTTACAGTGTGACAATATTTTTTACAAATACACTTCATTTTCCACTTACAGTGTGACAATATTTTTTACGAATACACTGTGTTTCAACTAACAGTGTGAACATTTTTTCCGAATACACTGCGTTTTATACTTACAGTGTGACAAAAAATTTTACGAATACACTGTGTTTCAACTAACAGTGTGAAATTTTTTTTACAAATACACTGCATTTTCCACTTACAGTATAGTGTGACAATATTTTTTATGAATACACTGTAACAGTGTCAATATTTTTTACGAATACACCCCTGCAGCCCCTGTCCCTGGATGGACACAGTCAGTAACCCCTGGATGGACACAGCAGCCCCTGCCCTAGATGGACACAACAACTGGATGGAAACAGGAGCCCCTGGATGTACACAGCAACAGCAACCCTTGGATGGACACTGCAGAGATGGACACAGAAGACCCTAGATAGACACAGAAGCCCCTGCCCTTGATTGACATAGCAACCCCTGGATGGACACAGCAGCCCCTGGATGGACACAGCAGCCCCTGGATGGACACAGCAGCCCCTCTTGGATGAAGCACAGCCCTGATAGCCCAGGTCTCAGCAAGCAAATGGTGCCGATCACCGTGGGGGAGGGAATTATATACAATCCAAAACCCGAGATGAATCCGACTCAGCGCGACGATGATGTTTTGCCTCGCTTTGAGATCCGAGTCAGGTGGGAAAACCTGAGCCGGACTCGTATCTCGCCTCAGATCTGCAAGTTTGGGTGGGTCCGTTTCTCTGAGAACCGAGCCGCTCATCTCTAATATAATCCCAGGTCAGCCTATCAAAGGCTTTCTGCTCATCTAAAGAAAGAAATACAAACTTTCAAGGAGCATGACACCAATACAGTTACATCAAGGACTCTACTGGTATTGTCAGGAGCCTGTCAGTCCAGCACAAACCCCACCTGATCAGGATGAAAGAAGAGGAGACAAATGATTAGCTACTGCACAAGCTTAGTGAATATGTTTACGTCTTTGTTAAGGAGCGCTATTGGCCTACAGCTTCTGCAGTCAGTAGTGTCCCTAACCAGTTAGGAATTGTGACTATTTGGGCTTCTAAAAGTTCAGTGAGGAGGTGTCCAAATTTAGTAGCCGTATTAAACAAATTACCCGGAATAGAGGCCAAATCATCTCAAAAGGATTAATAAAGCCATCACCACCTTGAAGGTAATAAAGCTTTGCCACCTTGAAGGTGTTTAATAATGTTTTCAACTTCATCAAGGGACCACGAAGCTTTGAGTTAGGTTAAGTCACCTACACTTAGAGATGGCAATTTTAAGTCATATAGGAAGGATGTGATGGCTTCACTAGTAGGTTGGGGAATGGAACTGTTGGATGGTAAATTCTAGAGATTCGCATAATATTTAGTAAAGAGATTTGAAATATCACAGGCATTAATACATTCCCTGTTTGAGCATCTAAGAGACACTTAATTATATTACGAGCACGGTAACTCCTTAATTTACTGGCAAACAGTCTACAAGCTTTATAAGTAATATCCTGTAGAGAAGGTGCGCAATACCTGCAGCCTGTTCACCGTCTAGAAAAAATGAATGTCACCACATGCTCATAAACATATACAAAAAAATAATTCAGACAAGAAATGACGCTGGATATCAAAGAAAGATTTTCAGAAGAAAAGATAATATTCAGTCTTTTTATGTATTGTATGCTCCTCGTGTGGGTCTCAGATTGCAGCGGTGTTCTCCGGGTTAACATGGAAAAAAACACACAAGGAAAAAATAACTCTCCCAGTAATATGTAAACACTATATAATCTGCAGGAACATATCACCATAGAGATGGCGTACCAGAACTCACAAGGTAACAAGTGGGGGTACGCGTATAAAGGTATCTTTGCACCCTCCTTCAACCCAACTGGACCTGGATTTTTATATATTAAATGTATACATCAAGTGCATACCATTACTCACATACAGCATGGAGTAATCTTGGTCATCAAGGTTTCTTTCAGCTTTTCCCCATCGAAGAAACTTTTCATATACTAATTGTCCCCAGATGGGTGATCGTTAAAATGTAGAAAGACGAATGTGTGGCAAGATATAATCCAAGATTTATCACAACAGACAAAAAAACACGAATACTTCTACTTGGTCCTACTTGGAAGATTGTGCAAGATATTCAGATATAAGCTTAGTAGGCACGCTCGCTGTTCCTGACAGTCCACCTGTAAATTGAGTAGACACGCTTGCTCTTACTGACAGTCCACCGGTAAGCTTAGTAGTAGGCATGCTTGCTGTTGCTGACAGTCCACCGGTAAGCTTAGTAGGCACACTCTCTGTTACTCACAGTCCACCTGTTATCTTAGTAAGCACGCTTGCTGTTACTGACTGTCCACCTGTAAGTTTAGTAGACACACTCGCTGTTACTGATAGCTCAACTGTAAGTTTAGTAGACACGCACGCTGTTACTGATAGCTCAACTGTAAGTTTAGTAGACACGCACGCTGTTACTGATAGCTCACCTGTAAGTTTAGTAGGCACGATCGCTGTTACTGACAGTCCACCAGTAAATTGGGTAGGCACACTCACTGTCACTGACAGTTCATCTGTAAGCTTAGAAGGCTCGCTCGCTGTTACTGACAGTTCATCTGTTAGCTTAGAAGGCTCGCTCGCTGTTACTGACAGTTCATCTGTTAGCTTAGAAGGCTCGCTCGCTGTTACTGACGGTACATCTGTAAGTTTAGTAGACATGCTCGCTGTTACTGACAGGTCATCTGTAAGCTTAGAATGTACGCTCGCTGATATTAACAGACAGTACACTGGTATGCTTAGTAGGCATGCTCGCTGTTACTGACAGTCCACCTAAAAGCTTAGAAGACACGATCGCTGTTACTGACCATCCACCTGTTATCTTAGCAGGCATGTTCACTGTTACTGACCATCCACCTGTTATCTTAGTAGGCACGCTCGCTGTTACTGACCGTCCAGCTGTAAGCTTAGTAGGCACGCTCGCTGTTACTGACCGTCCACCTGTAAGCTTAGTAGGCACGCTCGCTGTTACTGATCATCCACCTGTAAGCTTAGTAGGCCCGCTCGCTGTTACTGACCATCCACCTGAAAGCTTAGTAGGCACACTCGCTGTTACTGACTGTCCACATGTAAGCTTAGTAGGCTCGCTCGCTTTTACTGACTGTCCACCTGTAAGCTTAGTAGGCACGCTCGCTGTTACTGACTGTCCACCTGTAAATTGAGTAGACACGCTTGCTGTTGCTGACAGTCCACCGGTAAGCTTAGTAGGCACACTCTCTGTTACTCACAGTCCACCTGTTATCTTAGTAAGCACGCTTGCTGTTACTGACTGTCCACCTGTAAGTTTAGTAGACACACTCGCTGTTACTGATAGCTCAACTGTAAGTTTAGTAGACACGCACGCTGTTACTGATAGCTCAACTGTAAGTTTAGTAGACACGCACGCTGTTATTGATAGCTCACCTGTAAGTTTAGTAGGCACGCTCGCTGTTACTGACAGTCCACCAGTAAATTGGGTAGGCACACTCACTGTTACTGACAGTTCATCTGTAAGCTTAGAAGGCTCGCTCGCTGTTACTGACAGTTCATCTGTTAGCTTAGAAGGCTCGCTCGCTGTTACTGACGGTACATCTGTAAGTTTAGTAGACATGCTCGCTGTTACTGACAGGTCATCTGTAAGCTTAGAATGTACGCTCGCTGATATTAACAGACAGTACACTGGTATGCTTAGTAGGCATGCTCGCTGTTACTGACAGTCCACCTAAAAGCTTAGAAGACACGATCGCTGTTACTGACCATCCACCTGTTATCTTAGCAGACATGTTCGCTGTTACTGACCATCCACCTGTTATCTTAGTAGGCACGCTCGCTGTTACTGACCGTCCAGCTGTAAGCTTAGTAGGCACGCTCGCTGTTACTGACCGTCCACCTGTAAGCTTAGTAGGCACGCTCGCTGTTACTGATCATCTACCTGTAAGCTTAGTAGGCACACTCGCTGTTACTGACCATCCACCTGAAAGCTTAGTAGGCACACTCGCTGTTACTGACTGTCCACTTGTAAGCTTAGTAGGCTCGCTCACTTTTACTGACAGTCCACCTGTAAGCTTAGTAGGCACGCTCGCTGTTACTGACCATCCACCTGTAAGCTTAGTAGGCATGCTCGCTGTTACTGACTGTCAACCTGTAAACTTAGTAGGCACGCTCACTGTTACTCACCATCAACCTGTTATCTTAGTAGGCACGCTTGCTGTTACTAACCATCCACCTGTTATCTTAGTAAGCACGCTTGCTGTTACTAACCATCCACCGGTTATCTTAGTAGGCACGCTCGCTGTTACTGACCATCCACCTGTAAGCTTAGTAGGAACGCTCGCTGTTACTGATCATCCACCTGTAAGCTTAGTAGGAATGCTCGCTGTTACTGATCATCCACCTGTAAGCTTAGTAGGCACGCTCGCTGTTACTGACCATCCACCTGAAAGCTTAGTAGGAATGCTCGCTGTTACTGATCATGCACCTGTAAGCTTAGTAGGAACGCTCACTGTTACTGATCATCCACCTGTAAGCTTAGTAGGCATGCTCACTGTTACTGACCATCCACCTGAAAGCTTAGTAGGCACGCTCACTGTTACTGACCATCCACCTGAAAGCTTAGTAGGCACGCTCGCTGTTACTGACCATCCACCTGTAAGCTTAGTAGGCATGCTCGCTGTTACTGATCATCCACCTGTAAGCTTAGTAGGCACGCTCACTGTTACTGACCATCCACCTGAAAGCTTAGTAGGCACGCTCACTGTTACTGACCATCCACCTGCAAGCTTAGTAGGCACGCTCGCTGTTACTGACCATCCACCTGTAAACTTAGTAGGCACGCTCGCTGTTACTGACCATCCACCTGTTATCTTAGTAGGCACGCTCGCTGTTACAGACCGTCCACCTGTAAGCTTAGTAGGCATGCTCGCTGTTACTGATCATCCACCTGTAAGCTTAGTAGGAACGCTCGCTGTTACTGATCATCCACCTGTAAGCTTAGTAGGCACGCTCACTGTTACTGACCATCCACCTGCAAGCTTAGTAGGCACGCTCGCTGTTACTGACCATCCACCTGTAAACTTAGTAGGAACGCTCGCTGTTACTGACCATTCACCTGTAAGCTTAGTAGGCACGCTCGCTGTTACTGAACATCCACCTGTAAGCTTAGTAGGCACACTCGCTGTTACTGAACATCCACCTGTAAGCTTAGTAGGCACGCTCGCTGTTCCTGACCATTCACCTGTAAGCTTAGTAGGCACGCTCGCTGTTACTGACCATCCACCTGTAAGCTTAGTAGGCACACTTGCTGCTACTGACCATCCACCTGTTATCTTAGTAGGCACGCTCACTGTTACTGACCATCCACCTGTAAGCTTAGTAGGCACACTCGCTGTTACTGATCATCCACCTGTAAGCTTAGTAGGAACGCTCGCTGTAACTGACCATCCACCTGTAAGCTTAGTAGGCACACTCGCTGTTACTGACCATCCACCTGTAAGCTTAGTAGGCACGCTCACTGTTACTGACCATCCACCTGTAAGCTTAGTAGGCACACTCGCTGTTACTGAACATCCACCTGTAAGCTTAGTAGGCACGCTCACTGTTACTGACCATCCACCTGTAAGCTTAGTAGGCACACTCGCTGTTACTGAACATCCACCTGTAAGCTTAGTAGGCACGCTCACTGTTACTGACCATCCACCTGTAAGCTTAGTAGGCACACTCGCTGTTTCTGACCATCCACCTGTAAGCTTAGTAGGCACGCTCGCTGTTACTGACCGTCCACCTGTAAGCTTAGTAGGCACGCTCGCTGTTACTGATCATCCACCTGTAAGCTTAGTAGGAACGCTCGCTGTTACTGATCATCCACCTGTAAGCTTAGTAGGCACGCTCACTGTTACTGACCATCCAACTGAAAGCTTAGTAGGAACGTTCATTGTTACTGACCATCCACCTGAAAGCTTAGTAGGAACGCTCGCTGTTACAGACCATTCACCTGTAAGCTTAGTAGGCACGCTCGCTGTTACTGACCATCCACCTGTAAGCTTAGTAGGCACACTCGCTGTTACTGAACATCCACCTGTAAGCTTAGTAGGCACGCTCGCTGTTCCTGACCATTCACCTGTAAGCTTAGTAGGCACGCTCGCTGTTACTGACCATCCACCTGTAAGCTTAGTAGGCACACTTGCTGCTACTGACCATCCACCTGTTATCTTAGTAGGCACGCTCACTGTTACTGACCATCCACCTGTAAGCTTAGTAGGCACACTCGCTGTTACTGATCATCCACCTGTAAGCTTAGTAGGAACGCTCGCTGTAACTGACCATCCACCTGTAAGCTTAGTAGGCACACTCGCTGTTACTGACCATCCACCTGTAAGCTTAGTAGGCACGCTCACTGTTACTGACCATCCACCTGTAAGCTTAGTAGGCACACTCGCTGTTACTGATCATCCACCTGTAAGCTTAGTAGGAACGCTCACTGTTACTGACCATCCACCTGTAAGCTTAGTAGGCACACTCGCTGTTACTGACCATCCACCTGTTATCTTAGTAGGCACGCTCGCTGTTACTGACCATCCACCTGTAAGCTTAGTAGGCACACTCGCTGTTACTGACCATCCACCTGTAAGCTTAGTAGGCACGCTCACTGTTACTTACCATCCACCTGTAAGCTTAGTAGGCACGCTCGCTGTTACTGACCATTCACCTGTAAGCTTAGTAGGCACGCTCGCTGTTACTGACCATCCACCTGTAAGCTTAGTAGGCACACTCGCTGTTACTGAACATCCACCTGTAAGCTTAGTAGGCACGCTCACTGTTACTGACCATCCAACTGTAAGCTTAGTAGGCACACTCGCTGTTTCTGACCATCCACCTGTAAGCTTAGTAGGCACGCTCACTGTTACTGACCATCCACCTGTAAGCTTAGTAGGCACGCTCGCTGTTACTGACCATCCACCTGTAAGCTTAGTAGGCACGCTCGCTGTTACTGACCATCCACCTGTAAGCTTAGTAGGCACGCTCGCTGTTACTGACCATCCACCTGTAAGCTTAGTAGGCACGCTCACTGTTACTGACCATCCACCTGTAAGCTTAGTAGGCACACTCGCTGTTACTGACCATCCATCTGTAAGCTTAGTAGGCACACTCGCTGTTACTGACCATCCACCTGTAAGCTTAGTAGGCACGCTCGCTGTTACTGACCATCCACCTGTAAGCTTAGTAGGCACACTCGCTGTTACTGACCATCCACCTGTAAGCTTAGTAGGCACACTCGCTGTTACTGACCATCCACCTGTAAGCTTAGTAGGCACGCTCGCTGTTACTGACAGTCTAAAACCATTATGATAAAATATGTTGGAGAAATCTACATACAAAATTTGTCTCTACAATGCAATTGCTAAACTACAAAATGGAAAAAAAAAAACAATTCCAGTGATAAGCTAGACTATATATTACATCAAATAACTACAAGCCCTAAGGGATTGTAAATGCATAAACTATATTTTAATTGTTGTCAGACTACACATTTAATCGTTAGCATTTTATCTCTTTAATGTAGATATGGAAACCCTGACTTGTTTGGCGTTTAGAAGTATAAAAATTTGCCGGCTGCAAAGTAAAAGTGAGCGTTTGTGTTCATCGCACGATTGGCAATCTTGTCACATCTCCAATTATGAATGGCAGAAAAGAATTTCAGAGTGCACTACATATAGCCCAGCTGTCCATTGAATTATGCAGCAATATATGATGCATTTTATTTATTCCTGTGGATTTCCCGCTACAATACACAAAGTGGCTCTTTTGTTTCCCAAATAAATCCTCTCCCGGCAGCAGCCTCAGCCGACTTGTTGTGAGCCGGGAATGATTGACAGCACGAAATGACCAATACAGGGAAATAGGTTTCCAGTGCATGAGATACACAGCAATATTATTATGGCCAAGGTCAGACGCTGGGAGAAGGTTGGATAACGGGGAGACATGGCAGCCGTTCTGTCAGATATTGAAATCTCAGCAGGAGTTTGTGCTCCATTAAAACTGAATACACAATTACCCTCAGCCTGATATTTTGCTCATCTCTAGGTAACGACTAGAACATTTTAATTGTTTCGTGAATCTTTTTTACATTTTTTTATCACAAACTCTCTTATTTTTGTAGCTTTGCTTTTCTTTCTTCTGTTTATGTGGCCATCAAACAAACTTCACATGACTGTATAATCCCCACACCACTGAATGTATGGAATACTAGTGACGATATCGGTGGTATGTCAGCAATGTGTAGGGTGATAGACGGATAAACTGGAAGAAATCAGAGAGGGAACCGTTTCTCCAGTTGTACAAATTTTATTACTAGAATATAGAAATATTTAGCACAATAAGAGCAGAGAGTAAAATTACTACAACGTGTCATTGGACCTGATTCACTAACTATCGCAAATGCGATTGCAATAGCGATTATGCACACAGTTCAAGTGTGAAAATATGCTAATCCATTGAGATCGCTATGCCATCGCAGCACTACATAAGGACGCCCACTTTACCTTACACACATCCGTAATGTTTAGCAATACTGTGTCACCATCAGTAACATGGAGTACCATCGCAGCCACACACACACTTACACAGGCTCTGACCTTACTCAGGAATTACTAACCTCATCACACACAGTGATTACACAAGACTGAGAAACCATCAGTAACATGGAGTACCATCACAGCCTCACACACACTTACACAAGCTCTGACCTTACTCAGGAATTACTAACCTCATCACACACAGTGACTACACAAGACTGAGATACCATCAGTAACATGGAGTACAATCACAGCCTCACACACACTTACACAGGCTCTGACCTTACTCAGGAATTACTAACCTCATCACATGCAGTGATTACACAAGACTGAGAGACCATCAGTAACATGGAGTACCATCACATCCTCACACAAACTTACACAGGCTCTGACCTTACTCAGGAATCAATAACCTCATCATACGCAGTGACTACAAAAGACTGAGGAATCAACAGTAACATGTAGTACCATTACAGCTACACACACACTTACAGAAGGTCTGACCTTACTCAGGAATTTCTAACCTCATCACACACAGTGATTACACAAGATGGAGAAACCATCAGTAACATGGAGTACCATCACAGCCTCACACACGCTTACACAGCTCTGACCTTACTCAGGAATCAATAACCTCATCACATGCAGTGACTACAAAAGACTGAGAAACCATCAGTAATATGGAGTACCTTCACAGCCTCACACACACTTACACAGGCTCTGACATTACTCAGGAATTACTAACCTCATCACACGCAATGACTAGACAAGACTGAGTTATAGTACCATCAGTAACATGGAGTACCTTCACAGCCTCACACACACCTACACGGTCTCTGACCTTACTCAGGAATCACTAACCACATCACACGCAGTGACTACTCAAGACTGAGATACCATCAGTAACAGGGATTACCATCACAGCCTCACACACACTTACACAGGCTCTGACCTTACTCAGGAATTACTAACCTCATCACACATAGTGATTACACAAGACTGAGAAACCATCAGTAACATGGAGTACTATCACAGCCTCACACACACTTTCACAGGCTATGACCTTACTCAGGAATTTCTAACCTCATCACACGCAGTGACAACACAAGACTGAGAAACCATCAGTAACATGGAGTACCATCACAGCCTCACACACACTTACACAGGCTCAGACCTTACTCAGGAATTACTAACCTTATCACACACAGTGATTACACAAGACTGAGAGACCATCAGTAACATGGAGTACAATAACAGCCTCACACACACTTACACAGGCTCTGACCTTACTCAGGAATTACTAACCTCATCACACACAGTGACTACACAAGACTGAGACACCATCAGTAACATGGAGTACCATCACAGCCTCACACACACTTACACAGGCTCTGACCTTACTCAGGAATTACTAACCTCATCACACACAGTGATTACACAAGACTGAGAGACCATCAGTAACATGGAGTACCATCACAGCCTCACACACTTTCACAGGCTATGACCTTACTCAGGAATTACTAACCTCATCACACGCAGTGACAACACAAGACTGAGATACCATCAGTAACATGGAGTACTATCACAGCCTCACACACTTTCACAGGCTATGACCTTAATCAGGAATTACTAACCTCATCACACGCAGTGACAACACAAGATTGAGATACCATCAATAACATGGACTACCATCACAGCCTCACACACACTTACAGAGGCTCTGACCTTACTCAGGAATTACTAACCTCATCACACACAGTGACTACACAAGACGGAGAAACCATCAGTAACATGGAGTACCATCACAGCCTCACACACACTTACACAGGCTCTGACCTTACTCAGGAATTACTAACCTCATCACACGCAGTGACTACACCAGACTGAGGAATCAACAGTAACATGGAGTACCATCACAGCCTCACACACACTTACAGAAGGTCTGACTTTACTCAGGAATTACTACCCTCATCACACACAGTGACTACACAAGACTTAGAAACCATCAGTATCATGGAGTGCTATCACAGCCTCACACACACTAGCACAGGCTCTGACCTTACTTAGGAATTACTAACCTCATCACATGCAGTGACTACACCAGACTGAGGAATCAACAGTAACATGGAGTACCATCACAGCCTCACACACACTTACAGAAGGTCTGACTTTACTCAGGAATTACTACCCTCATCACACGCAGTGATTACATAAGACTGAGAAACCATCCGTATCATGGAGTACTATCACAACCTCACACACACTTACACAGGCTCTGACTTTACTCAGGAACTACTAACCCCAACACATGCAGTGACTACCCAAGACGGAGAAACCTTCAGTAACATGGAGTACCATCACAGCCTCACACATACTTACACAGGCTCTGACCTTCCTCAGGAATTACTAACCTCATTACACGCAGTGACAACACAAGACTGAGAAACCATCAGTAACATGGATTGCCATCACAGCCTCACACACACTTATACAGCTCTGACCTTACTCAGGAATCACTAAGCTCATCACACGCAGTGATTACACAAGACTGAGAAATCAACAGAAAAATGGAGTACCCTCATAGCCCCAGGCACACTTACAGAAGGTGTGACTTTACTCAGGAATTACTAACCTCACCACACACAGTGACTACACAAGACTGAGAAACCATCGGTAACATGAAGTAACATCACAGCCTCACGCACATGTACACAGCTTTGACATTACTCAGGAATTACTAACCTCATCACACACAGTGATTACACAAGACTGAGAAACCATCTGTAACATGGAGTACTATCACAACCTCACACACACTTACACAGGCTCTGACCTTACTCAGGAATTACAAACCTCATCACATGCAGTGATTTCACAAGACTGAGGAACCATCAGTAACATGGAGTACCATCACAGCCTCACACACAATTACAAAAACTCCAACCATACTCAGGAATTACTAGCCTCATCACATGCAGTCACAACACAAGACTGAGAAACCATCAGTAACATGGAGTACCGGAGTACCATCATCACCTCACACACACTTACAGAAGGTCTGACTTTACTCAGGAATTACTAACCTCATCACACATAGTGATTACACAAGACTGAGAAACCATCAGTATCATGGAGCACTATCACAGCCTCACACACACTTACACAGGCTCTGACTTTACTCAGGAACTACTAACCCCAACAAATGCAGTGACTACACAAGATGGAGAAACCATCAGTAACATGGAGTACCATCACAGCCTCAAACACAATTATAGGTTCTGACCTTACTTAGGAATTACTAGCCTCATCACACGCAGTGAGGACACAAGACTGAGGAATCAACAGTAACGAGGAGTACCATCACAGCCTCACACACACTTACAGAAGGTCTGACTTTACTCAGGAATTACTAAGCTCATCAAACACATTGAGATCAGAAGACTGAGAAACCATCCGTATCATGGAGTTCTATCACAGCCTCACAAACACTTACACAGGCTCTGACCTTACTCAGGAATTACTAACCTCATCACATGCAGTGACTACACAAGACGGAGAAATCTTCAGTTTCATGGAGTACCATCACAACCTCACACACACTTACACAGGCTCTGACCTTACTCAGGAATTACTAACCTCATCACTCGCAATGACTAGTCAAGATTGAGGTACCATCAGTAAAATGGATTACCATCACAGCCTCACACACACTTACACAGGCTCTGACCTTACTCAGGAATAACTAACCTCATCACACACATTGAAATCAGAAGACTGAGAAACCATCAGTGACATGGAGTACCATCGCAGCCTCACACACACTTACATAGGCTCTGACCTTACTCCGGAATTACTAACCTCATCACACACAGTGATTACACAAGACTGAGAAACCATCAGTAACATGGAGTACCATCACAGCCTCACACACACTTACACAGGCTCTGACATTACTCAGGAATTACTAACCTCATCACACACAGTGATTACACAAGACTGAGACACCATCAGTAACATGGAGTACCATCACAGCCTCACGCACACTTACACGGGCTCTGACCTTACTTAGGAATTACTAACCTTATCACACACAGTGATTACACAAGACTGAGAAACTATCGGTAACATGGAGTACTATCACTGCCTCCCACACACTTACACAGGCTCTGACCATACTCAGGAATTACAAACCTCATCACATGCAGTGACTACACAAGACTGAGAAACCATCAGTAACATGGAGTACCATCACAGTCTCACACACACGTACACAGGCTCTGACCTTACTCAGGAATTACTAACCTCATCCCACACATTGACTACACAAGACTGAGATACCATCAGTAACATGGAGTACCATCACATCCTCACACACTCTTACACAGGCTCTGACCTTACTCAGGAATTACTAACCTCATCACACAGAGTGAGAAAAGAAGACTGAGAATCCATCAATAACATGGAGTACCATCACATCCTCACACACACTTACACAGGCTCTGACCTTACTCAGGAATTACTAACCTCAACACACACAGTGATTACACAAGACTGAGAAACCTTCAGTAACATGGAGTACCATCACAGCCTCACACACACTTACACTTGCTCTGACCTTACTCAGGAATTACTAACCTCAATTCACACAGTGAGTACACAAGACTGAGATACCATCAGTAACATGGAGTACCATAACAACCACACACACACTTACACAGCTCTGACCTTACTCAGGAATTACTAACCTCAACACACACAGTGATTACACAAGACTGAGAAACCATCAGTAACATGGAGTACCATCACATCCTCACACACACTTACACAGGCTCTGACCTTACTCAGGAATTACTAACCTCATCACACACAGTGATTACACAAGACTGACATACCATCTGTAACATGGAGTACCATCACATCCTCACACACACTTACACAGGCTCTGACCTTACTCAGGAATTACTAACCTCATCACACACAGTGATTACACAAGACTGACATACCATCTGTAACATGGAGTACCATCGCACCCTCACACACACTTACACAGGCTCTGACCTTACTCAGGAATTACTAACCTCATCACACACAGTGATTACACAAGACTGAGATACCATCAGTAACATGGAGTACCATCGCACCCTCACACACACTTACACAGGCTCTGACCTTACTCAGGAATTACTAACCTCATCACACACAGTGACTACACAATACTGAGATACCATCAGTAACATGGAATACCATCGCACCCTCACACACGCTTACACAGGCTCTGACCTTACTCAGGAATTACTAACCTCATCACACACAGTGACTACACAAGACTGAGATACCATCAGTAACATGGAGTACCATAACAACCACACACACACTTACACAGGCTCTGACCTTACTCAGGAATTACTAACCTCATCAAACGCAGTGACTACACAAGACTGAGAAACCATCAGTAACATGGAGTACCATCACAACCTCACACACAATTACACAGATTCTGACTTACTTATGAATTACTAACCTCATCACTCGCAATGACTAGTCAAGACTGAGGTACCATCAGTAACATGGAGTACCATCACATCCTCACACACACTTACACAGGCTCTGGCCTTATTCAGGAATTACTAACGTCATCACACACAGTGATTTCACAAGACTGAGAAACCATCAGTAACATTGACTACTATCACAGCCTCACACACACTAACAGAGGCTCTGACTTTACTCTGGAATGACTAATCTCATCACACACATTGTGTTCAGAAGACTGAGATACCATCAGTAACATGGAGTACTATCACAGCCTCACACCACACACTTACAGAAGGTCTGACTTTACTCTGGAATTACTAACCTCATCACACACAGTGACTACACAAGACTGAGAAACCATCAGTAACATGGAGTACCATCACAGCCTCACAAACACTTACACAGGTTCTGACCTTACTCAGGAATTAAAAACCTCATCACACACAGGACCTCATTCAGAGTCGGTCGAAGAATCATGGGTGTGTTATGGGAGTGTCATGAGCGTCTTGTAGAAGTGTCAAAGGCATGTTATAGGAGTGTTATAGGCGTGGTATAGGAGTGTCATAGGAGTGTTATAGTAGTCATGGGTGTGTTATGGGAGTGTCATAGGTGTGTCATGGGTGTGTTATATGAGTGTCATGGGTGTGTTATAGGAGTATCATAAGTGTGTTATAGGAGTATCATGGTTGTGTTATAGGAGTGTCATGTGCCTGTTACAGGAGTGTCATAGGTGTGTTATAGTAGTCATGGGTGTGTTATGGGTGTGTTATTGGAGTGTCATGGGCGTTTTATAGGAGTGTCATGGGCGTGTTATAGGAATGTCATGGGCGTGTTATAGGAGTGTCATAGGCGTGTTATAGGCGTGTTATAGGAGTGTCATGGGCGTTTTATAGGAGTGTCATGGGCGTGTTATAGGAATGTCATGGGCGTGTTATAGGAGTATCATGGGCGTGTTATAGGAGTATCATGGGTGTGCTATAGGAGTGTAAAGGGCGTGTTATAGGAGTATCATGGGCGTGTTATAAGAGTATCATGTGTGTGTTATAGGAGTGTCATGGGCATGTTATAGGAGTATCATGGGCGTTTTATAGTATTCATGGTTGTGTTCTGGGAGTGTCACTGGCGTGTTCTGGGTGTGTTATAGGAGTGTCATGGGCGTGTTCCAGGAGTGTCATGGGCGTGTTATAGGAGAGTCATGGGTGTGTTATAGGAAAGTAAAGGGCGTGTTATAGGAGAATCATGGGTGTGTTATATGAGTGTCATGGGTGTGTTATAGGAGTATCATATGTGTGTTATAGGATTATCATGGGTGTGTTATTGGAGTGTCATGCGCGTGTTACAAGAGTGTCATAGGTGTGTTATAGTAGTCATGGGTGTGTTATGGGAGTGTCATAGGCATGTTATAGGTGTGTTATATGAGTGTCATGGGCATTTTATAGGAGTGTCATGGGCGTGTTATAGGAATGTCATGGGCGTGTTATAGGAGTTTCATGGGTGTGTTATAGGAGTGTAAAGGGCGTGTTATAGGAGTATCATGGACGTGTTATTGGAGTATCATGGGCATGTTATAGGAGTATCATGGGCGTTTTATAGTAGTCATGGGTGTGTTCTGGGAGTGTCATGGGCGTGTTATAGGAGTGTCATGGGCGTTTTATAGGAGTGTCATGGGTGTGTTGTAGGAATGTAAAGGGCGTGTTATAGGAGAATCATGGGAGTGTTATAGGAGTGTCATGGGTGTGTTATAGGTGTATCATAAGTGTGTTATAGGATTTTCATGGGTGTGTTATAGGAGTGTCATGCGCGTGTTACAGGAGTGTCATAGGTGTGTTATAGTAGTCATGGGTGTGTTATGGGAGTGTCATAGGCATGTTATAGGTGTGTTATATGAGTGTCATGGGCATTTTATAGGATTCTCATGGGCGTGTTATAGGAGTGTCATAGGCGTGTTAAAGGAGTGTCATAGGTGTGTTATAGTAGTCATGGGTGTGTTATGGGAGTATCAAAGGTGTGTTATAGGAGTATCATGGGTGTGTTATAGGAGTATCATAAGTGTGTTATAGGAGTATCATAGGTGTGTTTTAGGAGTGTCATGCGCGTGTTACTGGAGTGTCATAGGTGTGTTATAGTAGTCATGGGTGTGTTATAGTTATGTTATAGGAGTGTCATGGGCGTTTTATAGGAGTATCATGGGCGTGTTATAGGAGTATCATGGGCGTGTTATAAGAATCATTGAGACAAAACAAGGGGAATATCGTCGCACAGACTAAGGAAAGAAAGAATGTTCTATCATGGAATAATAGGACCACTATACCTATTGTAGACTAGAATGATTATATTAGGGCAGTGGTGGTGCTCACTAGATTCACAGTCATAGATGAGAACAAACAGAAAAGGGAAAAACTCTGTTTTGTGAGCACTCTTGGGTATTGTACGAAGATTAATACAGAACTTTTATTAAATATCAGAGAAATAAAATAATTACCCTAGATAAACACCTATGGAAGGTAATATAGATGAATACAATACAGTGAAATGTATAGCTTATACCATTTACATTTGTATACGTAAACATATACATATGACCAGTATATACATATAATAAAGAGGAGAGACAACTCCTTACAAATACAAAAACAGACAAAAGGTTGAGAACATAAAACTGCATAAGCAAAACGGTATGTTCTAATATTCTAATAGTTCAAAATTACTATAAGATATCAACTTGTTATATCAATGCCTTGCGAAATATTTGCTGTAAAAATATTCATACCATCAACAAACCATTCATAGTATCATAATGGTGTGTACAGTCAGTATTCAGCAAAAAGAATGAAAAAATCACCTGGTATTCCTAGATAACCTCAAAGGGAAATGACAGGATAGTTAGGAGACAAAAATGTTCTGCCAAAAACTCAAAAGGCCCCCACTTTACCCAAGGTCATCTGTGAGGACGTTAAAGAGCCAATAGCAGACATGGGCCCTCATTCAGAGCCGCTCGTTAACAGCAGTACGCTCGTTGCGTTCCGATGTTGACTAACCGCGCATGCGTCGGTGTTACACTGCGCATGTGCGTACGGCAGATTGCGAGCTTTTTTTGACTCGTTCCTAAAATAGCATACAGGAAGTGACATGTCAAATGTGATTGACAGAACAGGGCGTTTTAGGGTGTTGACGGGGGTGGAGATGGAAAAACGCAGGCGTGGCGAGGCGTTTTTGGGGCGTACATACATTAGCAGATGCGAGCGTAAAATGTGTTCGGACTGACTCATACGTCACTGGATGATCCTCTTTCACTTCAAAATGCTCGCACAGCTTAGGGTCTGGATTACTCGACCACATTGGCGATGGCCTTCTCCTCCGTCCCGGGACTCCACGATGTTGTTGCGATTAATCGCGGGAGGGCAGAAAAGCAATTAGTGTTGGATTGAGAACCGGCTTGGTATGTGTTTTGAAATCAGTTTTTTGGGATAGCACAAAACCGTACGCAGGTGGAACTCAGAGCTGCTAATGTCAGGATGACACAATCAATTTGCGTACATTTGTGGGGGTTTATTTTGCCCTCAATTTGGTGGTTAGGGCCTATTGTAACAATAATGTCATCATGTTTTAATTTTCGCACCATTTTATTTGTGCCTCTTGAATTTTCCTCATTATATGAATTTTTAAACGTTCCTTAAAGAGCCCATTTTTTTTTTTTTTTTTTTTTTGGGCCAGTTTTTGCCTTTTGGTCCAGGATTAAATGTAACCCATTTGTACAATAATTTCATAATCCAATGTCAGATTTTTTGTTTCAATTTATTGCTCAAACAAAAAAAATAAAAAATAAAATATTGGGGACATCTTTTTTGGCCAAAGATATGTTCCAAAATCAAACAAATTGGCCCAACATAACTGTTGACATAAACATACAACAAAAAAATAAAAACATTTCACGAGAAAGGAGAGGGAAGTTTTGACCAGAAAGGAATATGAGCCAAGCACAGAAGGATTGTGGGAAAAGTCACCATTGCTGTCACCGTTTTTTCACCCGTTTGGATGGGGGAGGGAGGGCACCAGACCGGGTCCGGGATGTCATCGGGCTGGCCTGTCCAGAGGCAGATGTTGTGGCCTCTGGACTAGGCACAGGGCTAGGCACATTTGGAGGATTGGCTGATGTTGTGCCAGAGGTGGAGGATCCTGATGTTCTGGCAGGAAGGGAGGTCGGCTCCACCATGTGCTGGCGAACGAGCTTCTCCAGGGCAATGGCGATGCGGATGTTGGCCCTGGTATTTTCCGCCAGGGCCTGACCAATGGTCACGTTGGCCGCAACATTTTGCTCCAGGGCCTCAGCCACCCATAGCAGACTGGCGTCCATCCTCTGCAGAATCTCCGTATGGAAATCCGATTTGAAATTGAGTTCTGTGAGGAGGGACACTGCCTGCGAGGGGGATTGCCCTGGACTGGCTTCTGCAGGGTCCTCAGCCGGATGTACTGGTCCCTCCCCTGCCGAACCAGCAGAAATTCGGCGGCCAAGG
Organism: Taudactylus pleione; assembly: GCA_031769625.1. Classification (NCBI taxonomy): domain Eukaryota; kingdom Metazoa; phylum Chordata; class Amphibia; order Anura; family Myobatrachidae; genus Taudactylus; species Taudactylus pleione. The sequence continues at coordinate 77,100 of JAUIMM010000337.1, forward strand.
CTCCCCTCTGGAGCAGACTCATCCGCCTGTGTCTCTGTTAGGAAAAAAGAGAAAAGCCTCACATTAAAATCTACATATTGGCACACTAACATTTCTGAGTTGATGACATCAAAAGATTTACCTGGGACAACATGAGGAGCCGCAAAGTCTGGCATGTCCGTTTCCATGTTGGACACGCCAAACACCTCCACAGGCTGCACACACCCCTGTGCCAGCTCTTCTAAATCCGTCAACTCCAATGACACAGGGGTGGGACCCCCACCTGTCCCCCTTGCATGCCTAGCCCTGTCCGCGAGTTTTTGCTTTAGGCGATATTTGAAGTCGCCCCATCTGTGGGAAAAATGGAAGCCATTATCCTTTGGTTTAAAATGGTGTTTGTTTTAAGGGGGGGCAAGGGTTTACTTACCGCCGTTTGACATCCCGGGCTAGACGGACATAATCACCCACCCTATTGACAGCAACGGCTACCTCTTCCCACATTCTCCACTTCTGGCTTAGACTCATATTCCTGTCTGACTGTGGCAGGATGTCCACACACTTCTGTATCAAAACCTCCATCTCCTTTCTTGTGAAATGTGGCTGCCTATTTTTTTTGGCCGCTTTGGCCGGAATACTCGGCCCAGCAGCCTCTTCCATGTCATCCTCCTCACCCATTTGTGTAAATTTTCAGAATTCACAAAATCACAACTTGCCCAATCTTATGTTTCAAATTAATCATTGATACAAAATGCATGAAAGACTTACCGCCTGACTCTTGGGCATTGTTTCCCTGGTCTGTCGCCATGTCTGAGGTCCAAACAAGAAATACACCAGAATTTTAATGTGTTTTCGTGACGTATTTATACATGCGTCCTTATTTTGCGGCCGCATCATTGATTGTGCATCCCTATGATCCCTCCTTAATTTGTGCGGGAAACGAAACACTATTTATGGCTTGGTGTGTCTCGAGTCGAGGTGGCGTTTTTGGATTGTTGGAGGTTACCTTGGCTGGAGTTTATTGATTGCGTATAAAGGAGTTGGCGGTTGGAGATTCTTTTGTTGGTTAGATTTGCGTTTTTATTTTCCGTTCTCTTTGTTGGTTTATATTTTTGGGACCTCGTTTCTTGATTTGGTAAGTTTTGTGAAGTCTAACTTTTGATCAATTGTTGTTTCATTGTGTTTCTTCTTTTTTTTAAATTTTGGATCCATAATTTCTTCTATTTTAGTTTTTGATTATTTTCGAACCAAAAGACCTTTTGATTTGGACTCTTATATATTTGCTCTTGGTAAGTCCATTTTTTATCTTATATTTGCGAACTAATTAGCGCATTTTTACTACTTACTCTTGTGACTTGTATTTGCGAACTAATTAGCGCATTTTTACTACTTACTCTTGTGACTTGTATTTGCGAACTAATTAGCGCATTTTTACTACTTACTCTTGTGACTTGTATTTGCGAACTAATTAGCGCATTTTTACTACTTACTCTTGTGACTTGTATTTGCGAACTAATTAGCGCATTTTTAAATGCTTAATAATCATTTTAACTTTTTTGAGGTTTCCCTTTCGCTTTTTGTGCAACATTTCAACCCATTTTGATGTACTGTGTGAAATGTCGTTTTGCTGTTTTTCCAAATGTGTGTTTCGCATATTTTAAGTTTGGTCTAGCACAAAATTTAGAAACAAAAATGCACAGAGTGAAATGTGTCAAATAATTTTTGTGTTTAATTTCAGTTTGGACGTATCATGACAATACCCCGGCATGTAAGCAGCAATGGATGGTATCATCAAGCTAAGTTGTTTTAATTTACTTTTGGGGTGGGTCAAAAGCCTTACATTGAAATCTTTGAATTTCAGGTAGATCTGGGGCGGATTGTTCTGGCCATGCTCACGGAAGCCGACCAACCTCAATCTCGACCCAGGCGTAGGCATCGTAGGCATGCAAGGCCCCAGATATTTCGAACACGTGTCACCCTTTTTGGAATGCCCGATGATGAGGTTTTAAGATGCTACCGTCTACCTCCCAAAATCATCATAGACACTCTCTCATTAATAGAAAGTGATCTTGAGCGGCAAATTGACAGTCCAACAGCAATACCACCACTTATGCAATTTATGGCGGTGTTACATTTCTGTGCCTCAGGATCGTTTCAAACAATGGTGGGAATAGTGGCGGGCATCTCCCAATCCTCCTTTTCCCGGATCCTGAGGGCAGTGATGGAGGCACTTTTCAAGCACCTCCATCATTTTATTCAAATGCCTTTGGATATGGGTGCCCTTAGTGTGGCCTAGGCCAATTTTTACCAAATAGCTGGCTTCCCACACATCATAGGGGTTGTGGATGGTACTCACATACCACTTCAGCCTCCAGCACGGCTGGAGGCCATATTTCGAAACAGGAAACACTATCACTCCCTGAATGTAATGGTGGTATGTGATGCCTCCCTCCAGATCCTGTCCCTGAATGCTAAATTACCCGGAAGTGCACATGACTCCTTCGTCATCCGGCAATCAGGGATATGGCACAAATTAAACAACCTACAAGCTGGTGATGCGTGGCTTCTGGGTAAGTGGAGACCTTTATTACATAACAATGTTAAGCTTGATACACAGTGTTCCTGATGTTGTCTATTCTTTTTCACAGGAGACAGTGGATATCCTTGCATGTCCTGGCTGCTCACTCCTTATTTGGCTCCCACACCAGGCCCACAAAGTGCGTATAATTCCGCACTTACAGCCACCAGGCAAGTGGTGGAGCGCTGTATCGGCCTTTTAAAAGCCCGATTCCGATGCCTCCACCGCTCTGGTGGCGAGCTCATGTATTTGCCGGATATGGTGTCGAAAATTGTGGTACTGTGTGGGATATTTCACAACATCGCCATAAGGAGTGGTGTCCCAATGCAGCCAGAGGATGCCTTACCTGAGGATGGCCCCCCCGAGGTTGGTCGGAGGTCAGTATGTGGGGGGGCCATACGCGATGATGTGGTGGCCAGATTTTTTAGGTAAGTTTTTACAAAACAACAGTGTTTATACCTAATGTGTTTGGGTTTGTTTGCGAACCTCTAATTTTTTTTTGTTTTTTTCACCATCTTCTGTTTGTTCACATAATCTTTGGCACTCCAACGCTCACTACTTCCTGCTACCCTTACCAAACCTGGATCTGGACATTTTGGGAATATATTATGGAACCCATATCGCAACGCCATGTTTGTGGAATAATGTTGGCATGGTCCTTCGTCAACCAGTTCTTGATTTGTTGTTTTTGGTTTGTTTTTGTTTGGTATGTGTTGTATTTGAGATTATCACTGTGTGTTTTTTTTGTGAGTGACCACTTTGATTTATCAGTTATGTTGTGAATAAATGTTTGTAGAGTGAAATGTTCTTCCTTTTTTTGGACGTTACCAGCAAGTGTAACCAGGTTCACACACGGTACATTTGACTAAGGGGTAATCCAGTACTGTCGCCAGTTGAGCTAAAATGAAATATGTTTTCAGGTTCAAAACCCACACCAAAAGGAAGCCTGTACAATCATTTGGCTTTGTAAGATTGGCCTAAGCAGCTTGCACACCAACTAGGAACCTGTAAAATGTAGAAATATCTAATTGACACTACACCCAAAAAGGGAAATGACATTGTGACTGTTATGTGTTTCTTGTGGCTGTTTTACATACAAATGCAAAACACAATCTTACTTTAAAAAAATGGAAATCCTTGCAGGAACAGTCTACTTATGTCAGGGTAAACAATCTTTGGGTTTGAAAAAACGAATTAGCCGGAACGTATGTTTGAAAAATACAATTTATTTTGAAAAAAAACAACCAAAAATAAAACTATTGGCGAAGGATGCCAGACAGACGGTCAAGGGCCACGAGCACCCCAATTATATGTTGGCGCATCTGGGCCACACAGTCTTGTACTTCTTGACGATGCCTCTGTTCCTCTGTGGGTGAGAAAAGTGTGTGGATTAATACAACAATAGGGAAACCACATTAAAAATTTAAAAAAACAACGAAATCACTCCAAAAAAAAAAAAAACAAAAAAAAAAAAAAATGGGGGCTGCAAAAAATACAAGGCCTATGTACAAATTCCCCCAGGTGTGATATGTGTATGTTGAAATCAGCAGGAACAGGTAAAGGCAATCTGCTAAATCCACAAAAGTCGACCCAAAAACCCCGAATAAAGGAACGACACAAGATTACATACAAACAGTTTGTGCTTAAAAAAAAGGCGAAAGAAAAACGTACCGGTTGACAAAACGGCAGCTCCGGAAGTCCCACCATCGTCCTCCTCGGAGGACCCTCCATTCCCCAAAGATCGGGACGGGGTTATTACGGACTCCGGGGAGGGGGTAATTGGAAGAGGGGTGGTTGGAGGAGAGGGGGAAGTGGGACGGAGGGGAAGGAGGCCCGACATTTCCGGGAGAGGGTCTTGGAAGGCTGGGGAGGAGTGGGGAATAGGGGAATTATTGGGGGTGGAGTGTTGGCTGGGGGTTGGGGAGAGTGGGCGTAAAATCACCCCCCACCAACAAAAAACATGCAAATATGAGTAGAATGAATAATTATGAAATAGAGGGAAAACATGGCCATGTAAATATGAGGAGAAGGAATAATTATGAAATAGAGGGAAAACATGGCCATGCAAATATGAGGAGAAGGAATAATTATGAAATAGAGGGAAAACATGGCCAGGCAAATATGAGGAGAATGAATAAATAGGACAGACATGAAAACATGCACACGCAGTTTGGGCCACAAAGACAAACATGAAAAACAAAATACATAAAACTTACTTTCTGAAATCTGCATGCGAAAGCATGCCAACAAGCGGGGCGTTCGCCGTTGCAGGTCCGACCACCTGCGCTCCAGCTGGCCGATGTTGCGGCGTGAGCCGAAGGAGCGCAGGCGGGCCCGTGCCTCCGCATATGCGGAACGCTTCTGGTTGGTGATGGGTGGAGGCTGGCTGGTGATACGCCTATCTATCACCTCCGTTAGCACCAGCAGCTCGCGCTTGGTGAATGCGGAGGCTCTCATGATGGCAATGGTGTTTTTCCTAAAATTCATTTTTGATAAAGTGGCCAAAAAATTTCTGATTGGCTAATGTATTTGGGAAATTAACAGGAGCAATTCTATTGGTTAGTGTATGAGTCATGTGTTCGACAGGGCCAGAAATCTCTGGAGAGTTATGATAGGCTTGATGCAGTGACATGCGTAAGCAAATTTAAATAAAGAAATGAACCCCGGGAAATATGCGGGGATCCACAGCAATAGAACAATTGTTTAATTGTGGTTCACATGTTTTTTGAGCAATAAAAGCGAATGCTTAAGCCGTACGTATTCTGCGGGAAAACACAAACACGGACAAGAGTAAAGTTTCTTGCATTGTGTTGAAAAAAAAAACAATTAAGCTAATTGATACATTGATTGGCATGATACAATTGATGGAGGTAGGCAAAATAAAGGAGCAGGTAATCGACATCTGACAAGGCCACTTCCGGTTTATACTTGTGCGTGCGTTCCCTTCAAGCCATTTTGGGGATGTACGCTCGCTATTTCGCACGCTCGTTAGTTAGAGGAGGGGTCGTCTGAGTTTGGGGAGGATTTTTAGATGCGTTCGAAAATACGAGCGAGCCCTTGAATTTAAATATTTTTGTACGTACGCCTAACGTACGTGCGCCCGCTTGCGAGTGGGTCTGAAGCAGGCCCATTGTCCCCTAGAATATAAAGAGTGAATGATACAAATCTCAGAGTAGATCTCAAATTTCTGGACGTCTTACTTAAGCATAGAACATGCAGTAAAAGGACCATATGTCTGAGCCAGTAATCAAGCATTCAGAATGATACAATAGTGAAAAGTTGTTATTGTACACCCATAAACTGCAGTGTATTACATAACACATAGAACTGCAATGGCTATAACAGAGTGATGTCAGAAGACAAGGAGAAGAAATATCAGAACAGTGAGGGAACAGGACCGATATTCCCAGTTCTACCACAACTCATTTAGTCCAAAGGCCATTGATGAGAGGTGTGACATGGGAAGACAGTTATACCCTCTGAACGTCAAGAGTGAGTGATACGTTACTCAGATATTCCTTTCTGCTTTCTGATGTCATACTCTGGGCATAGAACAACCGATGAGAGAAGTACTGATCTGAGATTGTACCTAATCAGTCAGAGTGATACACAGTTATAGACTAAGTCATTTATAACTATTAAAAATCAATTAGAGCTTTAAATAGGATATATACACAAGCGAAATTGTTATAATAATCAGTAAATCAAACTGTGCCCATGCATGATAAGCAACAAATCCAAAGTATGTACACTGCAGATACCGATACTGTTGATATAGTCCAATATATATTTTTTTTAAGACACCTTTATATAATCCAGTTACAATTTATGCCACCTCAAGGTCTAAATACAAGTCAATCTTATGTTTTTACATGTAGGCACCATACCAGACAGACCTTTAATGTCCGCTTAGTGATGTAATTATCATAATGAGACAAAATTCACAATCTTCAATGTATGGATTATATCTCATATTCTCATGGGGAAACAAATGTCTCCATATCAATTCTCTGATATTATCTCTTGTGGATTCGTACATAGAAAAAGATGCTCAAACATACAAACCAATAGTGCAGACTTGAAAAGTTCAGAATCGCGATCCTCTGTGGGGATTATGTATAATGGTGTACCCAAAATATCAAATAACCAATATGGTTTCCCTAAGGAAACTAAAATAATGGATTTGGTAAGGTGTACACTCAAAATACAGTAGTATAGAGCAAATTATAGAGAAATTATACCTTAAGGTGACATTAAAATGTACTGTATTCATCTATATTACCTTCCATCGGAGTTTATCTAGGGCAATTATTTTATTTCTCTGTTATTTAATAAAAATTATGTATTAATCTTCGTACAATACCCAAGAGTGCTCACAAAACAGAGTTTTTCCCTTTTCCGTGTGATCTCGTGTTATAGAATTGTCATGGGTGTGTTATAGGAGATTAATGGGCGTGTTATAGGAGTGTCATATGTGTGTTTTAGGAGTGTCATGGGTGTGTTATAGGAGATTAATGGGCGTGTTATAGGAGTGTCATATGTGTGTTTTAGGAGTGTCATGGGTGTGTTATAGGAGTGTCATATGTGTGTTTTAGGAGTGTCATGGGTGTGTTATAGGAGTGTCATAGCCGTGTTATAGGAGTGTCATGGGCGTGTTATAGGAGTGTCATGTGTGTGTTATAGGAGTGTCATGTGTGTGTTATAGGAGTGTCATGGGCGTGTTATAGGAGTGTCATGGGTGTGTTATAGGAGTGTCATAGCCGTGTTATAGGAGTGTCATGGGCGTGTTATAGGAGTGTCATGTGTGTGTTTTAGGAGTGTCATGGGTGTGTTATAGGAGTGTCATGTGTGTGTTTTAGGAGTGTCATGGGTGTGTTATAGGAGTGTCATGGGCGTGTTATAGGAGTGTCATGGGTGTGTTATAGGAGTGTCATGTGTGTGTTATAGGAGTGTCATGGGCCTGTTATAGGAGTGTCATGGGCGTGTTATAGGAGTGTCATGGGCGTGTTATAGGAGTGTCATGGGCGTGTTATAGGAGTGTCATGGGCGTGTTATAGGAGTTTCATGGGCGTGTTATAGGAGTGCCATGGGCGTGTTATAGGAGTGGCATGTGTGTGTTATAGGAGTGCCATGGGCCTGTTATAGGAGTGTCATGGGCATGTTATAGGAGTGTCATGGGCGTGTTATAGGAGTGTCATGGGCGTGTTATAGGAGAGTCATGGTCGTGTTATAGGAGTGTCATGGGCGTGTTATAGGAGTGTCATGTGTGTGTTATAGGAGTGTCATGGGCCTGTTATAGGAGTGTCATGGGCATGTTATAGGAGTGTCATGGGCGTGTTATAGGAGTGTCATGGGCGTGTTATAGGAGAGTCATGGGCGTGTTATAGGAGTGTCATGGGCGTGTTATAGGAGTATCATGGGCATGTTATAGGAGTGTCATGTGTGTTATAGGAGTGTCATGGGCGTGTTATAGGAGTGTCATGGGCGTGTTATAGGAGTATCATGGGCGTGTTATAGGAGTGTCATGTGTGTGTTATAGGAGTGTCATGGGCCTGTTATAGGAGTGTCATGGTCATTTTATAGGAGTGTCATGAGAATGTTCGAGGAGTGTAATGTGTGTGTTATAGGATTGTCATGGGTGTGTCATAGGGTTTTCATGGACTTTTTATAGGAGTTTCATGGGCGTGTTATAGGAGTGTAATATGTTTGTAACAGAGTGTCATGGGCATGTTATAGGAGTGTCATGGGTGTGTTATAGGAGTGTCATGGGTTTGTTATAGGAGTGTCATGGGTGTGTTATAGGAGTGTCATGGGTGTGTTAATGGAGTGTCATGGGCGTGTTATAGGAGTGTTATGGGCGTGTTACAGGACTGTCATTGGCGTGTTATAGGGGTGTCATGGGTGTGTTATAGGGGTGTCATGGGCATGTTATAGGAGTGTAATGGGTGTGTTATATGAGTGTCATGGGCTTGTTATAGGAGTGTCATGGGCGTGTTATAGGAGTGTTATGGGCTTGTTACAGGACTGTCATTGGCGTGTTGTAGGGGTGTCATGGGCGTTTTATAGGACTGTCAAGGGCATGTTATAGGAGTGTAATGGGTGTGTTATATGAGTGTCATGTGCGTGTTATAGGAGTATAATATACGTGTTATAGGAGTTTCATTGGCGTGTTATAGGAGTGACATGGGCGTGTTATAAGAGTGTAATGGGCGGTTGTCATGGGCATGTTATAGGAGTGTCATGGGCATGTTACAGTATTGTCATGGGCATGTTATAGGAGTGTCATGGGCTGTTATTGGAGTGTCATGGGTGTGTTATAGGTGTGTCATAGGTGTGTTATAGGAGAGTCATGGGCCAGTTATAGGAGTGTCATGTTCATTTTATAGCAGTGTAATATGTGTGTAACAAGAATGTCATGGGCGTGTTATAAGAGTGTAATGGGTGTGTTATAGGATTGTCATGGCTATGTTATAGGAGTGTAATGGGAGTGTTATAGGAGTGTCATGGGCATGTTATAGGAGTATCATGGGTGTGTTATAGAAGTGTAATGGGCGTGTTATAGGAGATTAATGGGAATGTTTTAGTAGTGTCATGGGCATGGTATAGGAGTATCATCGGCGTGTTAAAGTAGTGTCATGGGCATGTTATGGGAGTGTCATGGGCGTGTTATGGGAGAGTCATGGGTGTATTACAGGAGTATCATGGGTGTGTTATAAAAGTGCCATGAGTGTGTTATAGGATTGTCATGGGCATGTTACAGGAGTGTCATGGGCGTGTTACAGGAGTGTCTTCGGTGTGTTAAAGAGTGTCATGGGCGTTAAATAGGAGTGTCATGTTTATGTTATAGGAGTGTAAAGGGTGTGTAATACGAGTATTATGGACGTGTTATAGGAGTGTCATGGGCGTGTTATTGGATTGTCATGGGCATGCTATAGGAGTGTCATGGGCGTGTTATAGGAGTGTCATGGGCGTATTATAGGAGTGTCATGGACGTGTTATAGGAGTGTCATAGGTGTTTATAGGAGTGTCATGGGCGTGTTACAAGAATGTCATAGGGGTTTATAGGAGTGTCATGGGTGTGTTATACTAGTGTCATGGGTGTGTTATAGGAGTGACATAGATGTTTATAGGAGTGTTATGGACGTGTTATAGGAGTGTCATGAGCGTATTATAGGAGTGTAATATATGTGTTACAGGAGTGTCATGGGCGTATTATAGGAGTGTCATGGGCGTATTATAGGAGTGTCATGGACGTGTTATAGGAGAGTCATAGGTGTTTATAGGAGTGTCATGGGCGTGTTACTAGAGTGTCATAGGGGTTTATAGGAGTGTCATGGGTGTGTTATAGTAGTGTCATGGGTGTGTTATAGTAGTGTCATGGGGTTGTAATTTGAGTGTCATGGGCGTGTTATAGGAGTATCAAAGGTGTTTATAGATGTGTCATGGGCGTGTTATAGGAGTGTGATGGGTGTTTTATAGGACTGTCATGCGCGTGTTATTGGAGTGTCATGGGTCTGTAATTGGAGTTTCATGGGTGTGTTATAGGAGTGACATAGATGTTTATAGGAGTGTCATGGGTATGTTATAGTAGTGTCATGGGTGTGTTATATAGGAGTGTCATGGGTGTGTTATAGGAGTGTAATGGGTGTGTTATAGGAGTGTCATGGGCGTGTTATAGGAGTGTCATGGGCATGTTATTGGAGTTTCATGGACGTTTTATAGGAGTTGCTTTGCCGTGTTATAGGAGTATCATGGGCGTGTTATAGGAGTGTCATGTGTGTGTTATAGGAGTGTCATGGGCCTGTTATAGGAGTGTCATGGGCATGTTATAGGAGTGTCATGGGCGTGTTATAGGAGTGTCATGGGCGTGTTATAGGAGAGTCATGGGCGTGTTATAGGAGTGTCATGGGCGTGTTATAGGAGTGTCATGGGCGTGTTATAGGAGTGTCATGGGTGTGTTATAGGAGTGTCATGGGTGTGTTATATAGGAGTGTCATGGGTGTGTTATAGGAGTGTAATGGGTGTGTTATAGGAGTATCATGGGCGTCTTATAGGAGTGTCATGTGTGTGTTATAGGAGTGTCATGGGCCTGTTATAGGAGTGTCATGGGCATGTTATAGGAGTGTCATGGGCGTGTTATAGGAGTGTCATGGGCGTGTTATAGGAGAGTCATGGGCGTGTAATAGGAGTGTCATGGGCGTGTTATAGGAGTGTCATGGGCGTGTTATAGGAGTGTCATGGGCGTGTTATAGGAGTTTCATGGGCGTGTTATAGGAGTGTCATGGGCGTGTTATAGGAGTGTCATGGGCGTGTTATAGGAGTGGCATGTGCGTGTTATAGGAGTGTCATGGGCCTGTTATAGGAGTGTCATGGGCATGTTATAGGAGTGTCATGGGCGTGTTATAGGAGTGTCATGGGCGTGTTATAGGAGAGTCATGGGCGTGTTATAGGAGTGTCATGGGCGTGTTATAGGAGTGTCATGTGTGTGTTATAGGAGTGTCATGGGCCTGTTATAGGAGTGTCATGGGCATGTTATAGGAGTGTCATGGGCGTGTTATAGGAGTGTCATGGGCGTGTTATAGGAGAGTCATGGGCGTGTTATAGGAGTGTCATGGGCGTGTTATAGGAGTATCATGGGCGTGTTATAGGAGTGTCATGTGTGTTATAGGAGTGTCATGGGCGTGTTATAGGAGTGTCATGGGCGTGTTATAGGAGTATCATGGGCGTGTTATAGGAGTGTCATGTGTGTGTTATAGGAGTGTCATGGGCCTGTTATAGGAGTGTCATGGTCATTTTATAGGAGTGTCATGAGAATGTTCGAGGAGTGTAATGTGTGTGTTATAGGATTGTCATGGGTGTGTCATAGGGTTTTCATGGGCTTTTTATAGGAGTTTCATGGGCGTGTTATAGGAGTGTAATATGTTTGTAACAGAGTGTCATGGGCATGTTATAGGAGTGTCATGGGTGTGTTATAGGAGTGTCATGGGTTTGTTATAGGAGTGTCATGGGTGTGTTATAGTAGTGTCATGGGTGTGTTAATGGAGTGTCATGGGCGTGTTATAGGAGTGTTATGGGCGTGTTACAGGACTGTCATTGGCGTGTTATAGGGGTGTCATGGGTGTGTTATAGGGGTGTCATGGGCATGTTATAGGAGTGTAATGGGTGTGTTATATGAGTGTCATGGGCTTGTTATAGGAGTGTCATGGGCGTGTTATAGGAGTGTTATGGGCTTGTTACAGGACTGTCATTGGCGTGTTGTAGGGGTGTCATGGGCGTTTTATAGGACTGTCAAGGGCATGTTATAGGAGTGTAATGGGTGTGTTATATGAGTGTCATGTGCGTGTTATAGGAGTATAATATACGTGTTATAGGAGTTTCATTGGCGTGTTATAGGAGTGACATGGGCGTGTTATAAGAGTGTAATGGGCGGTTGTCATGGGCATGTTATAGGAGTGTCATGGGCATGTTACAGTATTGTCATGGGCATGTTATAGGAGTGTCATGGGCTGTTATTGGAGTGTCATGGGTGTGTTATAGGTGTGTCATAGGTGTGTTATAGGAGAGTCATGGGCCAGTTATAGGAGTGTCATGTTCATTTTATAGCAGTGTAATATGTGTGTAACAAGAGTGTCATGGGCGTGTTATAAGAGTGTAATGGGTGTGTTATAGGATTGTCATGGGCGTGTTATAGGAGTGTAATGGGCATGTTATAGGAGTATCAAGGGCGTATTATAGGAGTATCATGGGCGTGTTAAAGTAGTGTCATGGGCATGTTATGGGAGTGTCATGGGCTTGTTATGGGAGAGTCATGGGCATGTTACAGGAGTGTCATGTGTGTGTTATAAAAGTGCCATGAGCGTGTTATAGGATTGTCATGGGCATGTTACAGGAGTGTCATGGGCGAGTTACAGGAGTGTCTTCGGTTGTTATAGGAGTGTCATGTTTATGTTATAGGAGTGTAAAGGGTGTGTAATACGAGTATCATGGACTTGTTATAGGAGTGTCATGGGCGTGTTATTTGATTGTCATGGGCATGTTATAGGAGTGTCATGGGCGTGTTATAGGAGTGTCATGGGCATGTTACAGGAGTATCATGGGTGTGTTACATTAGAGTCAAGGGTTTGTAATGGGAGTGTCATGGATGTGTTATGGGAGCGTCACTGGTGTGTTATAGGCGTGTCATGGGTGTGTTTTGGGATAGTCATGAGCGTGTTACAGGAGTGTCATAGGTGTGTTATAAAAGTGCCATGTGCATTTTAAAGGAGTGTCAGGGGCGTGTTATAGGAGTGTCATGGGCTTGTTACAGTATTGTCTTGGGCGTGTTATAGGAGTGTCATGGGCGTGTTATAGGAGTGTCTTGGGTGTGTTATAGGAGTGTAAAGGGTGTGTTATAGTAGTATCATGGGCGTGTTATAGGAGTGTCATGGGTGTGTTATTGGAGAGTCATGGGCGTGTTACAGGAGTGTCATGGGCGATTTACAGGAGTGTCATGGGCGTGTTATAGCAGTGTAATATGTGTGTTATAGGAGTGTCATGGTCGTGTTATAGGATTGTCATGGGCATGTTATAGGAGTGTAATGGGTGTGTTATATGAGTGTCATGTGCGTGTTATAGGAGTATAATATACGTGTTATAGGAGTTTCATGGGTGTGTGATTGGAGTGACATGGGCGTGTTATAAGAATGTAGTGGGCGTGTGTCATGGGCGTGTTATAGGAGTTTCATGGGCATGTTATAGGAGTGTCATGGGCTGTTATTGGAGTGCCATGGGTGTTTTATAGTAGTGTCATGGGTGTGTTATAGGTGTGTCATAGGTGTGTTATAGGAGTGTCATGGGCTGTTATTGGAGTGCCATGGGTGTTTTATAGTAGTGTCATGGGTGTGTTATAGGTGTGTCATAGGTGTGTTATAGGAGAGTCAAGGGCCAGTTATAGGAGTGTCATGGGCATTTTATTGGAGTGTCATGGGAATTTTATAGGAGTGTCATGGGCTGTTATTGGAGTGCCATGGGTGTTTTATAGGAGTGTCATGGGTGTGTTAGAGGTGTGTCATAGGTGTGTTATAGGAGAGTCATGGGCCAGTTATTGGAGTGTCATAGGCATTTTATAGGAGAGTCATGGGCCAGTCATAGTAGTGTCATGGGCATTTTAAAGCAGTGTAATATGTGTGTAACAAGGGTGTCATGGGCTTGTTATAAGAGTGTAATGGGTGTGTTATAGGATTGTCATGGGTATGTTATAGGTGTGTATTGGGAGTGTTATAGGAGGGTCATGGGCATGTTATAGGAGTATCATGGGCGTGTTATAGAAGTGTAATGGCTGTGTTATAGGAGATTAATGGGAATGGTATAGTAGTGTCATGGGCATGGTATAGGAGTATCATCGGCGTGTTAAAGTAGTGTCATGGGCATGTTATGGGAGTGTCATGGGCGTGTTATGGGAGAGTCATGGGCGTGTTACAGGAGTGTTATGGGTGTGTTATAAAAGTGCCATGAGCGTGTTATAGGATTGTCATGGGCATGTTACAGGAGTGTCATGGGCGTGTTACAGGAGTGTCTTCGGTGTGTTATAGGAGTGTCATGGGCGTTTTATAGGAGTGTCATGTTTATGTTATTGGAGTGTAAAGGGTGTGTAATACGAGTATCATGGACGTGTTATAGGAGTGTCATGGGCGTGTTATTGGATTGTCATGGGCATGTTATAGGAGTGTCATGGGCGTGTTATAGGAGTGTCATGGGCATGTTACAGGAATATCATGGGCATGTTACATTAGTGTCAAGGGTGTGTAATGGGAGTGTCACTGGTGTGTTATAGGAATGTCATTGGTATGTTATGGGAGAGTCATGGGCGTGTTACAGGAGTGTCATGGGTGTGTTATAAAAGTGCCATGAGCATTTTATAGGAGTGTCAGGGGAGTGATATTGGAGTGTCATGGGCATGTTACAGTATTGTCTTGGACGTGTTATAGGAGTATCATGGGCGTGATATAGGAGTGTCATGGGTGTGTTATAGGAGTGTAAAGGGTGTGTTATAGGAGTATCATGGGCGTGTTATAGGAGTGTCATGGGTGTGTTATAGCAGTGTAATACGTGTGTTATAGGAGAGTCAGGGGCGTGTTACAGGAGTGTCATGGGCGATTTACAGGAGTGTTATGGGCGTGTTATAGCTGTGTAATATGTGTGTTATAGGAGTGTCATGGGAGTGTTATAGGAGTGTCATGGGCATGTTATAGGATTGTCATGGGCGTGTTATAGGAGTGTCATGGGTTTGTTATGGGAGTGTCATGGGCGTGTTATAGGAGTGTTATGGACGTGTTATAGAAGTGTCATGGGTGTGTCATAGGGTTGTTATGGGCGTGTTATAGGAGTGACATGGGTGTGTTATAGGAGTGTCATGTGCTTGTTATAGGAGTGTCATGGGCGTGTTATAGGAGTGTTATGGGCGTGTTATAGGAGTGTAATATGTGTGTAACAGAGTGTCATGGGCTTATTATAGGAGTGTCATGGGTCTGTTATAGGAGTGTCATGGGCGTGTTATAGGAGTGTCATAGGAGTGTAATATGTGTGTAACAAGAGAGAAATTGGCGAATTATAGAAGTGTCATGGGCATGTTATGGGAGTGACACGTGCATGTTATAGGAGTGTCATGGACGTGTTATAGGAGTGTCATGGGTATGTTATAGGATTGTCATTGGTGTGTTATAGGAGTGTATTGGGTGTGTTATAGGATTGTCATGGGCGTGTTATAGGTCGTGGCATGGGCGTGTTATAGGAGTGTCATGGGTATGTTATGGGAGTGTCATGGGCGTGTTATAGGAGTGTCATGGGTGTGACATAGGGTTGTCATGGGTGTGTTATAGGAGTGACATGGGTTTATTATAGGAGTGTCATGGGCTTGTTATAGGAGTGTCATGGGCGTGTTATAGGAGTGTCATGGGTGTGTTAATGGAGTGTCATGGGTGTGTTATAGGAGTGTCATGGGCCTGTTATTGGAATGTCATGGTCGTGTTAGAGTGTAATATGTGTAACAAGAGTGTCATTCGCGTGTTATAGGAGTGGTATGGGCGTGTTACAGGACTGTCATTGGCGTGTTATAGGAGTGTCATGGGTGTGTTATAGGGGTGTCATGGGCATGTTATAGGAGTGTAATGGGTGTGTTATATGAGTGTCATGTGCATGTTATAGGAGTATAATATACGTGTTATACGAGTTTCATGGGCGTGTTATAGGAGTGACATGGGCGCATTATAGGATTGTAATGGGCGTGTTATAGGAGTGTCATAGCCGTGTTATAGGAGAGTCATGGGCCAGTTATAGGAGTGTCATGGGCATTTTATAGCAGTGTAATATGTGTGTAACAAATGTGTTAAAGGATTGTCATGGGTATGTTATAGGAGTGTAATGGGAGTGTTATAGGAGTGTAATGGGAGTGTTATAGGAGTATCATGGGCGTGTTATAGAAGTGTAATGGGCGTGTTATAGGAGATTAACGGGCATGTAATAGTAGTGTCATGGACATGTTATGGGAGTGTCATGGGCGTGTTATGGGAGAGTCATGGGCGTGTTACAGGAGTGTCATGGGTGTGTTATAAAAGTGCCATGAGCGTGTTATAGGATTGTCATGAGCATGTTACTGGAGTATCATGGGCGTGTTACAGGAGTGTCTTCGGTGTGTTATAGGAGTGTCATGGGCGTTTTATAGGAGTGTCATGTTTATGTTATAGGAGTGTAAAGGGTGTGTAATACGAGTATCATGGACTTGTTATAGGAGTGTCATGGACGTGTTATTGGATTGTCATGGGCATGTTATAGGAGTGTCATGGGCGTGTTATAGGAGTGTCATGGGCATGTTACAGGTGTATCATGGGCATGTTACATTAGTGTCAAGGGTGTGTTATTGGAGAGTCATGGGCGTGTTAGAGGAGTGTCATGGGCGATTTACAGGAGTGTCGTGGGCGTGTTATAGCAGTGTAATATGTGTGTTATAGGAGTGTCATGGGCATGTTATAGGAGTGTCATGGGCATGTTATGGGAGTGTCATGGGCGTTTTATAGGAGTGTCATGGGCGTGTTATAGGAGTGTCATGAGTATGTTATAGGAGTGTCATTGGCGTGTTATAGGAGTGTAATGTGTGTGTTATAGGATAGTCATGGGCGTGATATAGGAGTGTCATGTGCGTGTTATAGGAGTGTCATCGGTATGTTATGGGAGTGTCATCGTCGTGTTATAGGTGTGTCATGGGTGTGTTATAGAAGTGTCAAGGGTGTGTCATAGGGTTGTTATGGGCGTGTTATAGGAGTGACATAGGTGTGTTATAGGAGTGTCATGGGCTTCTATAGGAGTGTCATGTGCGTGTTATAGGAGTGTCATCGGTATGTTATGGGAGTGTCATCGGCGTGTTATAGGTGTGTCATGGGTGTGTCATAGGGTTGTTATGGACGTGTTATAGGAGTGACATGGGTGTGTTATAGGAGTGTCATGGGCGTTTTATAGGAGTGTCATGTTTATGTTATAGGAGTGTAAAGGGTGTGTAATACGAGTAAAATGGACGAGTTATAGGAGTGCCATGGGCGTGTTATTGGATTGTCATAGGCATGTTATAGGAGTGTCATGGGCGTGTTATATGAGTGTCATGGGCATGTTACAAGAGTATCAAGGGCGTGTTAAATTAGTGTCAATGGTGTGTAATGGGAGTGTCATGGGTGTGTTATGGGAGTGTCACTGGTGTGTTATAGGAGTATCATGGGTGTGTTATATGAGAGTCATGGGCTTGTTACAGGAGTGTCATGGTTTTGTTATAAAAGTGCCATGAGCATTTTATAGGAGTGTCAGGGGCGTGATATAAGACAGTCATGGGCATATTACAGTATTGTCATGGGCGTGTTATAGGAGTGTCATGGGCGTGTTATAGGAGTATCATGGGCGTGTTATAGGAGTGTCATGGGTGTGTTTTTGGAGAGTCATGGGCGTGTTATAGCAGTGTAAAAATGTGTGTTATAGGAGTGTCAAGGGCATGTTATAGGAGTGTAATGGGTGTGTATTATGAGTGTCATGTGCGTGTTATAGGAGTATAATATACGTGTTATAGGAGTTTCATGGGCGTGTTATAGGAGTGACATGGGCGTGTTATAAGAGTGTAATGGGCGTGTGTCATGGGCGTGTTATAGGAGTGTCATGGGCATGTTACAGTATGGTCATGGGCGTGTTATAGGAGTGTCATAGCCGTGTTATAGGAGTTTCATGGGCATGTTATAGGAGTGTCATAGGCTGTTATTGGAGTGTCATGGGTGTTTTATAGGAGTGTCATGGGTGATTTATAGTTGTGTCATAGGTGTGTTATAGGAGTGTCATGGGCTTGTTATAAGAGTGTAATGGGTATGTTATAGGAGTGTCATGGGAGTGTTATAGTAGTGTCTTGGGCATGTTATAGGAGTATCATGGGCGTGTTATAGAAGTGTAATGGGCGTGTTGTAGGAGATTAATGGGCATATTATAGTAGTGTCATGGGCATGTTATAGGAGTATCATCGGCGTGTTAAAGTAGTGTCATGGGCATGTTATGGGAGTGTCATGGGCATGTTATGGGAGAGTCATGGGCGTGTTACAGGAGTGTCATGGGTTTGTTATAAAAGTGCCATGAGCGTGTTATAGGATTGTCATTGGCATGTTACCGGAGTGTCATGGGCGTGTTACAGGAGTGTCTTCGGTGTGTTATAGGAGTGTCATGGGCGTTTTATATGAGTGTCATGTTTATATTACAGGAGTGTAAAGGGTGTGTAATACGAGTATCATGGACGTGTTATAGGAGTGTCATGGGCGTGTTATTGGATTGTCATGGGCATGTTATAGGAGTGTCATGGGCGGGTTATAGGAGTGTCATGGGCGGGTTACAGGAGTATCATGGGCATGTTACATTAGTGTCAAGGGTGTGTAATGGGAGAGTCATGGGTGTGTTATGGGAGTGTCACTGGTTTGTTATACGAGTGTCATGGATGTGTTATGGGAGAGTCATGGGCGTGTTACAGGAGTGTCATGGGTGTGTTATAAAAGTGCCATGAGCATTTTATTGGAGTGTCAGGGGCGTGATATAGGAGTGTCATGGGCATGTTACAGTATTGTCATGGGCGTGTTATAGGAGTGTCATGTGCGTGATATAGGAGTGTCATGCGTGTTTTATAGGAGTGTAAAGGGTGTGTTATAGGAGTGTCATGGGTGTGTTATTGGAGAGTCATGGGCGTGTTACAGGAGTGTCATGGGCGATTTACAGGAGTGTCATGGGCGTGTTATAGCAGTGTAATATGTGTGTTATAGGAGTGTCATGGGCATGTTATAGGAGTGTCATGGGCATGTTATGGGAGTTTCATGGGCGTTTTATAGGAGTTTCATGGGCGTGTTATAGGAGTGTCATGAGTATGTTATAGGAGTGTCATTGGCGTGTTATAGGAGTGTAATGTGTGTGTTATAGGAGTGTAATGGGAGTGTTATAGGAGTATCATGGGCGTGTTATAGAAGTGTAATGGGCGTGTTATAGGAGATTAACGGGCACGTAATAGTAGTGTCATGGGCATGTTATTGGAGTGTCATGGGCATGTTACAGGAGTGTCACGGGCGTGTTACAGGAGTGTCTTCGGTGTGTTATAGGAGTGTCATGGGCGTTTTATAGGAGTGTCATGTTTATGTTATAGGAGTGTAAAGGGTGTGTAATACGAGTATCATGGACTTGTTATAGGAGTGTAATGGGCGTGTTATTGGATTGTCAAGGGCATGTTATAGGAGTTTCATGGGCGTGTTATAGGAGTGTCATGGGCATGTTACAGGTGTATCATGGGCATGTTACATTAGTGTCAAGTGTGTGTTATTGGAGAGTCATGGGCGTGTTACAGGAGTGTCATGGGCGATTTACAGGAGTGTCATGGGTGTGTTATAGCAGTGTAATATGTGTGTTATAGGAGTGTCATGGGCATGTTATAGGAGTGTCATGGGCATGTTATGGGAGTGTCATGGGCGTTTTATAGGAGTGTCATGGGCATGTTATAGGAGTGTCATGAGTATGTTATAGGAGTGTCATTGGCGTGTTATAGGAGTGTAATGTGTGTGTTATAGGATTGTCATGGGTGTGTTATAGGAGTGTCATGGTCGTGTTATAGGAGTGTCATGGGTATGTTATGGGAGTGTCATGGGCGTGTTATAGGTGTGTCATGGGCATGTTATAGAAGTGTCATGGGTGTCTCATAGGGTTGTTATGGGCTTGTTATAGGAGTGACATGGGTGTGTTATAGGAGTGTCATGGGCTTCTATTGGAGTGTCATGGGCGTGTTATAGTAGTGTCTTCGGTGTGTTATAGGAGTGTCATGGGCGTTTTATAGGAGTGTCATGTTTATGTTATAGGAGTGTAAAGGGTGTGTAATACGAGTATCATGGACGAGATATAGGAGTACCATGGGCGTGTTATTGGATTGTCATGGGCATGTTATAGGAGTGTCATGGGCGTGTTATATGAGTGTCATGGACATGTTACAGGAGTATCAAGGGCGTGTTACATTAGTGTCAAGGGTGTGTAATGGGAGTGTCACTGGTGTGTTATAGGAGTGTCATGGGTGTGTTATGTGAGAGTCATGTGAGTGTTACAGGAGTGTCATGGGTGTGTTACAAAAGTGCCATGAGCATTTTATAGGAGTGTCAGGGGCGTGATATAGGACTGTCATGGGCATGTTACAGTATTGTCATGGGCGTGTTATAGGAGTGTCATGGGCGTGTTATAGGAGTATCATGGGCGTGTTATAGGAGTGTCATGGGTGTGTTTTTGGAGAGTCATGGGCGTGGTATAGCAGTGTAAAAATGTGTGTTATAGGAGTGTCATGGGCGTGTTATAGGAGTGTCATGGGCATGTTATAGGAGTGTAATGGGTGTGTGTCATGGTCGTGTTATAGGAGTGTCATGGGCATGTTACAGTATTGTCATGGGCGTGTCATAGCCGTGTTATAGGAGTGTCATGGGCATGCTATAGGAGTGTCATAGGCTGTTATTGGAGTGTCATGGGTGTTTTATAGGCGTGTCATGGGTGATTTATAGGTGTGTCATAGGTGTGTTATAGGAGAGTCATGGCCCTTTATAGGAGTGTCATAGGCATTTTATAGCAGTGTAATATGTGTGTAACAAGAGTGTCATGGGTTTGTAATAAGAGTGTAATGGGAGTGATATAGGAGTGTCATGGGCATGTTATAGGAGTATCATGGGCGTGTTATAGAAGTGTAATGGGCGTGTTATAGGAGATTAATGGGCATATTATAGTAGTGTCATGGGCATGTTATAGGAGTATCATCGGCGTGTTAAAGTAGTGTCATGGGCATGTTATGGGAGTGTCATGGGCATGTTATGGGAGAGTCATGGGCGTGTTACAGGAGTGTCATGGGTTTATTATAAAAGTGCCATGAGCGTGCTATAGGATTGTCATTGGCATGTTACAGGAGTGTCATGGGCGTGTTACAGGAGTGTCTTCGGTATGTTATAGTAGTGTCATGGGCATGTTATAGGAGTGTCATGGGCGTGTTACAGGAGTATCATGGGCATGTTACATTAGTGTCAAGGGTGTGTAATGGGAGTGTCATGGGTGTGTTATGGGAGAGTCACTGGTTTGTTATACGAGTGTCATGGAGGTGTTATGGGAGAGTCATGGGCGTGTTACAGGAGTGTCATGGGTGTGTTATAAAAGTGCCATGAGCATTTTAAAGGAGTGTCAGGGGCGTGATATAGGAGTGTCATGGGCATGTTACAGTATTGTCATGGGCGTGTTATAGGAGTGTCATGGGCGTGATATACGAGTGTCATGGGTGTGTTATAGGAGTGTAAAGGGTGTGTTATAGGAGTAACATGGGCGTGTTATAGGAGTGTCATGGGTGTGTTATTGGAGAGTCATGGGCGTGTTACAGGAGTGTCATGGGCGATTTACAGAAGTGTCATGGGCGTGTTATAGCAGTGTAATATGTGTGTTATAGGAGTGTCATGGGAATGTTATGGGAGTGTCATAGGCGTTTTATAGGAGTGTCATGGGCGTGTTATAGGAGTGTCATGAGTATGTTATAGGAGTGTCATTGGCGTGTTATAGGAGTGTAATGTGTGTGTTATAGGATTGTCATGGGCGTGTTATAGGAGTGTCATGGGTGTGTTATAGGAGTGTCATGGGTATGTTATGGGAGTGTCATGGGCGTGTTATAGGAGTGACATGGGTGTGTTATAGGAGTGTCATGGGCTTGTTATAGGAGTGTCATGGGTCTGTTATAGGAGTGTCATGGACGTGTTATAGGAGTGTCATAGGAGTGTAATATGTGTATAACAAGAGTGAAATTGTCGTATTATAGAAGTTTCATTGGCAAGTTATAGGAGTGTCATGGGTGTGTTATTGGAGTGTCATGGGTGTGTTATAGGAGTGTATTGGGTGTGATATTGGATTGTCATGGGCGTGTTATAGGATTGTCATGGGCGTGTTATAGGAGTGTCATGGGTGTGTCATAGGGTTGTCATGGGTGTGTTATAGGAGTGACATGGGTTTATTATAGGAGTGTCATGGGCTTGTTATAGGAGTGTCATGGGCGTGTTATAGGAGTGTCATGGGTGTGTCATAGGGTTGTCATGGGTGTGTTATAGGAGTGACATGGGTTTATTATAGGAGTGACATGGGTTTATTATAGGAGTGTCATCGGCTTGTAATAGGAGTGTCATCGGCGTGTTATAGGAATGTCATGGGTGTGTTAATGGAGTGTCATGGGCTTGTTATTGAAATGTCATGGGCGTGTTCTAGGAGTGTCATGGTCGTGTTAGAGTAGTGTAATATGTGTGTAAGAAGAGTGTCATTGGCGTGTTATAGGAGTGTTATGGGCGTGTTACAGGACTGTCATTGGCGTGTTGTAGGAGTGTCAAGGGAGTGTTATAGGGGTGTCATGGGCATGTTATAGGAGTGTAATGGGATTGTTATATGAGTGTCATGTGTGTGTTATAGGAGTATAATATACGTGTTATAGGAGTTTCATGGGCGTGTTATAGGAGTGACATGGGCATGTTATAGGAGTGTAATGGGCGTCTTATAGGAGTGTAATGGGCATGTTATAGGAGAGTCATGGGCTATTATTGGAGTGTCATGGGTGTTTTATAGGAGTATCATGGGTGTGTTATAGGTGTATCATATTTGTGTTATAGGAGAGTCATGGGCATTTTATAGCAGTGTAATATGTGTGTAACAAGAGTGTCATGGGCTTGTTATAAGAGTGTAATGGGTGTGTTATAGGATTGTCATGGGTATGTTATAGGAGTGTAATGGGAGTGTTATAGGAGTGTCATGGGCATGTTATAGGAATATCATGGCATTGTTATAGAAGTGTAATGGGCGAGTTATAGGAGATTAATGGGCATGTTATAGTAGTGTCATGGGCATGTTATAGGAGTATCATCGGCGTGTTAAAGTAGTGTCATGGGCATGTTATGGGAGTGTCATGGGCGTGATATGGGAGAGTCATGGGCGTGTTACAGGAGTGTCATGGGTGTGTTATAAAAGTGCCATGAGCGTGTTATAGGATTGTCATGGGCATGTTACAGGAGTGTCATGGGCGTGTTACAGGAGTGTCTTCGGTGTGTTATAGGAGTGTCATGGGCATTTTATTGGAGTGTCATTTTGTGTTATAGGAGTGTAAAGGGTGTGTAATAAGAGTATCATGGACGTGTTATAGGAGTGTCATGGGCGTGTTATTGGATTGTCATGGCTTTGTTATAGGAGTGTCATGGGCGTGTTATAGGAGTGTCATGGGCATGTTACAGGAGTATCAAGGGCGTGTTACATTAGTGTCAAGGGTGTGTAGTGGGAGTGTCTTGGGCTTGTTATAGGAGTGTCATGGGCATGTTACAGGAGTATCAAGGGCGTGTTACATTAGTGTCAAGGGTGTGTAGTGGGAGTGTCATGGGCGTGTTATAGGAGTGTCATAGGCATGTTAAAGGAATGTCATGGGCGTGTTATAGGAGTGTCATGGGCCTGTTATAGGAGTGTCTTATGCATGTTATAGGAGTGTCATGGGCATGTTATAGGAGTGTCATGGGCTGTTATTGGAGTGTCATAGGTGTTTTATAGGAGTTTCATGGGTGTGTTATAGAAGTGTCAATGTCCTGTTATAGTAGTATCATGGGCGTGTTATAGGAGTGTCATGGGTGTGTTATAGGTGTGTCATAGGTGTGTCATAGGTGTGTTATAGGAGAGTCATGGTCCAGTTATAGGAGTGTCATGGGCATTTTATAGCAGTGTAATATATGTGTAACAAGAGTGTCATGGGCGTGTTATAAGAGTGTAATGGGTGTGTTATAGTAGTGTCATGGGCATGTTATAGGAGTTTCATGGGCGTGTTACAGGAGTTTCAAGTGTGTGTTATGGGAGTGTCATGGGCGTGTTATGGGAGTGTCATGGGCATGTTACAGCAGTGTCATGGGCGTGTTACAGGAGTGTCTTCTGTGTTTTATATGTCATGGGCATATTATAGGAGTGTCATGGTTGTGTTATAGGAGTGTAAAGGGTGTGTTACAGGAGTATCATGGGCGTGTTACAATAGTGTCATGGGTGTGTTATAGGAGTGTCATTGGTGTGTTATTGGAGTGTCATGGGTGTGTTATAGGAGTGTCATGGGCATGTTATAGGAGTGTCAGGGGCGTGTTATAGGAGTGTCTTGGGCATGTTACAGGAGTGTCATGGGCATATTATAGGAGTGTCATGGTTGTGTTATAGGAGTATAAAGGGTGTGTTATAGGAGTATCATGGGCGTGTTACAGGAGTATCATGGGCGTGTTACATTAGTGTCAAGGGTGTGTTATGGGAGTGTCATGGGCCTGTTATGGGAGTGTCATGGGCGTGTTATAGGAGTGTCATTGGCCTGTTATAGGAGTGTCATGGGCATGTTATAGGAGTGTCAGGGGCGTGTTATAGGAGTGTCTTCTGTGTTTTATATGTCATGGGCATATTATAGGAGTGTCATGGTTGTGTTATAGGAGTGTAAAGGGTGTGTTATAGGAGTATCATGGGCGTGTTACAGGAGTATCATGGGCGTGTTACATTAGTGTCATGGGTGTGTTATGGGAGTGTCATGGGCCTGTTATGGGAGTGTCATGGGCGTGTTATAGGAGTGTCATTGGCCTGTTATAGGAGTGTCATGGGCATGTTATAGGAGTGTCAGGGGCGTGTTATAGGAGTGTCTTGGGCATGTTACAGGAGTGTCATGGGCGAGTTATAAGAGTGTAATGGGTGTGTTATAGGAGTGTAATGGGCATGTTACAGGAGTGTCATGGGCGTGTTACAGGTGAGGCATGGGCTTTTAATAGGAGTGTCATGGGCGTGTTATAGGAGTGTTATGGGCATTTTATAGCAGTGTAATATGTGTGTAACAAGAGTGTAATGGGCGTGTTATAAGAGTGTAATGGGTGTGTTATATGAGTGTAATGGGTGTGTTATAGGAGTATCATGGGCATGTTAAATTAGTGTCAAGGGTGTGTTATATGAGTGTCATGGGCATGTTATAGGAGTGTAATGGGTGTGTTATATGAGTGTCAAGTGCGTGTTATAGGAGTATAATATACGTGTTATAGGAGTTTCATGGGCGTGTTATAGAAGTGACATGGGCGTGTTATAAGAGTGTAATGGGCGTGTGTCATGCGCGTGTTATAGGAATGTCATGGGCATGTTACAGTATTGTCATGGGCGTGTAATAGGAGTGTCATAGCCGTGTTATAGGAGTGTCATGGGCATGTTATAGGACTGTCATAGGCTGTTATTGGAGTGTCATGGGTGTGTTTTAGGTGTGTCATAGGTGTGTTATATGATAGTCATGGGCCGTTATAGGAGTGTCATAGGCATTTTATAGCAGTGTAATATGTGTGTAACAAGAGTGTCATGGGCTTGTTATAAGAGTGTAATGGGAGTGTTATAGGAGTGTCATGGGAGTGTTATAGGAGTGTCATGGGCATGTTATAGGAGTATCATGGGCGTGTTATAGAAGTGTAATGGGCGTGTTATAGGAGATTAATGGGCATATTATAGTATTGTCATGGGCATGTTATGGGAGTGTCATGGGCATGTTATGGGAGAGTCATGGGCGTGTTACAGGAGTGTCAAGGGTTTGTTATAAAAGTGCCAAGAGCGTGTTATAGGATTGTCATTGGCATGTTACAGGAGTGTCACGGGCGTGTTACAGGAGTGTCTTCGGTGTGTTATAGGAGTGTCATGGGCGTTTTATAGGAGTGTCATGTTTATGTTACAGGTGTGTAAAGGGTGTGTAATACGAGTATCATGGACGTGTTATAGGAGTGTCATGGGCATGTTATTGGATTGTTATGGGCATGTTATAGGAGTGTCATGGGCGTGTTACAGGAGTATCATGGGCATGTTACATTAGTGTCAAGGGTCTGTAATGGGAGTGTAATGGGTATGTTATGGGAGTGTCACTGGTTTGTTATACGAGTGTCATGGATGTGTTATGGGAGAGTCATGGGCGTGTTACAGGAGTGTCATGGGTGTGTTATAAAAGTTCCATGAGCATTTTATAGGAGTGTCAGGGGCGTGATATAGCAGTGTCATGGGCATGTTATAGTATTGTCATGGGCGTGTTATAGGAGTGTCATGGGCGTGATATAGGAGTGTCATGGGTGTGTTATAGGAGTGTAAAGGGTGTGTTATAGGAGTATCATGGGCGTGTTATAGGAGTGTCATGGGTGTGTTATTGGAGAGTCATGGGCGTGTTACAGGAGTGTCATGGGCGATTTACAGGAGTGTCTTGGGCGTGTTATAGCAGTGTAAGATGTGTGTTATAGGAGTATCATGGGCGTGTTATTGGAGTGTCATGGGCGTGATATAGGAGTGTCATGGGTGTGTTATCGGAGTGTAAAGGGTGTGTTATGGGAGTGTCATGGGCGTTTTATAGGAGTGTCATGGGCGTGTTATAGGATTGTCAAGAGTATGTTATAGGAGTGTCATTGGCGTGTTATAGGAGTGTAATGTGTGTGTTATAGGATTGTCATGGGTGTGTTATAGGAGTGTCATGGGCGTGTTATAGGAGTGTCATGGGTATGTTATGGGAGTGTCATGGGCGTGTTATAGGAGTGACATGGGTGTGTTATAGGAGTGTCATGGGCTTGTTATAGGAGTGTCATGGGTCTGTTATAGGAGTGTCATGGGCGTGTTATAGGAGTGTCATAGGAGTGTAATATGTGTGTAACAAGAGTGAAATTGTCATATTATAGAAGTTTCATTGGCGTGTTATAGGAGTGTCATGGGCGTATTATAGGAGTGTCATGGGTATGTTATAGGAGTGTCATGGGTGTGCTATAGGAGTGTATTGGGTGTGATATAGGATTGTCATGGGCGTGTTATAGGAGTGTCATGGGCGTGTTATAGGATTGTCATGGGTATGTTATGGGAGTGTCATGGGCGTGTTATAGGAGTGTCATGGGTGTGTCATAGGGTTGTCATGGGTGTGTTATTGGAGTGACATGGGTTTATTATAGGAGTGTCATGGGCTTGTTATAGGACTGTCATGGGTGTGTCATAGGGTTGTCATGGGTGTGTTATAGGAGTGACATTGGTTTATTATAGGAGTGTAAAGGGAGTGTTTTAGGGGTGTCATGGGCATGTTATAGGAGTGTAATGGGATTGTTATATGAGTGTCATGTGTGTGTTATAGGAGTATAATATACGTGTTATAGGAGTTTCATGGGCGTGTTATAGGAGTGACATGGGCCTGTTATAGGAGTGTAATGGGCGTCTTATAGGAGTGTCATGGGCTTGTTATAAGAGTGTAATGGGTGTGTTATAGGATTGTCATGGGTATGTTATAGGAGTGTAATGGGAGTGTTATATGAGTGTCATGGGCATGTTATAGGAGTATCATGGCATTGTTACAGAAGTGTAATGGGCGTGTTATAGGAGATTAATGGGCATGTTATAGTAGTGTCATGGGCATGTTATAGGAGTATCATCGGCGTGTTAAAGTAGTGTCATGGGCATGTTATTAGAGAGTCATGGGCGTGATATGGGAGAGTCATGGGCGTGTTACAGGAGTGTCATGGGTGTGTTATAAAAGTGCCATGAGCGTGTTATAGGATTGTCATGGGCATGTTACAGGAGTGTCATGGGCGTGTTACAGGAGTGTCTTCGGTGTGTTATATGAGTGTCATGGGCGTTTTATAGGAGTGTCATCTTTGTGTTATAGGAGTGTAAAGGGTGTGTAATAAGAGTATCATGGACGTGTTATAGGAGTGTCATGGGCGTGTTATTGGATTGTCATGGCCTTGTTATAGGAGTGTCATGGGCGTGTTATAGGAGTGTCATGGGCATGTTACAGGAGTATCAAGGGCGTGTTACATTAGTGTCAAGGGTGTGTAATGGGAGTGTCTTGGGCTTGTTATAGGAGTGTAATGGGCGTGTGTCATGGGCGTGTTATAGGAGTGCCATAAGCATGTTAAAGGAATGTCATGGGCGTGTTATAGGAGTGTCATGGGCCTGTTATAGGAGTGTCATGGGCTGTTATTGGAGTGTCATAGGTGTTTTATAGGAGTTTCATGGGTGTGTTATAGAAGTGTCAATGTCCTGTTATAGTAGTGTCATGGGCGTGTTATAGGAGTGTCATGGGTGTGTTATAGGTGTGTCATAGGTGTGTTATAGGAGAGTCATGGTCCAGTTATAGGTGTGTCATAGGCATTTTATAGCAGTGTAATATGTGTGTAACAAGAGTGTCATGGGCGTGTTATAAGAGTGTCATGGGTGTGTTATAGTAGTGTCATGGGCATGTTATAGGAGTTTCATGGGCGTGTTACAGGAGTTTCATGGGCATGTTATGGGAGTGTCATGGGCGTGTTATGGGAGTGTCATGGGCATGTTACAGCAGTGTCATGGGCGTGTTACAGGAGTGTCTTCTGTGTTTTATATGTCATGGGCATATTATAGGAGTGTCATGGTTGTGTTATAGGAGTGTAAAGGGCGTGTTATAGGAGTATCATGGGCGTGTTACAGGAGTATCATGGGCGTGTTACAATAGTGTAATGGGTGTGTTATGGGAGTATCTTTGGTGTGTTATTGGAGTGTCATGGGTGTGTTATAGGAGTGTCATGGGCATGTTATAGGAGTGTCAGGGGCGTGTTATAGGAGTGTCTTGGGCATGTTACAGGAGTGTCATGGGCATATTATAGGAGTGTCATGGTTGTGTTATAGGAGTATAAAGGGTGTGTTATAGGAGTATCATGGGTGTGTTATAGGAGTGTCATGGGCGTGTTACAGGAGTATCATGGGCGTGTTACATTAGTGTCATGGGTGTGTTATGGGAGTGTCATGGGCCTGCTATGGGAGTGTCATGGGCGTGTTATAGGAGTGTCATTGGCCTGTTATAGGAGTGTCATGGGCATGTTATAGGAGTGTCAGGGGCATGTTATAGGATTGTCTTTGGCATGTTACAGGAGTGTCATGGACGTGTTATAAGAGTGTAATGGGTGTGTTATAGGTGTGTCATGGGTGTGTTATAGGAGTGTAAAGGGTGTGTTAGAGGAGTATCATGGGCGTGTTATAGGAGTGTCATGGGTGTGTTATTGGAGAGTCATGGGCGTGTTACAGGAGTGTCATGGGCATGTTACAGTATTGTCATGGGCGTGTTATAGGAGTGTCATAGCCGTGTTATAGGAGTGTCATGGGCATGTTATAGGAGTGTCATAGACTGTTATTGGAGTGTCATGGGTGTGTTATAGGTGTGTCATAGGTGTGTTATAAGATAGTCATGGGCCGTTATAGGAGTGTCATATGTGTGTAACAAGAGTGTCATGGGCTTGTTATAAGAGTGTAATGGGAGTGTTAAAGGAGTGTCATGGGAGTGTTATAGGAGTGTCATGGGCATGTTATAGGAGTATCATGGGCATGTTATAGAAGTGTAATGGGCTAGTTATAGGAGATTAATGGGCATATTATAGTATTGTCATGGGCATGTTATGGGAGTGTCATGGGCATGTTATGGGATAGTCATGGGCGTGTTACAGGAGTGTCAAGGGTTTGTTATAAAAGTGCCAAGAGCGTGTTATAGGATTGTCATTGGCATGTTACAGGAGTGTCATGGGCATGTTACAGGAGTGTCTTCGGTGTGTTATATGAGTGTCATGGGCGTTTTATAGGAGTGTCATGTTTATGTTACAGGTGTGTAAAGGGTGTGTAATACGAGTATCATGGACGTGTTATAGGAGTGTCATGGGCATGTTATTGGATTGTTATGGGCATGTTATAGGAGTGTCATGGGCGTGTTACAGGAGTATCATGGGCATGTTACATTAGTGTCAAGGGTCTGTAATGGGAGTGTAATGGGTATGTTATGGGAGTGTCACTGGTTTGTTATACGAGTGTCATGGATGTGTTATGGGAGAGTCATGGGCGTGTTACAGGAGTGTCATGGGTGTGTTATAAAAGTTCCATGAGCATTTTATAGGAGTGTCAGGGGCGTGATATAGGAGTGTCATGGGCATGTTACAGTATTGTCATGGGCGTGTTATAGGAGTGTCATGGGCGTGATATAGGAGTGTCATGGGTTTGTTATAGGAGTGTAAAGGGTGTGTTATAGGAGTATCATGGGCGTGTTATAGGAGTGTCATGAGTTTGTTATAGGAGTGTAAAGGGTGTGTTATAGGAGTATCATGGGCGTGTTATAGGATTGTCATGGGTGTGTTATTGGAGAGTCATGGGCGTGTTACAGGAGTGTCATGGGCGATTTACAGGAGTGTCATGGGCGTTTTATAGGAGTGTCATGGGCGTGATATAGGAGTGTCATGGGTGTGTTATAGGAGTGTAAAGGGTGTGTTATGGGAGTGTCATGTGCATTTTATAGGATTGTCATGAGTATGTTATAGGAGTGTCATGGGCGTGTTATAGGAGTGTCATGGGTATGTTATGGGAGTGTCATGGGCGTGTTATAGGAGTGACATGGGTGTGTTATAGGAGTGTCATGGGCTTGTTATAGGAGTGTCATGGGTCTGTTATAGGAGTGTCATGGGCGTGTTATAGGAGTGTCATAGGAGTGTAATATGTGTGTAACAAGAGTGAAATTGTCATATTATAGAAGTTTCATTGGCGTGTTATAGGAGTGTCATGGGCGTGTTATAGGAGTGTCATGGTTATGTTATAGGAGTGTCATGGGTGTGCTATAGGAGTGTATTGGGTGTGATATAGGATTGTCATGGGCGTGTTATAGGAGTGTCATGGGCGTGTTATAGGAGTGTCATGGGTATGTTATGGGAGTGTCATGGGCGTGTTAAAGGAGTGTCATGGGTGTGTCATAGGGTTGTCATGGGTGTGTTATTGGAGTGACATGGGTTTATTATAGGAGTGTCATGGGCTTGTTATAGGAGTGTCATGGGCGTGTTATAGGAGTGTCATGGGTGTGTCATAGGGTTGTCATGGGTGTGTTATAGGAGTGACATGGGTTTATTATAGGAGTGTCATGGGCTTGTAATAGGAGTGTCATCGGCGTGTTATAGGAATGTCATGGGTGTGTTAATGGAGTGTCATTGGTGTGTTAATGGAGTGTCATGGGCCTGTTATTGGAATGTCATGGGCGTGTTATAGTAGTGTCATGGTCGTGTTAGAGGAGTGTAATATGTGTGTAAGAAGAGTGTCATTGGCGTGTTATAGGAGTGTTATGGGCGTGTTACAGGACTGTCATTGGTGTATTATAGGAGTGTCAAGGGAGTGTTATAGGGGTGTCATGGGCATGTTATAGGAGTGTAATGGGATTGTTATATGAGTGTCATGTGTGTGTTATAGGAGTATAATATACGTGTTATAGGAGTTTCATGGGCGTGTTATAGGAGTGACATGGGCCTGTTATAGGAGTGTAATGGGCGTCTTATAGGAGTGTCATGGGCTTGTTATAAGAGTGTAATGGGTGTGTTATAGGATTGTCATGGGTATGGTATAGGAGTGTAATGGGAGTGTTATATGAGTGTCATGGGCATGTTATAGGAGTATCATGGCATTGTTATAGAAGTGTAATGGGCGTGTTATAGGAGATTAATGGGCATGTTATAGTAGTGTCATGGGCATGTTATAGGAGTATCATCGGCGTGTTAAAGTAGTGTCATGGGCATGTTATGGGAGTGTCATGGGCGTGATATGGGAGAGTCATGGGCGTGTTACAGGAGTGTCATGGGTGTGTTATAAAAGTGCCATGAGCGTGTTATAGGATTGTCATGGGCATGTTACAGGAGTGTCATGGGCGTGTTACAGGAGTGTCTTCGGTGTGTTATATGAGTGTCATGGGCGTTTTATAGGAGTGTCATCTTTGTGTTATAGGAGTGTAAAGGGTGTGTAATAAGAGTATCATGGACGTGTTATTGGATTGTCATGGCCTTGTTATAGGAGTGTCATGGGCGTGTTATAGGAGTGTCATGGGCATGTTACAGGAGTATCAAGGGCGTGTTACATTAGTGTCAAGGGTGTGTAATGGGAGTGTCTTGGGCTTGTTATAGGAGTGTAATGGGCGTGTGTCATGGGCGTGTTATAGGAGTGTCATAGGCATGTTAAAGGATTGTCATGGGCGTGTTATAGGAGTGTCATGGGCCTGTTATAGGAGTGTCTTATGCATGTTATAGGAGTGTCATGGGCATGTTATAGGAGTGTCATGGGCTGTTATTGGAGTGTCATAGGTGTTTTATAGGAGTTTCATGGGTGTGTTATAGAAGTGTCAATGTCCTGTTATAGTAGTGTCATGGGCGTGTTATAGGAGTGTCATGGGTGTGTTATAGGTGTGTCATAGGTGTGTCATAGGTGTGTTATAGGAGAGTCATGGTCCAGTTATAGGAGTGTCATGGGCATTTTATAGCAGTGTAATATGTGTGTAACAAGAGTGTCATGGGCGTGTTATAAGAGTGTCATGGGTGTGTCATAGTAGTGTCAGGGGCATGTTATAGGAGTTTCATGGGCGTGTTACAGGAGTTTCATGGGCATGTTATGGGAGTGTCATGGGCGTGTTATGGGAGTGTCATGGGCATGTTACAGCAGTGTCATGGGCGTGTTACAGGAGTGTCTTCTGTGTTTTATATGTCATGGGCATATTATAGGAGTGTCATGGTTGTGTTATAGGAGTGTAAAGGGCGTGTTATAGGAGTATCATGGGCGTGTTACAGGAGTATCATGGGCGTGTTACAATAGTGTCATGGATGTGTTATGGGAGTGTCTTTGGTGTGTTATTGGAGTGTCATGGGTGTGTTATAGGAGTGTCATGGGCATGTTATAGGAGTGTCAGGGGCGTGTTATAGGAGTGTCTTGGGCATGTTACAGGAGTGTCATGGGCATATTATAGGAGTGTCATGGTTTTGTTATAGGAGTATAAAGGGTGTGTTATAGGAGTATCATGGGTGTGTTATAGGAGTGTCATGGGCGTGTTACAGGAGTATCATGGGCGTGTTACATTAGTGTCATGGGTGAGTTATGGGAGTGTCATGGGCCTGTTATGGGAGTGTCATGGGCGTGTTATAGGAGTGTCATTGGCCTGTTATAGGAGTGTCATGGGCATGTTATCGGAGTGTCAGGGGCATGTTTTAGAAGTGTCTTTGGCATGTTACAGGAGTGTCATGGGCGTGTTATAAGAGTGTAATGGGTGTGTTATAGGAGTGTCATGGGTGTGTTATAGGAGTGTAAAGGGTGTGTTATAGGAGTATCATGGGCGTGTTATAGGAGTGTCATGGGTGTGTTATTGGAGAGTCATGGGCGTGTTACAGGAGTGTCATGGGCATGTTACAGTATTGTCATGGGCGTGTTATAGGAGTGTCATAGCCGTGTTATAGGAGTGTCATGGGCATGTTATAGGAGTGTCATAGACTGTTATTGGAGTGTCATGGGTGTGTTATAGGTGTGTCATAGGTGTGTTATAAGATAGTCATGGGCCGTTATAGGAGTGTCATATGTGTGTAACAAGAGTGTCATGGGCTTGTTATAAGAGTGTAATGGGAGTGTTATAGGAGTGTCATGGGAGTGTTAAAGGAGTGTCATGGGCATGTTATAGGAGTATCATGGTCGTGTTATAGAAGTGTAATGGGCTTGTTATAGGAGATTAATGGGCATATTATAGTATTGTCATGGGCATGTTATGGGAGTGTCATGGGCATGTTATGGGAGAGTCATGGGCGTGTTGCAGGAGTGTCAAGGGTTTGTTATAAAAGTGCCAAGAGCGTGTTATAGGATTGTCATTGGCATGTTACAGGAGTGTCATGGGCGTGTTACAGGAGTGTCTTTGGTGTGTTATAGGAGTGTCATGGGCGTTTTATAGGAGTGTCATGTTTATGTTACAGGTGTGTAAAGGGTGTGTAATACGAGTATCATGGACGTGTTATAGGAGTGTCATGGGCATGTTATTGGATTGTTATGGGCATGTTATAGGAGTGTCATGGGCGTGTTACAGGAGTATCATGGGCATGTTACATTAGTGTCAAGGGTCTGTAATGGGAGTGTAATGGGTATGTTATGGGAGTGTCACAGGTTTGTTATACGAGTGTCATGGATGTGTTATGGGAGAGTCATGGGCGTGTTACAGGAGTGTCATCGGTGTGTTATAAAAGTTCCATGAGCATTTTATAGGAGTGTCAGGGGCGTGATATAGGAGTGTCATGGGCATGTTACAGTATTGTCATGGGCGTGTTATAGGAGTGTCATGGGCGTGATATAGGAGTGTCATGGGTTTGTTATAGCAGTGTAAAGGGTGTGTTATAGGAGTATCATGGGCGTGTTATAGGAGTGTCATGGGTTTGTTATAGGAGTGTAAAGGGTGTGTTATAGGAGTATCATGGGCGTGTTATAGGAGTGTCATGGGTGTGTTATTGGAGAGTCATGGGCGTGTTACAGGAGTGTCATGGGCGATTTACAGGAGTGTCATGGGCGTTTTATAGGAGTGTCATGGGCGTGTTATAGGATTGTCATGAGTATGTTATAGGAGTGTCATGTGCGTGATATAGGAGTGTCATGGGTGTGTTATAGGAGTGTAAAGGGTGTGTTATGGGAGTGTCATGGGCGTTTTATAGGAGTGTCATGGGCGTGTTATAGGATTGTCATGAGTATGTTATAGGAGTGTCATTGGCGTGTTATAGGAGTGTAATGTGTGTGTTATAGGATTGTCATGGATGTGTTATAGGAGTGTCATGGGCGTGTTATAGGAGTGTCATGGGTATGTTATGGGAGTGTCATGGGCGTGTTATAGGAGTGACATGGGTGTGTTATAGGAGTGTCATGGGCTTGTTATAGGAGTGTCATGGGTCTGTTATAGGAGTGTCATGGGCGTGTTATAGGAGTGTCATAGGATTGTAATATGTGTGTAACAAGAGTGAAATTGTCATATTATAGAAGTTTCATTGGCGTGTTATAGGAGTGTCATGGGCGTGTTATAGGAGTGTCATTGGTATGTTATAGGAGTGTCATGGGTGTGCTATAGGAGTGTATTGGGTGTGATATAGGATTGTCATGGGCGTGTTATAGGAGTGTCATGGGCGTGTTATAGGAGTGTCATGGGTATGTTATGGGAGTGTCATGGGCGTGTTATAGGAGTGTCATGGGTGTGTCATAGGGTTGTCATGGGTGTGTTATTGGAGTGACATGGGTTTATTATAGGAGTGTCATGGGCTTGTTATAGGAGTGTCATGGGCGTGTTATAGGAGTGTCATGGGTGTGTCATAGGGTTGTCATGGGTGTGTTATAGGAGTGACATGGGTTTATTATAGGAGTGTCATGGGCTTGTAATAGGAGTGTCATCGGCGTGTTATAGGAATGTCATGGGTGTGTTAATGGAGTGTCATGGGTGTGTTAATGGAGTGTCATGGGCCTGTTATTGGAATGTCATGGGCGTGTTATAGGAGTGTCATGGTCGTGTTAGAGGAGTGTAATATGTGTGTAAGAAGAGTGTCATTGGCATGTTATAGGAGTGTTATGGGCGTGTTACAGGACTGTCATTGGCGTATTATAGGAGTGTCAAGGGAGTGTTATAGGGGTGTCATGGGCATGTTATAGGAGTGTAATGGGATTGTTATATGAGTGTCATGTGTGTGTTATAGGAGTATAATATACGTGTTATAGGAGTTTCATGGGCGTGTTATAGGAGTGACATGGGCCTGTTATAGGAGTGTAATGGGCGTCTTATAGGAGTGTCATGGGCATGTTACAGTATTGTCATGGGTGTGTTATAGGAGTGTCATAGCCGTGTTATAAGAGTGTCATGGGCATGTTATAGGAGTGTCAAGGGCTATTATTGGAGTGTCATGGGTGTTTTATTTGAGTATCATGGGTGTGTTATAGGTGTGTCATAGGTGTGTTATAGGAGAGTCATGGGCCAGTTATAGGAGTGTCATGGGTGTGTTATAGGTGTGTCATAGGTGTGTTATAGGACAGTAATGGGCCATTATAGGAGTGTCATGGGCATTTTATAGCAGTGTAATATGTGTGTAACAAGAGTGTCATGGGCTTGTTATAAGAGTGTAATGGGTGTGTTATAGGATTGTCATGGGTATGTTATAGGAGTGTAATTTGAGTGTTATAGGACTGTCATGGGCATGTTATAGGCGTATCATGGCCGTGTTCAAGAAGTGTAATGGGCGTGTTATAGGAGATTAATGGGCATGTTATAGTAGTGTCATGGGCATGTTATAGGAGTATCATCGGCGTGTTAAAGTAGTGTCATGGGCATGTTATGGGAGTGTCATGGGCGTGTTATGGGAGAGTCATGGGCGTGTTACAGGAGTGTCATGGGTGTGTTATAAAAGTGCCATGAGCGTGTTATAGGATTGTCATGGGCATGTTACAGGAGTGTCATGGGCGTGTTACAGGAGTGTCTTCGGTGTGTTATAGGAGTGTCATGGACGTTTTATAGGAGTGTCATCTTTGTGTTATAGGAGTGTAAAGGGTGTGTAATAAGAGTATCATGGACGTGTTATAGGAGTGTCTTGGGCGTGTTATTGGATTGTCATGGGCATGTTATAGGAGTGTCATGGGCGTGTTATAGGAGTGTCATGGGTGTGTTATAGGAGTGACATGGGTTTATTATAGGAGTGTCATGGGCTTGTAATAGGAGTGTCATCGGCGTGTTATAGGAATGTCATGGGTGTGTTAATGGAGTGTCATGGGCGTGTTAATGGAGTGTCATGGGCCTGTTATTGGAATGTCATGGGCGTGTTATAGGAGTGTCTTGGTCGTGTTAGAGGAGTGTAATATGTGTGTAAGAAGAGTGTCATTGCGTGTTATAGGAGTGTTATGGGCGTGTTACAGGACTGTCATTGGCGTGTTATAGGAGTGTCAAGGGAGTGTTATAGGGGTGTCATGGGCATGTTATAGGAGTGTAATGGGATTGTTATATGAGTGTCATGTGTGTGTTATAGGAGTATAATATACGTGTTATAGGAGTTTCATGGGCGTGTTATAGGAGTGACATGGGTGTTTTATAGGAGTGTAATGGGCGTCTTATTGGAGTGTCATGGGCATGTTACAGTATTGTCATGGGTGTGTTATAGCAGTGTCATAACCGTGTTATAAGAGTGTCATGGGCATGTTATAGGAGTGTCAAGGGCTATTATTGGAGTGTCATGGGTGTTTTATAGGAGTATCATGGGTGTGCTATAGGTGTGTCATAGGTGTGATATAGGAGAGTCATGGGCCAGTTATAGGAGTGTCATGGGTGTGTTATAGGTGTGTCATAGGTGTGTTATAGGAGTGTAATGGGCCGTTATAGGAGTGTCATGGGCATTTTATAGCAGTGTAATATGTGTGTAACAAGAGTGTCATGGGCTTGTTATAAGAGTGCAATGGGTGTGTTATAGGATTGTCATGGGTATGTTATAGGAGTGTAATGGGAGTGTTATAGGACTGTCATGGGCGTGTTATAGGAGATTAATGGGCATGTTATAGTAGTGTCATGGGCATGTTATAGGAGTATCATCGGCGTGTTAAAGTAGTGTCATGGGCATGTTATGGGAGTGTCATGGGCGTGTTATGGGAGAGTCATGGGCGTGTTACAGGAGTGTCATAGGTGTGTTATAAAAGTGCCATGAGCGTGTTATAGGATTGTCATGGGCATGTTACAGGAGTGTCATGGGCGTGTTACAGGAGTGTCGTCGGTGTGTTATAGGAGTGTCATGGATGTGTTATAGGTGTGTCATAGGTGTGTTATAGGAGTGTAATGGGCCGTTATAGGAGTGTCATGGGCATTTTATAGCAGTGTAATATGTGTGTAACAAGAGTGTCATGGGCTTGTTATAAGAGTGCAATGGGTGTGTTATAGGATTGTCATGGGTATGTTATAGGAGTGTAATGGGAGTGTTATAGGACTGTCATGGGCGTGTTATAGGAGATTAATGGGCATGTTATAGTAGTGTCATGGGCATGTTATAGGAGTATCATCGGCGTGTTAAAGTAGTGTCATGGGCATGTTATGGGAGTGTCATGGGCGTGTTATGGGAGAGTCATGGGCGTGTTACAGGAGTGTCATAGGTGTGTTATATAAGTGCCATGAGCGTGTTATAGGATTGTCATGGGCATGTTACAGGAGTGTCATGGGCGTGTTACAGGAGTGTCTTCGGTGTGTTATAGGAGTGTCATGGACGTTTTATAGGATTGTCATCTTTGTGTTATAGGAGTGTAAAGGGTGTGTAATAAGAGTATCATGGACGTGTTATAGGAGTTTCATGGGCGTGTTATTGGATTGTCATGGACATGTTATAGGAGTGTCATGGGCGTGTTATAGGAGTGTCATGGGCATGTTACAGGAGTATCAAGGGCGTGTTACATTAGTGTCAAGGGTGTGAAATGGGAGTGTCATGGGCGTGTTATAGGAGTGTAATGGGCGTGTGTCATGGGCGTGTTATAGGAGTGTCATAGGCATGTTAAAGGAATGTCATGGGCGTGTTATAGGAGTGTCATGGGCCTGTTATAGGAGTGTCTTATGGATGTTATAGGAGTGTCATGGGCTGTTATTGGAGTGTCATAGGTGGTGTATTGGAGTTTCATGGGTGTGTTATAGAAGTGTCAATGTCCTGTTATAGTAGTGTCATTGGCGTGTTCTAGGAGTGTCATGGGTGTGTTATATTTGTGTCATAGGTGTGTTATTGGAGAGTCATGGTCCAGTTATAGGAGTGTCATGGGCATTTTATAGCAGTGTAATATGTGTGTAACAAGAGTGTCATGGGCGTGTTATAAGAGTGTAATGGGAGTGTTATAGGAGTGTCATGGGAGTGTTATAGGAGTGTCATGGGCATGTTATAGGAGTTTCATGGGCGTGTTACAGGAGTTTCATGGGCGTGTTATGGGAGTGTCATGGTCGTGTTATGGGAGTGTCATGGGCATGTTACAGCAGTGTCATGGGCGTGTTACAGGAGTGTCTTCTGTGTTTTATAGGAGTGTCATTGGCATATTATAGGAGTGTCATGGTTGTGTTATAGGAGTGTAAAGGGTGTGTTATAGGAGTATCATGGGCGTGTTACATGAGTATCATGGGCGTGTTACAATAGTGTCATGGGTGTGTTATGGGAGTGTCATGGGCGTGTTATGGGAGTGTCATGGGTGTGTTATGGGAGTGTCATGGGTGTGTTATGGGAGTGTCATGGGCGTGTTATAGGAGTGTCATGGTTGTGTTATAGGAGTGTAAAGGGTGTGTTATAGGAGTGTCATGGGCGTGTTACAGGAGTATCATGGGCGTGTTACATTAGTGTCATGGGTGTGTAATGGGAGTGTCATGGGCGTGGTATAGGAGTGTCAGGGGCTTGTTATAGGAGTGTTGGGCATGTTATAGGAGTGTAATAGGAGTGTAAAGGGTGTGTTATAGGAGTGTAAAGGGTGTGTTATAGGAGTATCATGGGCGTGTTACATGAGTATCATGGGCGTGTTACAATAGTGTCATGGGTGTGTTATGGGAGTGTCATGGGCGTGTTATGGGAGTGTCATGGGTGTGTTATGGGAGTGTCATGGGTGTGTTATGGGAGTGTCATGGGCGTGTTATAGGAGTGTCATGGTTGTGTTATAGGAGTGTAAAGGGTGTGTTATAGGAGTGTCATGGGCGTGTTACAGGAGTATCATGGGCGTGTTACATTAGTGTCATGGGTGTGTAATGGGAGTGTCATGGGCGTGGTATAGGAGTGTCAGGGGCTTGTTATAGGAGTGTTGGGCATGTTATAGGAGTGTAATAGGTGTGTTATAGGAGTGTAATGGGTGTGTTATAGGAGTGTAATTGGTGTGTTATAGGAGTGTAATGGGTGTGTTATAGAAGTGTAATGGGTGTGTTATAGGAGTGTAATGGGTGTGTTATAGGAGTGTAATGGGTGTGTTATAGGAGTGTAATGGGTGTGTTATAGGAGTGTAATGGGTGTGTTATTGGAGTGTAATGGGTTTATTATAGGAGTGTCATGGGCTTGTAATAGGAGTGTCATCGGCGTGTTATAGGAATGTCATGGGTGTGTTAATGGAGTGTCATGGGCGTGTTAATGGAGTGTCATGGGCCTGTTATTGGAATGTCATGGGCGTGTTATAGGAGTGTCTTGGTCGTGTTAGAGGAGTGTAATATGTGTGTAAGAAGAGTGTCATTGCGTGTTATAGGAGTGTTATGGGCGTGTTACAGGACTGTCATTGGCGTGTTATAGGAGTGTCAAGGGAGTGTTATAGGGGTGTCATGGGCATGTTATAGGAGTGTAATGGGATTGTTATATGAGTGTCATGTGTGTGTTATAGGAGTATAATATACGTGTTATAGGAGTTTCATGGGCGTGTTATAGGAGTGACATGGGCGTGTTATAGGAGTGTAATGGGCGTCTTATTGGAGTGTCATGGGCATGTTACAGTATTGTCATGGGTGTGTTATAGCAGTGTCATAACCGTGTTATAAGAGTGTCATGGGCATGTTATAGGAGTGTCAAGGGCTATTATTGGAGTGTCATGGGTGTTTTATAGGAGTATCATGGGTGTGCTATAGGTGTGTCATAGGTGTGTTATAGGAGAGTCATGGGCCAGTTATAGGAGTGTCATGGGTGTGTTATAGGTGTGTCATAGGTGTGTTATAGGACAGTAATGGGCCGTTATAGGAGTGTCATGGGCATTTTATAGCAGTGTAATATGTGTGTAACAAGAGTGTCATGGGCTTGTTATAAGAGTGTAATGGGTGTGTTATAGGATTGTCATGGGTATGTTATAGGAGTGTAATTTGAGTGTTATAGGACTGTCATGGGCATGTTATAGGAGTATCATGGCCGTGTTCAAGAAGTGTAATGGGCGTGTTATAGGAGATTAATGGGCATGTTATAGTAGTGTCATGGGCATGTTATAGGAGTATCATCGGCGTGTTAAAGTAGTGTCATGGGCATGTTATGGGAGTGTCATGGGCGTGTTATGGGAGAGTCATGGGCGTGTTACAGGAGTGTCATGGGTGTGTTATAAAAGTGCCATGAGCGTGTTATAGGATTGTCATGGGCATGTTACAGGAGTGTCATGGGCGTGTTACAGGAGTGTCTTCGGTGTGTTATAGGAGTGTCATGGACGTTTTATAGGAGTGTCATCTTTGTGTTATAGGAGTGTAAAGGGTGTGTAATAAGAGTATCATGGACGTGTTATAGGAGTGTCTTGGGCGTGTTATTGGATTGTCATGGGCATGTTATAGGAGTGTCATGGGCGTGTTATAGGAGTGTCATGGGTGTGTTATAGGAGTGACATGGGTTTATTATAGGAGTGTCATGGGCTTGTAATAGGAGTGTCATCGGCGTGTTATAGGAATGTCATGGGTGTGTTAATGGAGTGTCATGGGCGTGTTAACGGAGTGTCATGGGCCTGTTATTGGAATGTCATGGGCGTGTTATAGGAGTGTCTTGGTCGTGTTAGAGGAGTGTAATATGTGTGTAAGAAGAGTGTCATTGCGTGTTATAGGAGTGTTATGGGCGTGTTACAGGACTGTCATTGGCGTGTTATAGGAGTGTCAAGGGAGTGTTATAGGGGTGTCATGGGCATGTTATAGGAGTGTAATGGGATTGTTATATGAGTGTCATGTGTGTGTTATAGGAGTATAATATACGTGTTATAGGAGTTTCATGGGCGTGTTATAGGAGTGACATGGGCGTGTTATAGGAGTGTAATGGGCGTCTTATTGGCGTGTCATGGGCATGTTACAGTATTGTCATGGGTGTGTTATAGCAGTGTCATAACCGTGTTATAAGAGTGTCATGGGCATGTTATAGGAGTGTCAAGGGCTATTATTGGAGTGTCATGGGTGTTTTATAGGAGTATCATGGGTGTGCTATAGGTGTGTCATAGGTGTGTTATAGGAGAGTCATGGGCCAGTTATAGGAGTGTCATGGGTGTGTTATAGGTGTGTCATAGGTGTGTTATAGGAGTGTAATGGGCCGTTATAGGAGTGTCATGGGCATTTTATAGCAGTGTAATATGTGTGTAACAAGAGTGTCATGGGCTTGTTATAAGAGTGCAATGGGTGTGTTATAGGATTGTCATGGGTATGTTATAGGAGTGTAATGGGAGTGTTATAGGACTGTCATGGGCGTGTTATAGGAGATTAATGGGCATGTTATAGTAGTGTCATGGGCATGTTATAGGAGTATCATCGGCGTGTTAAAGTAGTGTCATGGGCATGTTATGGGAGTGTCATGGGCGTGTTATGGGAGAGTCATGGGCGTGTTACAGGAGTGTCATAGGTGTGTTATAAAAGTGCCATGAGCGTGTTATAGGATTGTCATGGGCATGTTACAGGAGTGTCATGGGCGTGTTACAGGAGTGTCTTCGGTGTGTTATAGGAGTGTCATGGACGTTTTATAGGATTGTCATCTTTGTGTTATAGGAGTGTAAAGGGTGTGTAATAAGAGTATCATGGACGTGTTATAGGAGTTTCATGGGCGTGTTATTGGATTGTCATGGACATGTTATAGGAGTGT
This sequence comes from Taudactylus pleione, assembly GCA_031769625.1. Classification (NCBI taxonomy): domain Eukaryota; kingdom Metazoa; phylum Chordata; class Amphibia; order Anura; family Myobatrachidae; genus Taudactylus; species Taudactylus pleione. Next base: position 119,592 of record JAUIMM010000337.1, read on the forward strand.
CATGGGCGTGTTATAGGAGTGTCATGGGCATGTTACAGGAGTATCAAGGGCGTGTTACATTAGTGTCAAGGGTGTGAAATGGGAGTGTCATGGGCGTGTTATAGGAGTGTAATGGGCGTGTGTCATGGGCGTGTTATAGGAGTGTCATAGGCATGTTAAAGGAATGTCATGGGCGTGTTATAGGAGTGTCATGGGCCTGTTATAGGAGTGTCTTATGGATGTTATAGGAGTGTCATGGGCTGTTATTGGAGTGTCATAGGTGGTTTATTGGAGTTTCATGGGTGTGTTATAGAAGTGTCAATGTCCTGTTATAGTAGTGTCATTGGCGTGTTATAGGAGTGTCATGGGTGTGTTATATTTGTGTCATAGGTGTGTTATTGGAGAGTCATGGTCCAGTTATAGGAGTGTCATGGGCATTTTATAGCAGTGTAATATGTGTGTAACAAGAGTGTCATGGGCGTGTTATAAGAATGTAATGGGAGTGTTATAGGAGTGTCATGGGAGTGTTATAGGAGTGTCATGGGCATGTTATAGGAGTTTCATGGGCGTGTTACAGGAGTTTCATGGGCGTGTTATGGGAGTGTCATGGTCGTGTTATGGGAGTGTCATGGGCATGTTACAGCAGTGTCATGGGCGTGTTACAGGAGTGTCTTCTGTGTTTTATAGGAGTGTCATTGGCATATTATAGGAGTGTCATGGTTGTGTTATAGGAGTGTAAAGGGTGTGTTATAGGAGTATCATGGGCGTGTTACATGAGTATCATGGGCGTGTTACAATAGTGTCATGGGTGTGTTATGGGAGTGTCATGGGCGTGTTATGGGAGTGTCATGGGTGTGTTATGGGAGTGTCATGGGTGTGTTATGGGAGTGTCATGGGCGTGTTATAGGAGTGTCATGGTTGTGTTATAGGAGTGTAAAGGGTGTGTTATAGGAGTGTCATGGGCGTGTTACAGGAGTATCATGGGCGTGTTACATTAGTGTCATGGGTGTGTAATGGGAGTGTCATGGGCGTGGTATAGGAGTGTCAGGGGCTTGTTATAGGAGTGTTGGGCATGTTATAGGAGTGTAATAGGAGTGTAAAGGGTGTGTTATAGGAGTGTAAAGGGTGTGTTATAGGAGTATCATGGGCGTGTTACATGAGTATCATGGGCGTGTTACAATAGTGTCATGGGTGTGTTATGGGAGTGTCATGGGCGTGTTATGGGAGTGTCATGGGTGTGTTATGGGAGTGTCATGGGTGTGTTATGGGAGTGTCATGGGCGTGTTATAGGAGTGTCATGGTTGTGTTATAGGAGTGTAAAGGGTGTGTTATAGGAGTGTCATGGGCGTGTTACAGGAGTATCATGGGCGTGTTACATTAGTGTCATGGGTGTGTAATGGGAGTGTCATGGGCGTGTTACATTAGTGTCATGGGTGTGTAATGGGAGTGTCATGGGCGTGGTATAGGAGTGTCAGGGGCTTGTTATAGGAGTGTTGGGCATGTTATAGGAGTGTAATAGGTGTGTTATAGGAGTGTAATGGGTGTGTTATAGGAGTGTAATGGGTGTGTTATAGGAGTGTAATGGGTGTGTTATAGGAGTGTAATGGGTGTGTTATAGGAGTGTAATGGGTGTGTTATAGGAGTGTAATGGGTGTGTTATAGGAGTGTAATGGGTGTGTTATAGGAGTGTAATGGGTGTGTTATAGGAGTGTAATGGGTTTATTATAGGAGTGTCATGGGCTTGTAATAGGAGTGTCATCGGCGTGTTATAGGAATGTCATGGGTGTGTTAATGGAGTGTCATGGGCGTGTTAATGGAGTGTCATGGGCCTGTTATTGGAATGTCATGGGCGTGTTATAGGAGTGTCTTGGTCGTGTTAGTGGAGTGTAATATGTGTGTAAGAAGAGTGTCATTGCGTGTTATAGGAGTGTTATGGGCGTGTTACAGGACTGTCATTGGCGTGTTATAGGAGTGTCAAGGGAGTGTTATAGGGGTGTCATGGGCATGTTATAGGAGTGTAATGGGATTGTTATATGAGTGTCATGTGTGTGTTATAGGAGTATAATATACGTGTTATAGGAGTTTCATGGGCGTGTTATAGGAGTGACATGGGCGTGTTATAGGAGTGTAATGGGCGTCTTATTGGAGTGTCATGGGCATGTTACAGTATTGTCATGGGTGTGTTATAGCAGTGTCATAACCGTGTTATAAGAGTGTCATGGGCATGTTATAGGAGTGTCAAGGGCTATTATTGGAGTGTCATGGGTGTTTTATAGGAGTATCATGGGTGTGCTATAGGTGTGTCATAGGTGTGTTATAGGAGAGTCATGGGCCAGTTATAGGAGTGTCATGGGTGTGTTATAGGTGTGTCATAGGTGTGTTATAGGAGTGTAATGGGCCGTTATAGGAGTGTCATGGGCATTTTATAGCAGTGTAATATGTGTGTAACAAGAGTGTCATGGGCTTGTTATAAGAGTGCAATGGGTGTGTTATAGGATTGTCATGGGTATGTTATAGGAGTGTAATGGGAGTGTTATAGGACTGTCATGGGCGTGTTATAGGAGATTAATGGGCATGTTATAGTAGTGTCATGGGCATGTTATAGGAGTATCATCGGCGTGTTAAAGTAGTGTCATGGGCATGTTATGGGAGTGTCATGGGCGTGTTATGGGAGAGTCATGGGCGTGTTACAGGAGTGTCATAGGTGTGTTATAAAAGTGCCATGAGCGTGTTATAGGATTGTCATGGGCATGTTACAGGAGTGTCATGGGCGTGTTACAGGAGTGTCTTCGGTGTGTTATAGGAGTGTCATGGATGTGTTATAGGTGTGTCATAGGTGTGTTATAGGAGTGTAATGGGCCGTTATAGGAGTGTCATGGGCATTTTATAGCAGTGTAATATGTGTGTAACAAGAGTGTCATGGGCTTGTTATAAGAGTGCAATGGGTGTGTTATAGGATTGTCATGGGTATGTTATAGGAGTGTAATGGGAGTGTTATAGGACTGTCATGGGCGTGTTATAGGAGATTAATGGGCATGTTATAGTAGTGTCATGGGCATGTTATAGGAGTATCATCGGCGTGTTAAAGTAGTGTCATGGGCATGTTATGGGAGTGTCATGGGCGTGTTATGGGAGAGTCATGGGCGTGTTACAGGAGTGTCATAGGTGTGTTATAAAAGTGCCATGAGCGTGTTATAGGATTGTCATGGGCATGTTACAGGAGTGTCATGGGCGTGTTACAGGAGTGTCTTCGGTGTGTTATAGGAGTGTCATGGACGTTTTATAGGATTGTCATCTTTGTGTTATTGGAGTGTAAAGGGTGTGTAATAAGAGTATCATGGACGTGTTATAGGAGTTTCATGGGCGTGTTATTGGATTGTCATGGACATGTTATAGGAGTGTCATGGGCGTGTTATAGGAGTGTCATGGGCATGTTACAGGAGTATCAAGGGCGTGTTACATTAGTGTCAAGGGTGTGAAATGGGAGTGTCATGGGCGTGTTATAGGAGTGTAATGGGCGTGTGTCATGGGCGTGTTATAGGAGTGTCATAGGCATGTTAAAGGAATGTCATGGGCGTGTTATAGGAGTGTTATGGGCCTGTTATAGGAGTGTCTTATGGATGTTATAGGAGTGTCATGGGCTGTTATTGGAGTGTCATAGGTGGTTTATTGGAGTTTCATGGGTGTGTTATAGAAGTGTCAATGTCCTGTTATAGTAGTGTCATTGGCGTGTTATAGGAGTGTCATGGGTGTGTTATATTTGTGTCATAGGTGTGTTATTGGAGAGTCATGGTCCAGTTATAGGAGTGTCATGGGCATTTTATAGCAGTGTAATATGTGTGTAACAAGAGTGTCATGGGCGTGTTATAAGAGTGTAATGGGTGTGTTATAGGAGTGTCATGGGAGTGTTATAGGAGTGTCATGGGCATGTTATAGGAGTTTCATGGGCGTGTTACAGGAGTTTCATGGGCGTGTTATGGGAGTGTCATGGTCGTGTTATGGGAGTGTCATGGGCATGTTACAGCAGTGTCATGGGCGTGTTACAGGAGTGTCTTCTGTGTTTTATAGGAGTGTCATTGGCATATTATAGGAGTGTCATGGTTGTGTTATAGGAGTGTAAAGGGTGTGTTATAGGAGTATCATGGGCGTGTTACATGAGTATCATGGGCGTGTTACAATAGTGTCATGGGTGTGTTATGGGAGTGTCATGGGCGTGTTATGGGAGTGTCATGGGTGTGTTATGGGAGTGTCATGGGTGTGTTATGGGAGTGTCAAGGGCGTGTTATAGGAGTGTCATGGTTGTGTTATAGGAGTGTAAAGGGTGTGTTATAGGAGTGTCATGGGCGTGTTACAGGAGTATCATGGGCGTGTTACATTAGTGTCATGGGTGTGTAATGGGAGTGTCATGGGCGTGGTATAGGAGTGTCAGGGGCTTGTTATAGGAGTGTTGGGCATGTTATAGGAGTGTAATAGGAGTGTAAAGGGTGTGTTATAATAGTGTAAAGGGTGTGTTATAGGAGTATCATGGGCGTGTTACATGAGTATCATGGGCGTGTTACAATAGTGTCATGGGTGTGTTATGGGAGTGTCATGGGCGTGTTATGGGAGTGTCATGGGTGTGTTATGGGAGTGTCATGGGTGTGTTATGGGAGTGTCATGGGCGTGTTATAGGAGTGTCATGGTTGTGTTATAGGAGAGTAAAGGGTGTGTTATAGGAGTGTCATGGGCGTGTTACAGGAGTATCATGGGCGTGTTACATTAGTGTCATGGGTGTGTAATGGGAGTGTCATGGGCGTGGTATAGGAGTGTCAGGGGCTTGTTATAGGAGTGTTGGGCATGTTATAGGAGTGTAATAGGAGTGTAAAGGGTGTGTTATAGGAGTGTAAAGGGTGTGTTATAGGAGTATCATGGGCGTGTTACATGAGTATCATGGGCGTGTTACAATAGTGTCATGGGTGTGTTATGGGAGTGTCATGGGCGTGTTATGGGAGTGTCATGGGTGTGTTATGGGAGTGTCATGGGTGTGTTATGGGAGTGTCATGGGCGTGTTATAGGAGTGTCATGGTTGTGTTATAGGAGTGTAAAGGGTGTGTTATAGGAGTGTCATGGGCGTGTTACAGGAGTATCATGGGCGTGTTACATTAGTGTCATGGGTGTGTAATGGGAGTGTCATGGGCGTGGTATAGGAGTGTCAGGGGCTTGTTATAGGAGTGTTGGGCATGTTATAGGAGTGTAATAGGTGTGTTATAGGAGTGTAATGGGTGTGTTATAGGAGTGTAATGGGTGTGTTATAGGAGTGTAATGGGTGTGTTATAGGAGTGTAATGGGTGTGTTATAGGAGTGTAATGGGTGTGTTATAGGAGTGTAATGGGTGTGTTATAGGAGTATAATGGGTGTGTTATAGGAGTGTCATGGGCGTGTTACAGGAGTATCATGGGCGTGTTACATTAGTGTCATGGGTGTGTAATGGGAGTGTCATGGGCGTGGTATAGGAGTGTCAGGGGCTTGTTATAGGAGTGTTGGGCATGTTATAGGAGTGTAATAGGAGTGTAAAGGGTGTGTTATAGGAGTGTAAAGGGTGTGTTATAGGAGTATCATGGCCGTGTTACATGAGTATCATGGGCGTGTTACAATAGTGTCATGGGTGTGTTATGGGAGTGTCATGGGCGTGTTATGGGAGTGTCATGGGTGTGTTATGGGAGTGTCATGGGTGTGTTATGGGAGTGTCATGGGCGTGTTATAGGAGTGTCATGGTTGTGTTATAGGAGTGTAAAGGGTGTGTTATAGGAGTGTCATGGGCGTGTTACAGGAGTATCATGGGCGTGTTACAATAGTGTCATGGGTGTGTTATGGGAGTGTCATGGGCGTGTTATGGGAGTGTCATGGGTGTGTTATGGGAGTGTCATGGGTGTGTTATGGGAGTGTCATGGGCGTGTTATAGGAGTGTCATGGTTGTGTTATAGGAGTGTAAAGGGTGTGTTATAGGAGTGTCATGGGCGTGTTACAGGAGTATCATGGGCGTGTTACATTAGTGTCATGGGTGTGTAATGGGAGTGTCATGGGCGTGGTATAGGAGTGTCAGGGGCTTGTTATAGGAGTGTAATAGGTGTGTTATAGGAGTGTAATGGGTGTGTTATAGGAGTGTAATGGGTGTGTTATAGGAGTGTAATGGGTGTGTTATAGGAGTGTAATAGGTGTGTTATAGGAGTGTAATGGGTGTGTTATAGGAGTGTAATGGGTGTGTTATAGGAGTGTAATGGGTGTGTTATAGGAGTGTAATAGGTGTGTTATAGGAGTGTAATGGGTGTGTTATAGGAGTGTAATGGGTGTGTTATAGGAGTGTAATGGGTGTGTTATAGGAGTGTAATGGGTGTGTTATAGGAGTGTCATGGTTGTGTTATAGGAGTGTAAAGGGTGTGTTATAGGAGTGTCATGGGCGTGTTACAGGAGTATCATGGGCGTGTTACATTAGTGTCATGGGTGTGTAATGGGAGTGTCATGGGCGTGGTATAGGAGTGTCAGGGGCTTGTTATAGGAGTGTAATAGGTGTGTTATAGGAGTGTAATGGGTGTGTTATAGGAGTGTAATGGGTGTGTTATAGGAGTGTAATAGGTGTGTTATAGGAGTGTAATGGGTGTGTTATAGGAGTGTAATAGGTGTGTTATAGGAGTGTAATGGGTGTGTTATAGGAGTGTAATGGGTGTGTTATAGGAGTGTAATGGGTGTGTTATAGGAGTGTAATAGGTGTGTTATAGGAGTGTAATAGGTGTGTTATAGGAGTGTAATAGGTGTGTTATAGGAGTGTAATAGGTGTGTTATAGGAGTGTAATGGGTGTGTTATAGGAGTGTAATGGGTGTGTTATAGGAGTATAATGGGTGTGTTATAGGAGTGTAATGGGTGTGTTATAGGAGTGTAATAGGTGTGTTATAGGAGTGTAATGGGTGTGTTATAGGAGTGTAATGGGTGTGTTATAGGAGTGTAATGGGTGTGTTATAGGAGTGTAATGGGTGTGTTATAGGAGTGTAATGGGTGTGTTATAGGAGTGTAATGGGTGTATTTTGGTATATGACTGCATTCCATTGCTGACTTTTTATTTATATATTTTAGAAGCAATTGTTCACTTTAGTGGGCGAGTCCGGGCTCCTATATCATGACGCATTTGTGGATGAAATCTGGGAGATCTGGAAATTCTACTGGGGGTACCCCGAAAATTCGGGAGCCTCCCGCAACTTCTGGGAGAGTAAGTAAGTATGCTGCATTCTCTGTCACAGCACAGCAGCCACAGTAACCATGTTTTAAGAAATTTAAAAGGAAGACTCTGCACATAGAAAATAGCACATGAGCTGCCGTCTAAAGCAATGACTGCACCCAGATTCTGTTGAAAAGGGAGTGCGCTACTGTGCAGACTCCAGTCTTCTCATTTCTCTAGGGAGGCTTCATGCCCTGTTCCAAGATGGCTGCCGTGATCATTACTGAGCATATGCATGGTCATCGTTTACTGTGTACGAGTGACATGGTGGGAGACAGAAGTCTCCTACTTGGCTCCTAGAGAGAACTGGTATATTACCTGCATGGAAAGCTGTTCCCGCATCCTTGCACCACTACCCACTATCAGCATACACTCACTAGCTGGGGAGCTGTCTAGAACTCCTCACCTAAAGAAGATGTATAGAGGGAGAATAGCAGAGCTCCAAGAATCTTGGGGAACACCTACAGTTAGTGGAAGTGGGGAGATAGAGGAGGCATATAATGGAGAAAAAAGTAATTCAAGGTGCTGTCAGATTATTATATTTCATCACAGAATATTTAAAAATTAACTAAATAGACGAAAATACAATATAATGTAATTCAGACTTTGCCTGATTCAGACCCGGACGCTATTTGCGGCCGCTCCCTGGCTAAAAGGGGCTGGCTATTGAAATCATGTGCTTGCACTGCGTCGTGTAAAGCCACCCTCTTAGTAATAGCGAGCGGCCGCACTATGCGCTCACACCTATATAAAGACGCCACTTTGCCACTCACAACACACGTCATCTCCGGCAGTTGTAGGATTAATCGGGAACATGGAGAGCCATCGGAGCTGCTCGCAGCGTTTGTGGTAGCCTTTTCCCATAACAACATTGCGAGCAGTTCCGGCTAAAATACAACCCAGTCACGTGTGTAATGACGCTACTTTGCTAATTATGCACAACCGTTAAATGCTGTTCTGACGGTCAGGCACGCCTGCGTTCGCACATCCACACCCCCGTTTTCAAGCACCTTTCCCTGTTACCACCCACAAACGGCGCTATCTGTCACTCAAAATAGCGGCCCAACTGCGGGCTACGGGCGAGCACTTTCCCATCGCAATGAGTGGTTCACGCACGCGCATTGCGACTCATACGCATGCGCAGATTGTGAAAAATCACTCAATGCGAGCGAGTGCAGCATAGCGTTCGGGTCTGAATCAGGCCCACAGTACAATAAAATCCATCACTAAACCGTATCCCCACTACAAAACCTCTGGATCATAATATAAGACTTATGTGTCAAAATCGATAGAAAATACTATGCGTTTCCACTGTGATTCCAAATAATTGTATCCAAAGGAATAGCAACACAGTCATTAGTCACTGTCCCCGAGCACAAACAAATAACTAAGCGATTCACTGATGATCTCAGGGCCTGATTCACGCACACTGAGCGCTTACAAGTGGGTCGATGTTGCCCAAGTGCGCATGCGCACGACGGAGGCAGCTCCGTCGTGTGCATGCGTGAGACCCGAATAACGACGGCCTAGCCGTCGTTATGGGTCTCGCACCGAAGGGGACGTGCTGTCGATGGTGATTGACAGCACGCCCCCTTTGGTGGGCGAGCCGGGGGCATGGCTGCCCAGATGGAGGCATTCCCATGGGAACGCCTACCATCTGGGGCCGGCCCCACTGACATCACAAGTGATGTCAGTGGGAGTGCTTTTGGCTCTGATAGAGCCAAAAGCACTCCAGGGCTTGCAGCAACGAGACCCTACCACAAGGCTCTCATCGCAAGCCCGATGGTCAAGACCATTGCGACCATCATTTTGGCCGCTCACTATAGCTGTGGGTGGTCACCCACAGCTACGCGAGCGGCCTGGAGGCCGCTCCAAAAAGTAAGAGGGACGGCCCTGATTCAGAGCAAGCGCTCTGTCAGAGCATCCGGCTCTGAATCAGGGCCTCTGTTTGAATCTAGCGCTCCACTATTCCTTCCTTCATATAGTAAACAGTCTGCCTGCTCTTTCAGGCTGTCTCACAAACAGTGCTGCACCTTTTGAATAAGGCTAATATGCAGTGGCAGGGTGGTTGGATGACTATATCTCACCGCTACCATTCCAGATCCATGGCTCCTGATTGAATGAGAGGGTATTGTCAACTAGAGCACTACTATAGAACACACAATGAACTAGAGCACTACTATGGGGCATACAATGAACTAGAGCACTACTATGGGGCATACAATGATCTAGAGCACTACTATGGGGCATACAATGAACTAGGGCAAAACTATGGGGCTTACAATGACCTAGGGCACTACTATGGGGCATACAATGACCTAGGGCACTACTATGGGGCATACAATGATCTAGAGCACTACTATGGGGCATACAAGTTATTGTGGCACTATTAGCCATACAATAAACTAGAGCACACTATGGGGCATACAATGAACTAGAGCACTACTGTGGGACACACAATGAGCTACAACTTTACCATAGGGCATGCAATAAACTAGGGCATTATTATGATGCATACAATGAACTAGAGCACAACTATGGGGCATACAATAACCTAGGGCACTACTATGGGGCATTCAATTAACTAAATCACTATTATAGGACATACATTTAGCTAAAACTATACAATGGGACATACAATAAACTAGGGCACTACTATGGGGCACACAAGGAACTAGGACACTACTATGTGGTATTCAATGAACTAGGTTACTACAATGGTGCATACAATGAACTAAGGCAAAGCTATGGAGTATACAATGTACTAGAGAACTGCTATGGGACATATAATGAACTAGAGCACTACTATGGGGCATCAAAGGAACTGAGGCACTACTATGGGGCATCAAAGGAACTGAGGCACTACTATGGGGCATTTAATGAACTAGAGCTTTACTATGGGGTATACAATGAATTAGAGCACTACTGTTGGATATACAATGAGCTATATCTTTACTATGGGGCATACAATGAACTAAGCACTACTATATGGCACACAAGGAACTGGGCAGTACTATGAGACATATAAAGTACTAGAGCATAACTATGGGGCAAACAATGAGCTAGAGCTTTACCATGGGGCATACAATGAACTAGGGCACTACTATGGAGTATACAAGGAACTAGAGCAATAGTATGGGACATACAATAAACTAGAACACTTCTATGGGGAATACAGGGAACTAAGGCACTACTATGGGGCATACAATTAACTAGAGCACTACTATGATGCAATAGACTAGATTCAATAGACTAGAGCACTTCTATGATGCACACAATGAACTAAAGCACTACTATGCGGCATACAATGAACTACAGCACTATTATAATGAATAGAATAAACAAGGGCACTGTTATGGGGAATATAATGAACTAGGACTTTACTACGGGGCATAAAATGAACTAGGGCACTACAGTACTATGACACATACAATGGACTAGAGCACTACTATGTGGCATACAAGTAACTAGGGCACTACTATGAGGCATAAAAGGAACTGGGGAACTACTGTGGACACACAATGAACTAGGGAACTACTATGGGATATACAATAAGCTATAGCTATACTATGGGGCATACAATGACGTAGGCACTACTATGGGACATACTATGAACTAGGGTACTTCCATGAGACATACAATGAGCTATAGCTTTAATATGGGGCATACAATGAAGTAGGCACTACTATGGGACAAACAATGAACTAGGGCACTACTATGGGGTTTTCAATGAACTAGGGCACCACTATAAGGCTTAAAATGCACTAGGGCCCTACTATGGGAATTACAATGAACTAGGGCACTACTATAAGGCTTAAAATGAACTAGGGCACTACTATGGGGTATACAATGAACTAGAGCACTACTATTGGGCATACAATGAACTAGAGCACTACTATGGGGCATACAATGAACTAGAGCACTATGGGGCATACAATAAACAAGAACACTATTATGGGGCATACAATGAACTAGAGCTTTACTATAGGGTATACAATGAAGTAGAGCACTACTGTGGGAAATACATTGAGCTATATTTTTATTATAGGGCATACAATGAACTAGGGCACTACTATTGGGCATACAAGGAAAAGGGGCACTACTATGAGACATATAAAGTACTAGAGCACAACTATGGGGCATACAATGAGTTAGAGCATTACCATGTGGATACAATGACTACGGCACTACTATTGGGTATACAAAGAATTAGAGCACTACTATGCAGCATACAATGAACTTGGGCACTACTATGGGGCATACAATGAACTAGAGCACTACTATGGGGTATAAAAGGAACCAAGGCACTACTATGGGGCATAAAATGAACTAGAGCACTACTATGTGGTATACAATGGACTACAGCACTTCTGTGGTGCATACAAAGAACTAAAGCATTACTATGGGGCATACAATTATCAAAAGCATTATTATAATGAACACAATGAAAAAGTGCACTATTATAGGGCAAGCAATGAACTAGGACTTTACTATGGAGCATACAATGAACTAAGTGACTACAGTACTATAATGCATACAATTAAATAGAGCACTACTATAGGGCATACAAGTAACTAGAGCACTACTATGGGACACAAAAGGAACTGGGACACTACTATGGACACTACTAGGGCACTATTATGGGACATACAATGAGCTTTGGCTTTACTATGAGGCATACAATGAAGAAGGCACTACTATGGGACATAGAATGAACAAGGGCACTACTTTGGGGGTTACAATGAACTAGGGCACTACTATAAAGCGTAAAATGAACTAGAGCACTATTATGGGGTAAACAATGAAATAAAGCACTACTATGGGGCATTCAATGAAGTAGATCACTACTATGGGGCATACAATGACATAGAGCACTACTATGGGGCATACAATGAGCTAGAGCTTTACCGTGGGTCATACAATGAACTAGGGAACTACTATGGGGCATACAATAAACTAGAACACTACTGCATGACACACAATGAACTATGGCACTACTATGGTGCATACAATGAACCAGGGCACTACTATGGAGTATACAATGAAATAGAGCAATAGTATGGTGCATACAATGAACTAGGGCACTACTAGTTAGTATACAATGAACTAGAGCACTACTATGGGGCATACAATCAACTAGAGGACTACTATGGGGTATAAAAGGAACCGAGGCACTACTATGGGGCATAAAATGAACTAGAGCACTACTATGTGGTACACAATGGACTACAGCACTTCTGTTGTGCATACAAAGAACTAAAGCATTACTATGGGGGGCATACAATTATCAAAAGCATTATTATAATGAACACAATGAAAAAGTGCACTATTATAGGGCAGGCAATGAACTAAAGCATACAATGAACTAAGTGACTACAGTACTATAATGCATACAATTAAATAGAGCACTACTATAGGGCATACAAGTAACTAGGACACTACTATTGGACACAAAAGGAACTGGGATACTAATATGGACACTACTAGGGCACTATTATGGGACATACAATGAGCTTTGGTTTACTATGGGGCATACAATGAAGTAGGCACTTCTATGGGACATAAAATTAACAAGGTCACTACTTTGGGGGTTACAATGAACTAGGGCACTACTATAAAGCTTAAAATGAACTAGAGCACTATTATGGGGTATACAATTAAATAAAGCACTACTATGGGGCATTAAATGAAGTAGATCACTACTATGGGGTATACAATGACATAGAGCACTACTATGGGGCATACAATGAGCTAGAGCTTTACCGTGGGGCATACAATGAACTAGGGAACTACTATGGGGCATACAATAAACTAGAACACTACTACATGACATACAATGAAGTATGGCACTACTATGGTGCATACAATGAACCAGGGCACTACTATGGAGAATACAATGAAATAGAGCAATAGTATGGGACATACAATAAACTACAACACTACTATGGGGCATACAAGGAACTATGGCACTACTATTGGGCATAAAATTAACTAGAGCACTACTATGGGGCATACAATGGACTAGAGCACTTCAATGATGCGAACAATGAACTTAAGCACTACTATGGGGCATACAATGAACTAGAGTGCTATTATAATGAATACAGTGAACAAGGGCACTATTATGGGGCATAAAATGAACTAGGACTTTACTATGGGGCATACAATGAACTTGGGCACTACAGTACTATGACAAATACAATGAACTAGAACACTACTAAGGGGCATACAAGTAAATAGGGCACTACTATGGGGCATAAAAGTAAATGGGGCACTACTATGGATGTACTACTCCGCACTGTTTCTGACAAATTTGGAGCAGCCAGCATAACCAATACTCTACCTTCCAATAAACCAGTCAGATGTGATCTGAAGAACTGAGTTTATTATTCGATTGAAGAACTTGTGTAGATGTACACAGATCGATGTGTATAAACAAGTGTGCACTGAAAACAAACAATGAAAAGCAATTATTATATGTACATGGGACTGCAAGGCTAACATATACATAACATGGGATATGCAAACAACATGAAACATACAGCATGCAAATTATAGGCTGTAGTGTCACATAGTACAGCTAACATGCATAACATAACTGGCTAAGCAGATCTATGGCACAGTTGAAGCTTAGAACTCACCATCGGATGCTGTACCAGGTTGAGCATATGTAATGATGACTGTCTGGGACCATGTGAGAAAGAAATGGCTGCTTACAGCTCCTTCAGCCCAGAATGCATTGCTAGACTGCTATGGAATGTTAAGAAGGACAAAATAGATCAGATTTAAGATACTAGTGTCCTGACCACTAGGTGGGGCTGCTAATATGAAACAGTGTAACATAACAAACCCTATGCTGAAGGCATGACACTTCCTGTCTGGTATTGTTGATACCACAAATTTAAACATTAAGTAGGTAACAGTAAAAACAGTTCAGACACTGGTCTGGGAAACAACTTAATCTCTCCTTGCTTACAGATCTTGACCTCGACCTTACGAACTTTTCTGTCTATGCTCGGGAACGTCTTGGTGACAATACTCAAAGGCCACTCGTTACATTGTGACTGACAATCTCTGACAAGCACAATGTCACCAGTATTTAGGTTGGGTTTGGCAACTTGCCACTTGGTCCTTGGCTGCAGGGTAGAGATATATTGTTTTTTCCACCTGGCCCAAAAGGTGTTTGCTAGGCTTTGAACTTGCCTCCATTGTCGTTTGAATAAGTCTTTGTTGGTGAAATCTCCAGAAGGAGCATAGATAGTCCCAGTCTTCTGAGTAAGAAGAGTAGCAGGAGCAAGCAGAAGCGGATCTTCTGGTTCATTAGAAACTGAAGTCAAAGGTCTAGCATTGACGATAGCTGAGACTTCAGCCATGAAAGTTGTTAAACTCTTGTGAGTAAGTCTTGCAGTACCTACTTGTAGGACTATGGAATCAAGGATTCTGCGTATTATGCCATTCATCCTTTCCCATGTACCTCCCATATGAGAAGAATGAGGCGGGTTGAAAGTCCATGTACAACTTTGCTCACTGAGGTATCTCTCTACATCTTTAGTGTTGATGTTTGAGCGAATTTGTAGTTCTTTGGTTGCGTAAATATTTTGACTGTGATGCCAACCTATACATTCAGTCACTCTTAGAAATGTGACAAGTTTAAATGAACAGGCTATATGGGTTAGGCAGGTAATTGCTCTAAGAAGTGATTTCCAAGTTGAGAATCTTTGGAATCTGTGTGGCTCAAGTTGACAATGTGAGATCATGGTATGGATCGAAGTCACTTGTGGATGGATTTCCACATCTGTATCTGCGTCTACTAGCTGAAATGTGTCACCTAAAGGATTGTTACCATCTGTTTCGTACAAGAACTCCGGTCCTCTGAGCCATGAAGTGTCTTTAATGAGACTGGCTGAGACGGCTCTTGTAGTATGATCTGCAGGATTGTGAGCAGTAGATACATAGTGCCATTGTTTTGGATTGGTGGACCTCCTGATCTGTAGCATGTGGTTGCTGACGGAAACATGGAATCTCCTTGTCTCATTGCAGATGTATCCTAACACTACTACCTGTCTGTGTAGAATTCTGCTCCCGAGAGTTCAGTTGGCAATTCAGATGAAGTTAGCTCAGCTAATTCTACAGCTAGTACTGCAGCACAAAGTTCAAGCCTGGGTATGGTATGCTCTGGAAGTGGTGCTAACTTCACTTTGCCCATGACAAACCCAATATGACACTGGCCTCTAATATCCACAGTTTTAAGATATGCAACAGCAGCAATTGCTTGGATTGAAGCATCAGAAAATACACATAGTCTCTGGTTTTGTACTTCTGTAAAAGGCACAGGAGCATATGAACATGTAATATAAAGGTTGGTTAAGGTGAACAGAGAACTTTTCCACTCCTCCCACAAATCTCTTTTCTGAGGAGACAGTGGCGCATCCCAGTCGGATGACTCGCAGGTTAGGTCTCTGAGCAAGACTTTACCTTGGATAGTGACAGGAGCAGTAAATCCTAAGGGGTCATACAAGCTGTTTATAACAGACAAGACACCTCTGTGGGTGTAGGGTCTTTCCCCACTGTTCACTTGGAAGGTAAAGGAGTCAGATTTTAAGTCTCATAAGAGTCCAAGGCTACATTGAGCTGGTGGAGAATCAGTTCCTAAATCTAAATCCCTTAAGTCACTGCTATAATCTTGATAAGGGAAGGCTTCCATGACTCTTTTGCTGTTGGAAGCTATTTTGTGAAGCAAGAGATTAAAGCAGGCAAGCTGTCTCATCCGTTGACATAGATTTTAAACAGTCATCTACATAGAAATCTTTTCCCCCAAGTTGTCTAACATCAGAACCATACTCTAGCTCACCCTCTTGAGCTGAACATCTGAGTCCGTAGATGGCAACTGCAGGGAAGGGCTATTACCAAAGATGTGTACCCTCATGCGGTACTCTGCAATATCTTTAGAGGGGTCGTTGCCTCTGAACCAAAGGAATCTTAGGAAATTCCTGTCACTTTCCCTCATGAGGAAGCAATGAAACATTTGTTGAATGTCAGCTGTGAAGGCAATAGAGTCCTTACAGAAACGTATGAGTACTCCAAGGAGTTTGTTGTTAAGGTCTGGTCCTATCAGGAGAACATCATTTAAGGAGATGCCTTCGAACTTGGCACTGGAATCAAACACGACTCTGATCTGACCTGGTTTCTTTGGGTGGTATACTCCAAACATTGGTAAGTACCAGCATTCATCTTTGTCTTTAAGAATGGGAGCTATCTCAGCATGACCGTTCTCAAATATTTTTTCCATGAAAGAGAAGAAAGGATCTTTAATTTCTGACTTCCTGTGGAAGTTGCATTTTAGTGAAGAGAAGCGTCGGAATACTTCTTTTCTGTTGTTAGGTAGGCGCCGTCTGTGTGTTTTAAAGGATAGAGGTGCAACTCAGCTGTTGGCATCATCTTTGACTAGTCCCTTTTTCATTATTTCCAGGAATAGATTGTCCTCTATGGACATTGTGACTTGGTCATCTCTTTTTGTTATTTGGAAGACTGTGCACCCCAAATGTTCTTGGTAGCTGTCACAGATGTGGTTGTCACTAGGAGAGTCTATGACAGTGCAGTGTAGTAGTTCCTTTATGAGGAAGTGATTGTGACATGGTTGAAATAGAGAAGGGCGTCCGTTTTCTAAAGTACAGGTAAGCATACTGTTGACAGTAACTGGTTTATGCACTTTTTCAAGACATACTTCTCCTATTATGACCCATCCTAGGTCTAATCTTTGAGCATAAGGAGCAGTGTGTGGACCGTTAATCTGACTTCTGGCTTTGTGGACTCGTAAGATATCTCTCCCAATGAGTAGAATTATCTGGTCTAGTGGATCCAGTTCTGGTATCAGATGTTCTATAGGTTTCAAATGTGCATGATGGATAGCTGCGTCTGGTGTAGGGATTTCAGACCTATTATCAGGGATCTCATTGCATTCAGTGATAGTGGATAAGGGAAGGCATGCCTTTCCGTCTAAGGACTCGACTTGATAGCCAATTGCTCTTCTACCCATTGTCTTGAAACTCCCTGCACAAGTCCTTAAGGAGTATGGAGTGCTGGGTCCTTTGATATTAAAGGTCTCAAAGAAGGTTGATCTGGCTAGAGACTTGTTACTTTGGTCATCTAGGATTGCATAAAGTTTGATGGCTTTCTCTGGTTGGCCATTAGGGTAGACTTTGACTAAACAGATTTTGGAGCAAGATTTGCCACTAATAGTCTTTGCAGACTTCAGTACATTGTGAATTTATCTCTGGTATGACTGCAGTAGTGTCTCTTTGCTCCACACTGAGCTCCACGCCATGCTCTGTGTCACCATAACTGTGTTGTAAAGTCAATGGGGAAGGTCCAGGGTGTAGAGCTGTGTTGTGTTCTGTGCTGTGACATTCTATGCAGTTAACACTAACCTTACAATCCTTGGCAAGGTGGTTGTAGAAGAGCAGCACTTGTAGCAGATGCCATTATCTCTTAGGAATGCTTTGCGGTTCTCCAGGGACTTATCTCTGAAGGCTCTGCATTTCAGGAGAGGATGCGGTTTGTTATACAGGGGACACTGCTTGGCAGGATCTTTATCTTTGTTCTCTTGATGAGTAGAATAGGTAGACCTGTGGGAAGAATCTGTATAATGCACATTAGTCTTGTGAACTGCAACTGACATTTTGTGGGGGTTAGGTAGAATAGGGGTTGAGCTGGTCAGTGTAAAGGCAAAACTAGGATCATTCCTGGACT
The DNA here is from genome assembly GCA_031769625.1 of Taudactylus pleione. NCBI lineage: Eukaryota > Metazoa > Chordata > Amphibia > Anura > Myobatrachidae > Taudactylus > Taudactylus pleione. The sequence continues at coordinate 137,570 of JAUIMM010000337.1, forward strand.
TAGCATGTTGGTGCACGAAGTCCACAAAAACAGAGAATGGTGAAAATGGTACGTTGTGCTGCTGCTTATATTTGGAACCATGGGTGAGCCATTGCTCCTGCAGATTGTAAGGTAGCTTTTGCACTATAGGGTTAATGCCTCTGGCTGTGTCGAGGAAGGCAAGTCCTGGTAAGTCTCCCTCACACTTGGCTACTTGAAGCTCCATTAGTAAGTCACTTAATTCTCTCAGTCTCTGATAGCTTTTGTTAGGTAATCCAGGGAAATCTTCAATTCTTTTGAATAGTCCACTTTCTATTGTCTCCGGTGAGCCATAGCACTCATTAAGTCTATCCCAGATCATAATAAGGCCATTTTTAGGGTGGTTAATATTGATCACTCTTAACCTTCTAGCATGTTCAGCGAATTCATTCCCAAGCCGTTTAATTAAAAGGTCTATCTCTTCGCTATGTGAAAGGCCTAACCCTCTGATTACATTTTGGAAAGAGGATTGCCAGGCTCTGAAGCTCTCAGGGCGATCATTGAACTTTGAGAGTCTGTTTGTGACCAGCTCACGGAAAAGCAAGAAACTTGGCAAAGTCTAATGTGTCTTGATTTTCTCTAGGAGATGCTGTTTGTGCATTAACATGGTGAGTAAATGGTGCGTGGTCATACCTGTTAGGAGTGTATGGTTCCTGATGCTTGTATCATACTACTTTTGTGTGCAGGTAGTTGTGCCTTTGTTGTAGTTTGCAGATTCAGGCACCTGGTGCGGGGAAAGGTTGTCCCTCATGGGTTCCCTGTGTCTAGAATTCTCTTGTTTGCCAATTTACAGTTCACTGTTGACTAGTGGGGGCCCTGCATAGTGTGTTTGGCTTGTTTCACTGACAAAATCTGAATGCATGCTTTGTACTGATTGAGGTTTGCTGTGCATTTTGGATGTTTGATTTACATATTCTGATGTTGCGTTGCAATGAATTCTGCAATCCAAGCTCTGCGTCAAGCACATTGATCTTCCTTATATTAAGAAGTTCTACAGACTCTAAGAATGCTGCTTCAGCGATAGCAGCTGCTGCCTCCTCTGCAGTGAGCTTCTCACTAATTGCTTCTTGGCATTGTTTCTCCATATCTCTTTCTGCATCCAGACGTGACCTCTCCATATCTCTTTCTGCATCCAGACGTGATCTTTCTGCTTCCAGACATGATCTCTCTATTCCTTTCTCTGCTTCTAAACGTGATTTTTGTGCATCCAGATGTGACCTCTCTATTTTCAATTGCATCTCTTGTTTAGCAAAGGTGGCCCGCACTATTGAAGCTTCCGCTTTTGCGTGTACCATTATGGCTGCATTGCTGACAGATAAAGATTTGGAGGAACTAGAGACTTGGGACCTTGTTTTGTTTGAAGATGTCATGTTCTGTGGCATGATGATGGAATGGAAATGCTTGACTGTGTAGAGGCTGCTGTACTGACAGTGTGAAATTCCTGTGTAGTCAATGGCGGTACTCCTATTGCTGAGCTGCCACGGTTAGACTGTATAGAAACTCTTATGCTGTCATATGCAGGTGGCTATACTGACAGTGTGAAAGTCCTGTGTAGTCAATGGTGGTACTCCTATTGCTGAGCTGCCATGGTTAGACTGTATAGAAACTCTTGTGCTGTCATATGCAGATAGCTTTGGCTGGCAGTGTAACAGATCTGTGAGTCTGTATGTGTGCCACTTGCTGATAGATATGTTGCTGACGAAGTCAGATATATGCATCACACGCTGGGAGCCCAATGTTTTACTGTACTGTCCTGCACTAAGTGTCTGACAAATTTGGAGCAGCCAGCATAACCCATACTCTATCTTCCAATAATCCAGTCAGATATGATCTGAAGAACTGAGTTTATTATTCGATAGAGGAACTTGCGTATATGTACACAGATCGATGTGTATAAACAAGTGTGCACATGTGTGTGCATGTGTGCGTGGTGAGTGATGATAAGTGATGGTAAAACTGAAAATAAACAATGAAAAGCAATTACTATATGTACATGGGAATGCAAGGAAAACATATACATAACATGGGATATGCAAACAACATGAAACATACAGCATGCAAATTACAGGCTGTAGTGTCACATAGTACAGCTAACATGCATAACATAACTGGCTAAGCAGATTTATGGCACAGTTGAAGCTTAGAACTCACCATCGGATGCTGTACCAGGTTGAGCATATGTAATGATGACTGTCTGGGACCATGTGAGAAAGAAATGGCTGCTTACAGCCTCTTTAGCCCAGAATGCATTGCTAGACTGCTATGGAATGTTAAGAAGGCCAAAATAGATATGATTTAAGATGCTAATGTCCTGACCACTAGGTGGGGCTGCTAATATGAAATAGTATAACATAACAAACCCTATGACAATGGACACACAATGAACTAGGGCACTACTGTGGGACATACAATGAGCTGTAGCTATATTATGGGGCATACAATGAAGAAGGCACTACTATGGGACATACAATAAACTAGGGCACTACTATTGGACATACAATGAGCTATTGCTTTACTATGGGGTATACAATGAAGTAGGCACTACTATGGAACATACAATGAACTAGGGCACTACTATGGGGCTTACAATGAACTAGAACACTACTATGCAGCATATAATTAACTAGGGCACTACTATGGTGCATATAATGAACTAGGGCAATAATATAAGGCTTAAAATGAACTAGGGCACTACTATGTGGTATACAATAAAGTTGAGCACTACTATTGGGAATAAAATGAACTAGAGCACTACCATAGGGCATACAATGAACTAGAGCACTACTATGGGGCATACAATGAACTAGAAAACTATTATGGGGCATATAATGAACTAAAGCTTTACTATGGGGTATACAATGAACTAGAGCACTACTGTGGGACATAGAATGATCTATATCTATACTGTGGGGCATATAATGAACTTGGGCACTACTATGGGGCATACAATGAGCTAGAGCTTTGCCATGGGGCATACAATGAACAAGGGCACTACTATGTAGTATACAATGAACTTGAGCACTACTATGGGACATACAATGAGCTATAGCTCTACTATGGGGCATACAATGAGCTATAGCTCTACTATGGGACATACAATGAGCTATAGCTCTACTATGGAGCATACAATGAAGTAGGCACTACTATGGGACATAAAATTAACTACTGCACAACTGTGGGCACTACTATAAGGCTTAAAATGAACTTGAGCACTATTATGGGACATACAATGAGCTATAGCTTTACTATAGGGCATACAATGAACTAGGGCACTACTATGGGACATACAATGAACCAGTGCACTACTTTGGAGTTTACAATGAACTAGATTACTACTTAGGGGCTTTCAATGAACTAAGGCACTACTATGGGGTATGCAATGCACTAAAGCACTACTATGGGGCATACAATAAACTAGAGCACTACTATGGGGCATATAATGAAATGGAGCACTACTATGGGGAATACAATGAAATAGATCACTACTATGGGGAATACAATGAAATAGATCACTACTATGGGGCATACAGTGAGCTAGAGCACTACTATGGGGCATACAATGAGCTAGAGCACTACTATGGGGCATACAATGGACTAGGTCACTGTTGTGAGGAATAAAATGAATGACCACTGTGGAGAGAGGTGTCTTTCTAGTAGCTTTGGGGTGCTTTTCCAAATGTTGCTACAGTATATTGCCCACAAAGTTGTGTTTATGACCCTGCATGTACTCATGCTACAGTACTATATATGTCGGCAATGCTTAGCTGCTGTGTCTAGTACGTCTGTTCTGTTATTTATTATATATTTATACATGTAGAACGTAAGCCATGTCATGGCACCTAATAAATAAGAGATAATAATGATTATATACAGAAGATATTTTCCCAGTATGAGGAGTCCTTGTCTGATTACATATTGGGAATATAGTTAAACACAAAAGAGGAGGAGGGAAGTGGAAATGTTCTTCACTGGTCGTTAATGGGAGCACTGTACAATTTTACACTAAAAGTACTTTATTCAGGTTTTAAAAATGTTTGTTTTTTTATCCTTTACCTCCCTTTTCTGTGTAAATAGACATCTCATTAGGTTTCTATTCCCTTCAGATACAATCATTTCCTCCTCTGTAATTTGGATGAGAAATAATTCTATGTGAATTTAGAGAAAGGACTGCATTATGAATGTTCTATGGATATGACATCTTGGGCCTGATACAAAGGTGCAGCTGTGACTCCATCTTTATGCTAATGCTGTAGCCGCTTGTATCTGGTAATCCGCCGCTGTGCATAGTAAGACGCACCAGTGGAAATTACACCAACAGGTACAATTTCTCAGGCTGAACATGGCCGAGGGGGTCAGTGCAGCTGTGTTTTAAGAAGCATGACGTGACACACCTGTGACACATCCGTGGCAAGCCCACATCTGGCTAGCCACCCTTGTTACCACCCAGGAACCGCCACAATACCAGCGGCTGCTCAGAGCTGCCTCATGTGCCACAGTGCCAGCGGTTCCTTGGTGTCAGTCAGAGTCTGACTGACTGAAGGCGTGATACACCAAGGGTCGCATTTTAGATATGATACATCCCGCCAATGATCGCATGCATACCATACTCACCTACTCTCCCGGACCGGCTGGGAAGCTCCCAAAAATCAGGAGCCCAGAAGAGTAAGCAAGCCTCCTGGAACCATCCTGCAAATCCCCGTACCCATCCCATAGCGGTCCACTTACAGAGCAAAAGTGGGCAGTTTGGGGGGTCAGAGACGCGATACGCGCTGAATCGCATTACCATAGTCCTGCCCCCTGCTTTAAAGTTGCTGTGATATCGACACAGTATAGTGGGGGCGGGGCCAAGATGGTGTGATCGAGCCATCGTGCCCCTCAGCACAACCCACCTATGGCCATGCCACGTTCCCCTGCTCTGATGAGGAAGCCGACCTGGGGCAGCCAGAAAGTGGGTAAGTATGCTGCATACTGGTGTTTAGTAATGCCATATGTGTGTTGATTTAAGTAAACGGCAGCTCGCCCGATAAGATTGCATATTGGGTTCAAGCTCCTTGTTGCATATGGAAAATTCGGTCAACCCTCATGAATCTGATTATAACTAACATGGCATTTATTATCTGAGTCAGATCAGTATAGTTCTATTAATACTAACCTGTGCTATGGTCTAGTCTATCACAAGGACATCCCTGGACCATAATTGCCTACCTGCAGGAGAGAACCCCCCCCGCACCCCCGGAATAATACGCACTTCTCCTGCATCCCGGCCATTTCCAAGTGAAGTGGGAAGAATTTCCCAGGGATCCGCGGTCAGTAGGGGGCGTGGCCTAATGACACAATTCTATGAGAACGTGTCATTTGGCTCCATCCCCTATTTAAATATGCAGCATTTTACAGCAAGGGGTGGGGCTTAATGATGCATGTAGTCTGGCCCCGCCCTCATCGCCACCCACCTGCATATCCTCCCGGGTATCTCCCAGAGAGGAGAACCTAACAGTATGCCCTGGATTCCCTCATCACAGGATGTAGTCAGGGAGCTTGTCCAGGCCCCTACAATGCAGGGGACGTGGCCTAATCACCACAACACCACTGTTTAGGCACTGCCAAGCAGCCTCGACCTGCACAGTTGGACACCATGCGCACCTCAGCCAGGGGTAGATTGGGGGAAAGGGTCACAACCAGTGTGGTCGCTCCCCCTGCAGGCAGAGGAGACTGCTGCCTCCCCGGACTTACCGCAGCTCAGCACACAGCAGCGAGGAGAGAGAGGCTGCTGCCACTTACCGGTAAGAAGAGGGGGTTGGGGCATGGACCCGGGCCCCTACTAGGGCCCTTCCAACAATGCCAGGACCCGGTAATTAGTACCCGATCCCCCTCCCTCTCCTTGCCCCTGGATGTAGTCCCCGTATTGTCAATCACAATGTTGACAGACAAAAGTTTGGCATTATAATTTTGAAAGTCATAGGGGATATATTTACTAAAGTGTGAGTTTTTAGAAGTGAGTTTTTAAAAGAGGTGTTGCCCACAGCAAGCAATCACATTCTAGCTATTATCTTCTAGAAGGTGCTAGATAAATGTGAAGTATTATTATTATGATTATTACCAGTTATTTATATAGCGCACACATATTCCGCAGTGCTATATAGAGAATATCTTACCATTCACATCTGTCCTTGCCCCAGTGGAGCTTACACTCTATATTCCCCATCACATGCTCACACACATACACACTATGGTCAATTTTGTGGGGAGCCAATTAACTTACCAGTATATTTTTGGAGTAGAATCTGATTGGTTGCTTTGAGCATCACTTCTAAAATCCTGCACTTTAGTAAATATAACCCATAATGCCAACATGTTTAAAATTTCAATCCCAACATATACATGTCTGCAACATGGTACATACAGTCCTGATGCTGACTCATGAAATGTCATCACAGTTTAAATATTGACAAAGGGTTAATATTTAAAGTATGGGGTTTAGGGTGAGGGCTATGGTTAGATATGGGAGCTAGGGCTATGGTATGAGGGTTAGAGCTATGGTTATGGTTAGGTATGGGGCTGAGGGCTATGGTTAGGTATGGGGGTCAGTGCTATGGTTAGGTATGGGGGTGAGGGCTATGGTTAGGTATGGGGGTCAGGGTTATGGTTAGGTATGGGGGTGAGGGCTATGGTTAGGTATGGGGGTGAGGGCTATGGTTATAATTATGTTTGGGGATTAGGGTTAGGGCTATGGTATGAGGGTTAGAGCTATGGTTAGGGTTTGGTATGGGGGTTAGGGCTATGGTTAGGTATAGGGTTAGGGCTATTGTTAGGTATGGGGGTGAGGGCTATGGTTAAGTATGGGGGTTAGGGCTATGGTTAGGTATGGGGGTCAGTGCTATGGTTAGGTATGGGGGTGAGGGCTATGTTTAGGTATGGGGGTGAGGGCTATGGTTAGGTATGGAGGTTTGGCCTATGGTTAGGTAGGGGTGTCAGGGCTAAGGTTAGGTATGGGATTTAGGGCTATGGTTAAGTATAGAGTTAGAGCTATGGTTAGGTAAGGGGGTGAGGGCTATGGTTAGGTATGGGGGTTAGGGCTATGGTTAGGTATGGGGGTTAGTACTATGGTTAGGTATGGGGGCGAGGGCTATGGTTAGGTATGGGGGTGAGGGCTATGGTTAAGTATGGGGGTCAGGGCTATGGTTAGGTATGGGGGTGAGGGTAAGCAATCGGGAAGCCGACTGCCTATATACCGGCAGCCGGCTTCCCGACTGTCTTATCCCGGCAAGGGTGAAATGCCGGGCGTCTAGATGTAGACGCCCGCATTTCCCCGGCGCCGGGAGACCGGCGCCCCGGCATCACGATCGTAGTGATGCCGGGCACCGCGAGCGGACAGCCGCGGGGGGGAGGGTTAGGTTTAGGGCTCCCGGGGGGGGACTTAGGGTTAGGTACCCCCCCGGGAGGGTTAGGGTTAGGCTAGGGGGAGGGAGGGTTAGGGTTAGGCACCCTCGGGGGGGGACTTAGGGTTAGGCACCCCCCCGGGGGACTAAGGTTTAGGCAGCGGGGAAGGGGGTGGTTAGGGTTAGGCACTTAGAGGGGGGGTTAGGGTTAGGCACTTAGTTAGGGTTAGGCACCCCTAAGGAGGGTTAGGGTTAGGGGGGTTAGGTTAGGTTAGTGGATACTTACCTATCCACGATCGGGATTTCCAGTGCTGTCGGGCTGCCGCTGACGGGAATCGAACCCATTCCGGGGGTGAGGGCTATGGTTAGGGTTATGTATGAGGATTAGGGTTAGGGCTATGGTATGAGGGTTAGAGCTATGGTTAGGGTTCGGTATGGGGGTTAGGGCTATGGTTAGATATAGGGTTAGGGCTATGGTTTGGTATGGGGTTGAGAACTATGGTTAGATATGGAGGTGAGGGCTATGGTTAGGTATGGAGGCTTGGCCTATGGTTAGGTATGGGGGTCAGGGCTATGGTTAGGTATGGGGGTGAGGGCTATGGATAGGTATGAGGGTGAGGGCTATGGTTAGGTATGGTAGTTAGGGCTATGGTTAGGTATGGGGATTATATTTATGGTTAGTTATGGGATTTACAGCTATGGTTAGGTATTGGGGTTAGAGCTATGGTTAGGGTTAGGTATGGGGGTTAGAGCTATGGTTAGAAATTTAGATTTAGGCTTATCATTTGGTGTCGACTTTATGGCGCCTGTATAATGACTGTCAGCCTTGTGATTGTTGACAAAACACACCGAACCCCTCATTGCAATGTGCAAAACCTGAGGGTGCTGCAGGATAGTATATACAGTATATTGAGTTAATGTATACATTTACACAGCACAAGACTCTCTCTCTGCAGAATGTACAGTATTATGGAAGCTACAGACAGGATACATTGTCTCCGTATATAGCAGAGCTGTATAATAAGCGTTTGTCCTGGAAGGACGTCTCTATATAGGAACACTGCAGTGCTGCTTCTCACAGGAATGTCAGCATTTCCTACAGACCAGTGGAAGAATGAATACAGATGTTCATTTAAAAAAAGTCAACATTTTCCGCAACTTTTTCACATTGAAGTATTAGATTTCTAGATATTATTGTGTCATTTACGTGTTGCTGGGAGAAGCAGGAGATCTAACACTGCTGAGTACATTATCTGCAATAACAGAGGAGGTTTCAGAGAAGGTAAATGGACTTTGAACACTCAGTTCTTATAAATGGGTCTTTTGAACCTGAGAGTTATGAGGAAGTTTAAGGGAGGAAAAGTTTGGAAAGTTGTCGCTTTCTGCGCCGATCTGGCTGTGCTTACAGGAGGTCTCACATAGACGGTTCCTGCCAATTTCTAGAGTTACACATTTATCCACTAAACAAGCATCCTGATCCGGGTTACTGAGCGGGGCACTCAACAGGAGCCCCAGAGAGCGCATATTAAATATCACTTATTCTGCGCCAAGGCCAACCAGCGGCTGCATCTCCTCACCCTCTTCCTGTACTAACAAGAGCAGAATAATGGGGCTGTCCCCGGAGGGCCACAGAACTATCTCCTTGTGCAGCGATTCCAGGGGACGGGACACATGTTCAGCACATTTTGCCCGGCGGAATGGAATGCGCCTCAGGTTTGTTTAAGTTGAAAACGGTTCAAACAAAAGGACTTGTGTCAAAGTGCAAGAAAGTTTCCAGTACTCTCCGCAGTCGCATTGTTGGTGGATGGAGAGGAAGGGATTATTTTAATGAAGGGCTGGCCAAAAGGGCCGTCACCTAGAAATGTATTTTGCAGTGTAGACAAATAATTTGGAATGAATTGGTGAGTTTAGGGTTGGGGGATTCTTTAATGTAATTTGTCAGCCTTCAATTTATTATCATTCACTCTCATCATTATCTACCCAGGAAACTCAAAAACATGTTTATTGTTAATTATTTGTTGTATTATTATTATTATTATTATTATTATTATTATTATAATTATTAGATTCCTATATTTATAGGGTGTCATAAATGTGGCTAAAATGTCTAGCAGGCATTCTGCATTGAAGGGGATTGTTTTTTTATGTAGGTTATACAGAACATGTAATAAGATAAAGCAATGCGTAGTATGCACAATACATTTTGGAAAATAAGGAAAATAATAATAATTTTAGTTTACCCATTTCTTCCAGTGACGCTTTTCCTGACGCTGGAGGCAGCGCAGAAGTTTTTCCAGTGTGTTCTATGATATCCTGCATCCAGAAGCTAATAAAGACTTACTAAAACACGGCAAACATATTGTAAATCCTGAATAAGCGCAGGCACAGTATGGGAGACAAACACCACAAATACAATAAGTTGGTTTTAAAACCACTGCAAGACTTCAATAAAATAAAATAAAATAAAAAATAAATAAATAATAATAATAATAATAATAATAAAAATAAAATGTATTAGTAATAATAAATACATTTTAGGACAAATGGCTGATACATCACTGTGCAATTCAGAGTCTTACACTGCTGTTGTCATATTTTCTTTGGTGTCTTCAACATTAGTCTCAACAGGTAGCACCTCCCTGTGCTCTCTCTGTGGGCAACTCTCTCTGTAGGTGATTAGTATGTAGCATTGCAGCATGAACTACAGACCACACCCTCTTCATACACTCTCCTGTGTAACATGGCACCTCCATGTGCTCTCTCTGTAGGTGATTAGTTTGTAGCATTGCAGCATGAACTACAGAGCACACCCTCTCCATACACTCTCCTGTGTAACATGGCACCTCCATGTGCTCTCTCAGTAGGTGATTAGTATGTAGCATTGCAGCATGAACTACAGAGCACACCCTCTCCATACACTCTACTGTGTAACATGGCACCTCCCTGTGCTCTCTCTGTAGGTGATTAGTATGTAGCATTGCAGCATGAACTACAGAGCACACCCTCTCCATACACTCTCCTGTGTAACATGGCACCTCCATGTGCTCTCTCTGTAGGTGATTAGTATGTAGCATTACAGCATGAACTACAGAGCACACCCTCTCCATACACTCTACTGTGTAACATGGCAGCTCCCTGTGCTCTCTCTGTGGGCGACTCTCTCTGTAGGTGATTAGTATGTAGCATTGCAGCATGAACTACAGAGCACACCCTCTCCATACACTCTCCTGTGTAACATGGCACCTCCATGTGCTCTCTCTATAGGTGATTAGTATGTAGCATTGCAGCTTGAACTACAGACCACACCCTCTCCATACACTCTCCTGTGTAACATGGAACCTACCTGTGCTCTATTTGTGGGTGACTCTCTCTGTAGGTAAATAGTATGTAGCACTGCAGCGTGAACTACAGACCAGACCCTCTCCATACCCTCTCATGTGTAACATGGCACTTCCCTGTGCTCTCTCTGTGGGCAACTCTCTCTGTAGGTGATTAGTATGTAGCATTGCAGCATGAAATACAGACCACACCCTCTCCATACACTCTCCTGTGTAACATGGCAGCTCCCTGTGCTCTCTCTGTGGGCGACACTCTCTGTAGGTGATTAGTATGTAGCATTGCAGCATGAACTACAGACCACATCCTCTTCATACACTCTCCTGTGTAACATGGCACCTCCATGTGCTCTTTATAAGTGATTAGTATGTAGCATTGCAGCATGAACTACAGACCACACCCTCTTCATACACTCTCCTCTGTAACAGGGCACCTCCATGTGCTCTCTCTATAGATGATTAGTATGTAGCATTGCAGCATGAACTACAGAGCACACCCACTCCATACACTCTACTGTGTAACATGGCAGCTCCCTGTGCTCTCTCTGTGGGCGACTCTCTCTGTAGGTGATTAGTATGTAGCATTGCAGCATGAACTACAGACCACACCCTCTCCATACACTCTCTTGTGTAACATGGCACCTCCATGTGCTCTCTCTGTAGGTGATTAGTATGTAGCATTGCAGCATGAAATACAGACCACACCCTCTCCATACACTCTCCTGTGTAACATGGCAGCTCCCTGTGCTCTCTCTGTGGGCGACTCTCTGTAGGTGATTAGTATGTAGCATTGCAGCATGAACTACAGACCACACCCTCTTCATACACTCTCCTGTGTAACATGGCACCTCCATGTGCTCTCTATAAGTGATTAGTATGTAGCATTGCAGCATGAACTACAGACCACACCCTCTTCATACACTCTCCTGTGTAACATGGCACCTCCATGTGCTCTCTCTATAGATGATTAGTATGTAGCATTGCAGCATGAACTACAGAGCACACCCACTCCATACACTCTACTGTGTAACATGACACCTCCCTGTGCTCTCTCTGTGGGCGACTCTCTCTGTAGGTGATTAGTATGTAGCATTCCAGCTTGAACTACAGACCACACCTTCTCCATACACTCTCCTGTGTAACATGGCACCTCCCTGAGCTCTATCTGTGGGTGACTCTCTCTGTAGGTAAATAGTATGTAGCATTGCAGCGTGAACTACAGACCACACCCTCTCCATACCCTCTCATGTGTAGCATGGCACCTCCCTGTGCTCTCTCTGTGGGCAACTCTCTCTGTAGGTGATTAGTATGTAGAATTGCAGCATGAACTACAGACCACACCCTCTTCATACACTCTCCTGTGTAACATGGCACCTCCATGTGCTCTCTGTAAGTGATTAGTATGTAGAATTGCAGCATGAACTACAGACCACACCCTCTCCATACACTCTACTGTGTAACATGGCACCTCCATGTGCTCTCTCTATAGGTGATTAGTATGTAGAATTGCAGCATGAACTACAGAGCACACCCTCTCCATACACTCTACTGTGTAACATGGCAGCTCCCTGTGCTCTCTCTGTGGGCGACTCTCTCTGTAGGTGACTAGTATGTAGCATTGCAGCATGAACTACAGACCACACCCTCTCCATACACTCTCCTGTGTAACATGGAACCTCCATGTGCTCTCTTTGTGGGTGACTCTCTCTGTAGGTAAATAGTATGTAGCATTGCAGCATGAACTACAGACCACACCCTCTACATACCATCTCATGTGTAACATGGCACCTCCCTGTGCTCTCTGTGGGTGACTCTCTCTGTAGGTGAGTAGTATGTAGCATTGCAGCATGAACTACAGACCACATCCTCTCCATACCCTCCCATGTGTAACATGGCACCTCCCTGTGCTCTCTTTGTGGGCGACTCTCACTGTAGGTGACAAATATGTAGCGTTGCAGCATGAACTACAGACCACACCCTCTCCATACACTCTCCTGTGTAACACGGAACCTCTCTGTGCTCTTTTTGTGGGTGACTCTCTCTGTAGTTGACTAGTATGTAGCATTGCAGCATGAACTACAGACCACACCCTCTCCATACACTCTCCTGTGTAACATGGCACCTCCATGTGCTCTCTCTATAGGTGATTATTATGTAGTATTGCAGCTTGAACTACAGACCACACCTTCTCCATACACTCTCCTGTGTAACATGGCACCTCCCTGAGCTCTATCTGTGGGTGACTCTCTCTGTAGGTAAATAGTATGTAGCATTGCAGCATGAACTACAGACCACACCCTCTCCATACCCTCTCATGTGTAACATGGCACCTCCCTGTACTCTCTCTGTGGGTGACTCTCTCTGTAGGTGATTAGTATGTAGCATTGCAGCATGAACAACAGACCACACCCTCTTCATACACTCTCCTGTGTAACATGGCACCTCCATGTGCTCTCTGTAAGTGATTAGTATGTAGCATTGCAGCATGAACTACAGACCACACCCTCTCCATACTCTCTCCTGTGTAACATGGCACCTCCATGTGCTCTCTCTATAGGTGATTAGTATGTAGCATTGCAGCATGAACTACAGAGCACACCCTCTCCATACACACTACTGTGTAACATGGCAGCTCCCTGTGCTCTCTCTGTGGGCGACTCTCTCTGTAGGTGACTATTATGTAGCATTGCAGCATGAATTACAGACCACACCCTCTCCATACACTCTCCTGTGTAACATGGCACCTCCCTGTACTCTCTCTGTGGGTGACTCTCTCTGTAGGTGATTAGTATGTAGCATTGCAGCATGATCAACAGACCACACCCTCTTCATACACTCTCCTGTGTAACATGGCACCTCCATGTGCTCTCTGTAAGTGATTAGTATGTAGCATTGCAGCATGAACTACAGACCACACCCTCTCCATACTCTCTCCTGTGTAACATGGCACCTCCATGTGCTCTCTCTATAGGTGATTAGTATGTAGCATTGCAGCATGAACTACAGAGCACACCCTCTCCATACACACTACTGTGTAACATGGCAGCTCCCTGTGCTCTCTCTGTGGGCGACTCTCTCTGTAGGTGACTAGTATGTAGCATTGCAGCATGAATTACAGACCACACCCTCTCCATACACTCTCTTGTATAACATGGAACCTACCTGTGCTCTCTCTATAGGTAAATAGTATGTAGCATTGCAGCATGAACTACAGACCACACCCTCTCCATACCCTCTCATGTGTAACATGGCACCTCCCTGTGCTCTCTCTGTGGGCGACTCTCTCTGTAGCTGACAAGTATGTAGCATTGCAGCATGATCTACAGACCACACCCTCTCCATACACTCTCCTGTGTAACATGGAACCTCCTTGTGCTCTCTTTGTGGGTGACTCTCTCTGTAGGTAAACAGTATGTAGCATTGCAGCATGAACTACAGACCACACCCTCTACATACCATCTCATGTGTAACATGGCACCTCCCTGTGCTCTCTGTGTGTGACTCTCTCTGTAGGTGACAAGTATGTAGCATTGCAGCATGAACTACAGACCACACCCTCTCCATACCCTCTCATGTGTAATATGGCACCTCCCTGTGCTCTCTTGGTGGGCGACTCTCTCTGTAGTTGACAAATATGTAGCGTTGCAGCATGAACTACAGACCACACCCTCTCCATACACTCTCCTGTGTAACATGGAACCTCCCTGTGCTCTCTTTGTGGGTGACTCTCTCTGTAGGTGACTAGTATGTAGCATTGCAGCATGAACTACAGACCACACCCTCTCAATACCATCTCAGGTGTAACATGGCACCTCCATGTGCTCTCTCTGTGGGTGACTCTCTCTGTACGTCACTAGTATATAGCATTGCAGCATGAACTACAGACCACACCTTGTCCATACACTCTCCTTTGTAACATGGCACCTCTCTGTGCTCTCTCTGTGGGTTACTCTCTCTGTAGGTGACTAGTATGTAGCATTGCAGCATGAACTAGAGACCACACCTCTCCATACACTTTCCTGTGTAACATGGCACCTCTTTGTGCTCTCTCTGTGGGTGACTCTCTCTGTTGGTGACTAGTATGTAGCATTGCAGCATGAACTCCAGACCACATCTCCAAACACTCTCCTGTGTAACATGGAACCTCCCTGTGCTCTCTTTGTGGATGACTCTCTCTGTAGGTGACTAGTATGTAGCATTGCAGCATGAACTATAGACCACACCTTCTCCATACACTATCCTGTTTAACATGGCACCTCCCTGTGCTCTATCTGTGGGTGACTCTCTCTGTAGGTGACTAGTATGTAGCATTGCAGCATGAACTACAGACCACACCTTCTCCATACACTCTGCTGTTTAACATGGCACCTCCCTGTGCTCTATCTGTGGGTGACTCTCTCTGTAGGTGACTAGTATGTAGCATTGCAGCATGAACTACAGACCACACCCTCTACATACCATCTCATGTGTAACATGGCACCTCCCTGTGCTCTCTGTGTGTGACTCTCTCTGTAGGTGACAAGTATGTAGCATTGCAGCATGAACTACAGACCACACCCTCTCCATACCCTCTCATGTGTAATATGGCACCTCCCTGTGCTCTCTTGGTGGGCGACTCTCTCTGTAGTTGACAAATATGTAGCGTTGCAGCATGAACTACAGACCACACCCTCTCCATACACTCTCCTGTGTAACATGGAACCTCCCTGTGCTCTCTTTGTGGGTGACTCTCTCTGTAGGTGACTAGTATGTAGCATTGCAGCATGAACTACAGACCACACCCTCTCAATACCATCTCAGGTGTAACATGGCACCTCCATGTGCTCTCTCTGTGGGTGACTCTCTCTGTACGTCACTAGTATATAGCATTGCAGCATGAACTACAGACCACACCTTGTCCATACACTCTCCTTTGTAACATGGCACCTCTCTGTGCTCTCTCTGTGGGTTACTCTCTCTGTAGGTGACTAGTATGTAGCATTGCAGCATGAACTAGAGACCACACCTCTCCATACACTTTCCTGTGTAACATGGCACCTCTTTGTGCTCTCTCTGTGGGTGACTCTCTCTGTTGGTGACTAGTATGTAGCATTGCAGCATGAACTCCAGACCACATCTCCAAACACTCTCCTGTGTAACATGGAACCTCCCTGTGCTCTCTTTGTGGATGACTCTCTCTGTAGGTGACTAGTATGTAGCATTGCAGCATGAACTATAGACCACACCTTCTCCATACACTATCCTGTTTAACATGGCACCTCCCTGTGCTCTATCTGTGGGTGACTCTCTCTGTAGGTGACTAGTATGTAGCATTGCAGCATGAACTACAGACCACACCTTCTCCATACACTCTGCTGTTTAACATGGCACCTCCCTGTGCTCTATCTGTGGGTGACTCTCTCTGTAGGTGACTAGTATGTAGCATTGCAGCATAAACTACAGACCACACCCTCTCCATACACTCTCCTGTTTAACATGGCACCTCCCTGTGCTCTCTCTGTGGGTGACTCTCTCTGTAGGTGACAAGTATGTAGCATTGCAGTATGAACTACAGACCACACCCTCTCCATATACTCTCCTGTGTATAATGGCACCTCCCTGTGCTCTCTCTGTGGGTGACTCTCTCTGTATATGACTAGTATTTAGCATTGCAGCATGAACTACAGACTACACACTCTCTATACACTCTCCTGTGAAACATGGCACCTCCCTGTGCTCTCTCTATAGGTGATTAGTATGTAGCATTGCAGCATGAACTACAGACCACACCCGCTCCATATACTCTCCTGTGTAAAATGGCACCTCCCTGTGCTCTGTGGGTGACTCTCTCTGTAGATGACTAGTATTTAACATTGCAACATGAACTACAGACTACACACTCTCCATACACTCTACTGTGTAACATGGCACCTCCCAGTGCTCTCTCTGTGGGCGACTCTGTAGATGATTAGTATGTAGCATTGCAGCATGAACTACAGACCACACCCTCTCCATACACTCTCCTGTGTAACATGGCACATCCCTGTGCTCTCTCTGTAGGTGATTAGTATGTAGTATTGCAGCATAAACTACAGACCACACCTTCTCCATACTCTCAACTGTGTAACATGGCACCTCCCTGTTCTCTCTCTGTAGGTGATTAGTATGTAGCATTGCAGCATGAACTACAGAACAAACCTTCTCCATACACTCTCCTGTGTAACATGACACCTCCCTGTGCTCTCTCTGTGGTTGACTCTCTCTGTAGGTGACAAGTATGTAGCATTGCAGCATGAACTACAGACCAAACCTTCTCCATACACTCTCCTGTGTAACATGGCACCTCCCTGTGCTCTATCTGTGGGTGACTCTCTCTGTAGGTGACTAGTATGTAGCATTGCAGCATGAACTACAGACCACACCTTCTCCATACACTCTCCTGTTTAATATGGCACCTCTCTGTGCAATCTCTGTAGGTGACAAGTATGTAGCATTGCAGCATGAACTGCAGACCACACCCTCTCCATACACTCTCCTGTTTAATATGGCACCTCTCTGTGCAATCTCTGTAGGTGACAAGTATGTAGCATTGCAGCATGAACTACAGACCACACCTTCTCCATACACTCTCCTGTGTAACATGGCACCTCTCTGTGCAATCTCTGTAGGTGACTAGTATGTATCATTGCAGCATGAACTGCAGACCACACCCTCTCCATACACTCTCCTGTGTAATATGGCACCTCCCTGTGCTCTCTCTGTGTGTGACTCTCTCTGTAGGTGACTAGTATGTAGCATTGCAGCAAGAACTACAGACCACACCCTCTCCATACACTCTCCTGTGTAACATGGCAGCTCCCTGTGCTCTCTCTGTGTGTGACTCTCTCTGTAGGTGACTAGTATGTAGCATTGCAGCAAGAACTGCAGACCACACCCTCTCCATACACTCTCCTGTGTAATATGGCACCTCCCTGTGCTCTCTCTGTGGGTGACTCTCTCTGTAGGTGACTAGTATGTAGCATTGCAGCATGAACTACAGACCACACCCTTTCCATACACTCTCCTGTGTAATATGGCACCTCCCTGTGCTCTCTCTGTGGGTGACTCTTTCTGTAGGTGATTAGTATGTAGCATAGCAGCATGAACTACAGACCAAACCTTCTCCATACACTCTCCTGTGTAATATGGCACCTCCCTGTGCTCTCTCTGTGGGTGACTCTTTCTGTAGGTGAGTAGTATGTAGCATAGCAGCATGAACTACAGACCAAACCTTCTCCATACACTCTCCTGTGTAATATGGCACCTCCCTGTGCTCTCTCTATAGGTGATTAGTATGTAGCATTGCAGCATGAACTACAGACCACACCCGCTCCATATACTCTCCTGTGTAAAATGGCACCTCCCTGTGCTCTGTGGGTGACTCTCTCTGTAGATGACTAGTATTTAACATTGCAACATGAACTACAGACTACACACTCTCCATACACTCTACTGTGTAACATGGCACCTCCCAGTGCTCTCTCTGTGGGCGACTCTGTAGATGATTAGTATGTAGCATTGCAGCATGAACTACAGACCACACCCTCTCCATACACTCTCCTGTGTAACATGGCACATCCCTGTGCTCTCTCTGTAGGTGATTAGTATGTAGTATTGCAGCATAAACTACAGACCACACCTTCTCCATACTCTCAACTGTGTAACATGGCACCTCCCTGTTCTCTCTCTGTAGGTGATTAGTATGTAGCATTGCAGCATGAACTACAGAACAAACCTTCTCCATACACTCTCCTGTGTAACATGACACCTCCCTGTGCTCTCTCTGTGGTTGACTCTCTCTGTAGGTGACAAGTATGTAGCATTGCAGCATGAACTACAGACCAAACCTTCTCCATACACTCTCCTGTGTAACATGGCACCTCCCTGTGCTCTATCTGTGGGTGACTCTCTCTGTAGGTGACTAGTATGTAGCATTGCAGCATGAACTACAGACCACACCTTCTCCATACACTCTCCTGTTTAATATGGCACCTCTCTGTGCAATCTCTGTAGGTGACAAGTATGTAGCATTGCAGCATGAACTGCAGACCACACCCTCTCCATACACTCTCCTGTTTAATATGGCACCTCTCTGTGCAATCTCTGTAGGTGACAAGTATGTAGCATTGCAGCATGAACTACAGACCACACCTTCTCCATACACTCTCCTGTGTAACATGGCACCTCTCTGTGCAATCTCTGTAGGTGACTAGTATGTATCATTGCAGCATGAACTGCAGACCACACCCTCTCCATACACTCTCCTGTGTAATATGGCACCTCCCTGTGCTCTCTCTGTGTGTGACTCTCTCTGTAGGTGACTAGTATGTAGCATTGCAGCAAGAACTACAGACCACACCCTCTCCATACACTCTCCTGTGTAACATGGCAGCTCCCTGTGCTCTCTCTGTGTGTGACTCTCTCTGTAGGTGACTAGTATGTAGCATTGCAGCAAGAACTGCAGACCACACCCTCTCCATACACTCTCCTGTGTAATATGGCACCTCCCTGTGCTCTCTCTGTGGGTGACTCTCTCTGTAGGTGACTAGTATGTAGCATTGCAGCATGAACTACAGACCACACCCTCTCCATACACTCTCCTGTGTAATATGGCACCTCCCTGTGCTCTCTCTGTGGGTGACTCTTTCTGTAGGTGATTAGTATGTAGCATAGCAGCATGAACTACAGACCAAACCTTCTCCATACACTCTCCTGTGTAATATGGCACCTCCCTGTGCTCTCTCTGTGTGTGACTCTCTCTGTAGGTGACTAGTATGTAGCATTGCAGCAAGAACTACAGACCACACCCTCTCCATACACTCTCCTGTGTAACATGGCAGCTCCCTGTGCTCTCTCTGTGTGTGACTCTCTCTGTAGGTGACTAGTATGTAGCATTGCAGCAAGAACTGCAGACCACACCCTCTCCATACACTCTCCTGTGTAATATGGCACCTCCCTGTGCTCTCTCTGTGGGTGACTCTCTCTGTAGGTGACTAGTATGTAGCATTGCAGCATGAACTACAGACCACACCCTCTCCATACACTCTCCTGTGTAATATGGCACCTCCCTGTGCTCTCTCTGTGGGTGACTCTTTCTGTAGGTGATTAGTATGTAGCATAGCAGCATGAACTACAGACCAAACCTTCTCCATACACTCTCCTGTGTAATATGGCACCTCCCTGTGCTCTCTCTGTGGGTGACTCTTTCTGTAGGTGAGTAGTATGTAGCATAGCAGCATGAACTACAGACCAAACCTTCTCCATACACTCTCCTGTGTAATATGGCACCTCTCTGTGCAATCTCTGTAGGTGACTAGTATGTAGCATTGCAGCATGAACTACAGACCACACCCTCTCCATACACTCTCCTGTGTAATATGGCACCTCCCTGTGCTCTCTCTGTGGGTGACTCTTTCTGTAGGTGAGTAGTATGTAGCATTGCAGCATGAACTACAGACCAAACCTTCTCCATACACTCTTCTGGTTAACATTGCTCCTGAAATATATATACACACACACATATATTTGATCTGATTGGCCCAATGCTCCAAGATAATCCAACGTCTCAGGACATTTTCATACATGTTTAAATGCCGCGAGTACTACCCCCCTGATATATATATATATATATATATATATATATATATATATATATATATAAAATATTAATGTTTTATTACTTTTTTCATTAGAAAAGGGATGTAAATAAGAGTTTAATTGCCCCTCTACCACAATATAGTACACATAATGGCAGTCAGTAATGCTGCCTGTGTATTGTATGGCGTAGTAAATATGTAGTATATTCATGTACAATAGAAAATAGTCAATCAAATCAGGTTTAACCAAGAATATTTTGCATGGTACATGAACAATACTGATATCCTTTGTGATGCAATGACAGGCCCCCTTCCCTACGAGTCCATACCCATTTTAGGGAGTCTCTTATTTGGGGTGCGGGGTTGAGGTGTGTGTGTGTTTGTGGGGGGGGTATTGGGGGCCCAAAGCATATTGTTGCACCTGGGCCAAGCACTCACTAGCTCGGCATACAGGAGAATATCTGCGTTATCTCCATGTGCGCAATTTGGGTATAATTACGGTAAACTCGACGTTGGCCCCTGTTTCTGTATTTATACTCAGCTGGTTTCTCTGCAGTTTTTATATATATAATATTACAATGACAAAAGAAAGACGTATAGAAATATATAAATAACTACAGATATAGGCTCTAACAAATAATCCCTTTAACCAGTTCTTTATTGTCACTATTGTAAACCATGGTATAATGTCCATTATGAGTCCGAATGATGAAAAAGAGAAACAAAACTGAATATAGAGTAATTTTTAGTGAAACGATAAAATGAACAAGTAGAAAACCCTAATAAAATATAAAACGGCATGAAATGTCACACGTAAAATCAATGTAAACTCAGGATTAAATGTCACATCAATATAAAACAGCATAAAATGGAACCGGCCACATAATAAAATGCTTGAATGATCCGCCGTGAGCCTGCGATAATGGCTGATATGCGCAGAATTACACAGCACAGCTCTCAGATGTGAATATGCGCAACCTAAAGGGCCGTCATACACGTTTATTTCTCACCTCAACGGAGGTTAATTAGTGTTAACATTATAAATGAAACAAGGATGGATGCAGCTCCACATAAGTGTTACTGATGCTTAGTTTATCTCAAGACTGCAAAGTAAATTTAATTATTGTTAAAATCATTTCTCAAAAGCTCCTCCCACTCTGTCCTCTTTTCTCGCACCCAACGGCCGCCCATTTCCCCTTTACTGTGTTTTTTGTACACTCGTCCTTTCTCTAGATGAATGGTATGAATACAGCCAAATATAAAACTTGGAGCTTTCCCTTTCATTAATTAGAACTTCTCCTCAGTTACCCTCTCACCCTTATTTACATGTGAAGCCCCCGGGAAGTGACAGCGAGGCGAAGGGAACACAGTGACACTTGGAAGCAGGGCGCCAGAAAGGGGAATGATGAAAGATAGAAACTCAAGCTGTCGAAGCCGGTTAATTGGCTGAGACAGAATCTGTTTAAAATCAAGATCTGCAAGACGCCATTTTGCGACTGGTTGCAAAACGCCATTTTAGCTACAACTAAAAAAATCCTTACATTAAATATTCAGCGATGACAAGACAGGTTTTGTAGATTTGTCTGTAACAAATAATTAAGAATACACAAAGACACTAATATACTCAGACAGAGTGAATTTGGAAACAATTGTTAGGGATTTAAGCTATCGTTAGCCATTGTAGGCCTAGTATCTGATGTGGTTAAGCAAAATTATCCATTGTATTTAAGTCTGAGGCTTAAAAAAATTAGCCTTACCTATGTGATCTCATCAAGCATCTTTTGATCACATGTGTAAACTAGGGGTGTGCACCGGCCACTTTTCGTGTTTTGTGTTTTGGTTTTGGATCTGGATCTTTCTTCGTGTTTTGGATCTGGATTGGTTTTGCCAAAACCACCCTTCCGTGTTTTGGGTTCTGGGTTTTGTGCTTTGGATCTGTATTTTTTTTTTAAAAAGCATAAAAACAGCTAAAATCACAGAATTTGTGGGTTTTTCTGCTCCTATGCTATTATTAACCTCAATAACCTTAATTTCCACTCATTTCCAGTCTATTCTGAACACCTCACACCTCACACCTCACAATAGTGTTTTTATATCCAAAAGGTTGCACCGAGGCAGCTGGATGACTATGCTAAGAGATACGAGTGGGCGGCACAAACACGTGGCCCATCTAGGAGTGACACTGCAGTGGCAGACAGGATGGCAGTTTGAAAAACTAGGCCCCAAACAGTACATAATTCAAAGAAAAAAAAGAGGTGCAAGATGGAATTGTCCTTGGGCCCTCCCACCCACCCTTATGTTGTATAAACAGGACATGCACACTTTAACAAACCAAACATTTCAGCGCCAGGGTCTGCCACACGACTGTGGCTGAAATGATTGGTTCATTTGGGCCCCCACAAAACAAGCTGGCAATTAATCTGTCCATGCACAAACTGGCTCTACGGAGGCAAGATGTCGTCCTCATCCTACTCATCCACCGATTCCTCACCCTCTTCAGTGTTGTGTACATCCTCATCCTCACAGAGTATTAATTCGTCCCCGCTGGAATCCACAACCACAGGTCCCTCTGTACGTTCTGGAGGCTGGTCTCCCTGGAAGAGTTGATAATTAATTTTATGAACATCATCTTCTCCACATTTTGTGGAAGCAACCTCCTATGCCTTTCGCTGACAAGGTTCCCGGCTGCACTAAACACTCTTTCGGAGTACACACTGGAGGGGGCGCAACTCAGGTAAAATAGAGCCAGTTTGTACAGGAACCTCCAAATTGTTTCTTTTTCCTGCCAGTACAGGTACAGACTGTCTGACATGCCTACTTGGATGCTGTCGCCGATGTAATCCTTTAACAGACAGACGCACTCTTGTCGCTGCTGCTTTAAGGATGCAGGTGCGGCTACAGCCCACACATTTCACAAAGACAGAAAAAAAAGAATTTTTTTATTGTTTGTGGAGCGCACTTTGAGGGGTACACCACCTTTAACAGACAGATGCACGCTTGTCGCTGCTGCTTTGAGGATGCAAGTGCGGCTACAGCCCACACAATTCACAAAGACAGAAAAAAAAAGAATTTTTTTATTGTTTGTGGAGCACACTTTGAGGGTTACACCACCCTTTAACAGACAGATGCACGCTTGTCGCTGCTGCTTTAAGGATGCAGGTGCGGCTACATCGCACACATTTCACAAAGACAGAAAAAAAAAGAAGAATATTTTTATTGTTTGTGGAGCACACTTAGAGGGTGTCACCACCCTTTAACAGACAGACGCATGCTTGTCACTGCTGCTTTAAGGATGCAGGTGCGGCTACAGCCCACACATTTCACAAAGACAGAAAAAAAAGAAGAATATTTTTATTGTTTGTGGAGCGCACTTTGAGGGTTACACCACCCTTTAACAGACAGACGCACGCTTGTCGCTGCTGCTTTGAGGACAGTATCATATGCAGTGACAGTAGACTTGTCAGAAATTGTTGGCACGTCCTTCAGTCCGGACCAGATGTCCAAACCGGCCCTTGACTTATGACACAGGCGCACGCTTTGCGCTGCTACTGTGTTGATGCACGTGCGGCTACATCGCACACAAGTCACAAACACATAAAAAAAATAGTTTTTTTTTTTGGAGCACTTTGAGGGTTACACCACCCTTTAACAGACAGACGCACACTTGTCGCTGCTGCTTTGAGGATGCAAGTGCGGCTACAGCCCACACAATTCACAAAGACAGAAAAAAAATGAAGAACATTTTTATTGTTTGTGGAGCACACTTTGAGGGTGTCACCACCCTTTAACAGACAGACACACGCTTGTCGCTGCTGCTTTAAGGATGCAGGTGCGGCTACAGCCCACACATTTCACAAAGACAGAAAAAAAAAGAAGAATATTTTTATTGTTTGTGGAGCGCACTTTGAGGGTTACACCACCCTTTAACAGACAGACGCACACTTGTCGCTGCTGCTTTGAGGATGCAAGGGCGGCTACAGCCCACACAATTCACAAAGACAGAAAAAAAAAGAAGAATATTTTTATTGTTTGTGGAGCACACTTTGAGGGTGTCACCACCCTTTAACAGACAGATGCATGCTTGTCGCTGCTGCTTTAAGGATGCAGGTGCAGCTACAGCCCACACATTTCACAAAGACAGAAAAAAAAAGATGAATATTTTTATTGTTTGTGGAGCACACTTTGAGGGTTACACCACCCTTTAACAGACAGACGCACGCTTGTCACTGCTGCTTTAAGGATGCAGGTGCGGTTACAGCCCACACATTTCACAAAGAGAAAAAAAAAGAAGAATTTTTTTATTGTTTGTGGAGCGCACTTTGAGGGTTACACGACCCTTTAACAGACAGACGCACGCTTGTCGCTGCTGCTTTGAGGATGCAGGTGGAATCTAGACGGGATTTGGAACTGGGGACACACTACCTCCATCAATTGTCTAAATCCCACTGCACTAATGGCGGATACCGGACGCACGTCTAACACCAACATAGCAGTCAAGGCCTCAGTTATACGTTTTGCTTCAGGATGACTGCTGTCGTACTTCATCCTCATCGCTAGGGACTGTTGGAGGGTCAATTGTTTAGTAAAAGTAGTGGTGTTCCTACTTCCTCTCTGGGATGATGAACAACTCCCAGCAGCAGCAACAGCACTAGGAGGAGGTGGTTCTTGATCTTTCCCTATTTTATGTTTATCGGAGAAAGTTTGGTCCTCTATTTATGTTATATTGATATATACGTGCGGCTAAGGCGCACACAAACACAGAAAATATTTTTTTATTTTTGCTGGAGAGTAGTGCACTTTGTGGGTTACACCACCCTTTAAGAAATGAGCCAGCCGGCTCTTTACTTATGGGACACAGGCGCACGCTTGGCGCTGCTCCTTTGTTGATGCACGTGCAGCCACAGTGCACACAATTCACAAACACAGAAAATATTTTTTTATTTGGTTTGGAGTGTACTTTGGGGGTTACAGCACCCTTTAACAGTCAAGCCAGCCCGCCCTTTACTTATGACACAGGCGCACGATTGGCACTACTTTGTTGATGCACGTGCGGCTACTGCGCATACAATTCACAAACACAGAAAATATTTTTTTATTTGGTTTGGAGTGTACTTTGGGGGTTACAGCACCTTTTAACGGTCAAGCCAGCCGACCCTTTACTTATGACACAGGCGCACGCTTGGCACTACTTTGTTGATGCACGTGCGGCTACTGCGCACACAATTCACAAACACAGAAAAAAATTTTTATTTGGTTTGGAGTGTACTTTGGGGGTTACAGCACCCTTTTATGGTCAAGCCAGCCGGCCCTTTACTTATGACACAGACGCACGCTTGGCACTACTTTGTTGATGCACGTGCGGCTACTGCGCACACAATTAACAAACACAGAAAATATTTTTTTATTTGGTTTGGACTGGAGTGTACTTTGGGGGTTTCAGCACTCTTTAACGGTCAAGCCAGCCGGCCCTTTACTTATGACACAGGCGCACGCTTGGCACTACTTTGTTGATGCACGTGCGGCTACAGCGCACACAATTCACAAACATAGAAAATATTTTTTTATTTGGTTTGGAGTTTACTTGTACTTTGGGGGTTACAGCACCATTTAACGGTCAAGCCACCCGGCCCTTTACTTATGACACAGGCGCACGCTTGGCACTACTTTCTTGATGCACGTGCGGCTACAGCGCACACAATTCACAAACACAGAAAATATTTTTTTATTTGGTTTGGACTGGAGTGTACTTTGTGGGTTACAGCACCCTTTAACGGTCAAGCCAGCCGACCCTTTACTTATGGCGCACGCTTGGCACTACTTTGTTGATGCACGTGCGGCTACTGCGCACACAATTCACAAACACAGAAAATATTTTTTTATTTGGTTTGGAGTGTACTTTGGGGGTTACAGCACTCTTTAACGGTCAAGCCAGCTGGCCCTTTACTTATGACACAGGCGCACGCTTGGCACTACTTTGTTGATGCACGTGCGGCTACTGCGCACACAATTCACAAACACAGAAAATATTTTTTTATTTGGTTTGGACTGGAGTGTACTTTGGGGGTTACAGCACCCTTTAACGGTCAAGCCAGCCGGCCCTTTACTTATGACACAGGCGCACGCTTGGCACTACTTTGTTGATGCACATGCGGCTACTGCGCACACAATTCACAAACACAGAAAATATTTTTTTATTTGGTTTGGACTGGAGTGTACTTTGGGGGTTACAGCACCCTTTAACGGTCAAGCCAGCCGGCCCTTACTTATGACACAGGCGCACGCTTGGCACTACTTTGTTGATGCACGTGCGGCTACTGCGCACACAATTCACAAACACAGAAAATATTTTTTTATTTGGTTTGGAGTGTTCTTTGGGGGTTACAGCACCCTTTAACTGTCAAGCCAGCTGGCCCTTTACTTATGACACAGGCGCACGCTTGGCACTACTTTGTTGATGCACGTGCAGCTACTGCGCACACAATTCACAAACACAGAAAAAATAATTTTTTTTTTAGCACTTGGGGGTAGCACCCCTGATGGACAGAACACCCCCTGGACAACACTACAGTACCCATTTAGGACTGGGACACTGCACAGGACTTTGGAGTGGACACAGCCCCTATGGACAACTGACTGCACAACACAGTCCAGCCAGCTCCTATGCTTTGAAGTAGTGGACACAGCCCCTATTAACAACAGCAGCACAGCACAACACAGCCAGTCCCTATGGACTTTGAAGTAGTGGACACAGCCCCTATGGACAACAGCAGCACAGCGCAGCACAGCACAGCACAACACTACTCTGCACTACAGTACACTACACTACACAGCCCAGCCAGCCCTAACTCCCACCCTCCCTCTTCACTGTCCACAGCCGAGTGAGAAAATGGCAACGACGCGGGTACATTAAATAGGATCCAAAACCCGCGAAACCCGGAAGGCGGGATGATGACGTTTTGCCTCGATTTCAGATCCGAGTCAGGCGGGAAAAGTTGAGCCTGACTCGGATCGGCCTCGGATCGGGGGGGGCTCGGGGGGGTTCGGATTTCAGAAATCCGAACCCGCTCACCCCTAGTGTAAACACATTGCATGTCATTGTTGTAGTCCAGACAAGTAATACCAAAATATGTCAAGTAGAGCATAGAGAAATATATATTTATTAATTCATGATAAATACATGCATAGACAATCGCATGTGTATTCACAATGCGTGCAAATATACATGCAATTACATTAAAAGGCTCCGCAGAATTTCAGGTTAAAATTCAAGGTTTTATTTATATCAGCAATGTTGTGAAGTGCATTTTAAATGATTTCTATGGTTTAGTACATGATAATCAGACCATGTTTGGTGCCATTCTGATCCGCTGTTTATTTGCAGATCTCCGGTTCTATCGGTGGGGAGATCGCTACATGCATCTGCGAATTATGAAATATAGAGAGATACCCATTGAAAAGCTGTAATGAAATAGCTACATTAGATTTGCTTACAGGACACAAAGAGCCATTGGGAGGCTGAACTACTCAAGTACAAACAGACCAATGAACTATCGTAACAGAAGATTCAAGAAGAAGAACCAATGAAATTATGCCAGCTCATGTCTATTGTATTGCTTATCTCTGTTCGGGTATATAGTCAGGCTCAACTAGTCAGTCATTTTCTTTTCTTGACGGAGGCTTCATCTTTGATGCCGGGATCTGGATCCAGAGCACCTGTAAATGTATCGACTGTACCTATATTGAATGTAACCTTTGCACGTATTGTCTAGATCATGTGCGTTTAAGTACCTTTTTCTTCTATGCTGAATAATAACTTTTTGTGCGTTGGAGCCACAACCAAAGTCTGAAAGTGTTTATTGCTGTGTGCGAGTATTCATAATGCTATTTAGCGTCATCTAAGGTTTAGAGGTTATAGACAGGATTCTATAGAGGTTTAAATAGGATTTCATAAAGCAGATTCAGAGATTAAGATGGAGATCTTGACAATGATAAGACAGAGGAGATGGGATATACAAAGGATCACATCTGCCATGCAGTACAACCAGCATCTTATCGGGTACACACCGGGGTTAATTACCCCAGTATGTATCTACTAAGAAATGCGAATAAAATTGCAAAGGGCAGTTCTCCCGATAAGCGCTCTCCCTATAGGCACTCTCCCGATAAGCGCTCTCCCTATAAGCACTCTCCCTACAGGCACTCTCCCGATAAGCGCTCTCCCTATAGGCACTCTCCCGATTAGCTTTCTCCCTATAAGCACTCTCCCGATAAGCTTTCTCCCTATAAGCACTCTCCCGATAAGCACTCTCCCGATAAGCTTTCTCCCTATAAGCACTCTCCCGATAAGCTTTCTCCCTATAAGCACTCTCCCTATAAGCACTCTCCCTATAAGTGCTCTCCCTATAAGCACTCTCCCGATAAGCTTTCTCCCTATAAGCACTCTCCCTATAAGCACTCTCCCTATAAGTGCTCTCCCTATAAGCACTCTCCCTATAAGCACTCTCTCAATAAATGCTCTCCCAATAAGCACTCTCCCGATAAGCACTCTCCCAACAAGCACTCTCCCTATAAGTGCTCTCCCTATAAGCACTCTCCCAATAAGCGCTCTCCCGATAAGCACTCTCCTTATAAGCACTCTTCCTATAAATGCTCTCCCTACAAGCACTCTCCCAATTAGCGCTCTCCCGATAAGCACTCTCCCTATAAGCGCTCTCCCTATAAGCACTCTCCCCATAAGCACTCTCGCAATAAGCGCTCTTCTGATAAGCGCCAGATGTCCCTATGGCATCCATCCGTGCATGTGTAGAAGGACGTATGCATTGCTGGGGGAGCTGGGAGGGATACTAAGGGGGTGTCAAGAAAATAAGTCCATATGCTTCTATTAGGTAACGCCACCTAAAGATGGTGTTATCCAGGGATGAAGCGATGCATTCGGGTGCTTAGTACATAAGGGAAATGCAGCATCTTCTGGGGTTTTACCGTATTTTTCAGTTTAGTACATCTCGCCCATGGTAAGGTCACAGCAGGAGGCCTCAAGACAGATAAAGATAACACAGAGTGTGAGGAAAGTGCAGGAGGCCTCAGAGATAACAGTGTGAGGTCAGAGCAGGAGGCTGCCAGTCAGACACAGATAACACAGAGTGTGAGGTCACAGCAGGAGGCCGCCAGTCAGATAGAGATAACACAGAGTGTGAGGTCACAGCAAGAGGCTACCAGTCACACAGAGATAACACAGAGTATGAGGTCAGAGCAGGAGGCCACCAGTCAGACAGAGATAACACAGAGAGTGAGGTCAGAGCAGGAGGCTGCCAGTCAGACACAGATAACACAGAGAGTGAGGTCAGAGCAGGAGGCTGCCTGTCAGACAGAGATAACACAGAGTGTGAGATCAGAGCAGGAGGCTACCAGTCAGACAGAGATAACACAGTGTGTGAGGTCAGAGCAGGAGGCTGCCAGTCAGACACAGATAACACAGAGAGTGTGGTCAGAGCAGGAGGCTGCCAGTCAGACACAGATAACACAGAGTGTGAGGTCAGAGCAGGAGGCCACCAGTCAGACACAGATAACACAGAGTGTGAGGTCAGAGCAGGAGGCCACCAGTCAGACACAGATAACAGAGTGTGAGGTCAGAGCAGGAGGCCACCAGTCAGACACAGATAACACAGAATATGAGGTCAGAGCAGGAGGCTACCAGTCAGACACAGATAACACAGACTGTGAGATCAGAGCAGGAGGCTACCAGTCAGACAGAGATAACACAGAGTGTGAGGTCAGAGCAGGAGGCCACCAGTCACACAGAGATAACACAGAGTGTGAGGTCAGAGCAGGAGGCTGCCAGTCAGACACAGATAACACAGAGTGTGAGGTCAGAGCAGGAGGCTGCCAGTTAGATGATGGTAGGGTCTCGTTGCCGCAAGTCCCAGAGAGATTTCAGCTCTAACAGAGCCAAAATCTCTCCCACTGACATCACTCGTGTTATCTCCCACTGACATCACTCGTGTTATCTCCCACTGACATCACTCATGTGATGTCAGTGGGGCCGCCCCCAAATGGAGGCGTTCACATGGGAACGCCTCCGTTTGGTTAGCCACTCCTCCGGCCCACCCACCAAAGGGGGCGTGCTGTCACTCAACATCGACAGCATGCCCCCTTTGGTAAGGGGACCTGGAGCGACGGATTGCCCGTTGCTATCCGGGTCTCGCGCATGCACATGACAGAGCCGGCTCCGTCGTGCGCATGCACTCTGGGCCACCATCGACTATGTTGCAAGTGCTCATTGCTTGCAACCGGGTCTGAATCAGGACCAGAGTGTAAGGTTAGAGCAGGACGCTGCCAGTCAGACACAGATAATACAGAGTGTGAGATTAGAGCAGGAGGCCGCCAGTCAGACACAGATAATACAGAGAGTGAGGTCACAGCAGGAGGCCGCAAGTCAGACAGAGATAATACAGAGTGTGAGGTCAGAGCAGGAGGCTGCC
Source organism: Taudactylus pleione (assembly GCA_031769625.1). Lineage (NCBI taxonomy): Eukaryota > Metazoa > Chordata > Amphibia > Anura > Myobatrachidae > Taudactylus > Taudactylus pleione. The sequence continues at coordinate 168,391 of JAUIMM010000337.1, forward strand.
AGTCACACAGATAATACAGAGTGTGAGGTCAGAGCAGAAGGCTGCAATCAGACAAACGATAACACAGAGTGTAAGGTCACAGCAGGAGGCCGCCAGTCAGACACAGATAACACAGAATGTGAGTTCACAGCAGGAGGCTGCCAGTCAGACACAGATAACAAAGAGTGTGAGGTCAGAGCAGGAGGCCACCAGCCAGATAGAGATTACACAGAGTGTGAGGTCAGAGCAGGAGGCTCCCAGTCAGACAGAGATAACACAGAGTGTGAGGTCAGAGCAGGAGGCTGCCAGTCAGACACAGATAACACAGAGTGTGAGATCACAGCAGGAGGCCGCCAGTCAGATAGAGATAACACAGAGTTTAAAATACATGTGGATGACACATGTTCTCCTGGTATTTAACCTGCATCTGCATGACACCTGTTCTCCTGGTTTCTAACCTGCATCTGCATGACACCTGTTCTCCTGGCATCCAACCTGCATCTGCACAACACCTGTCCTCCTGGTATCTAACCTGCATCTCCATCACACCTGTTCTCCTGGTATTTAACCTGCACCTGCACAACACCTGTTCTCCTGGTATCTAACCTGCATCTCCATGACACCTGTTCTCCTGGTATCTAACCTGTTCTCCTAGTTTCTAACCTGCATCTACACAACACGTGTTCTCCTGGTATCTAACCAGCATCTGCAAAACACCTGTTCTCCTGGTATTTAACCTTTATCTGCAAAACACCTGATCTCCTGGGATCTAACCTGCATCTGCATGACACCTATTCTCCGTATATCTAACCTGCATCTTCATGACACCTGTTTTCCAGGTATCTAACCTACGTCTTCATGACACCTGTTCTTCTGTTATCTAACCAGCAACTCCATGACACCTGTTCTCCTGGTACATAACCTGCATCTCCATGACACCTATTCTCCTGGTATCTAACCTGCATTTGCACAACACCTGTTCTCCTGGTATTTAAAATACTTCTGCATGACACCTGTTCTCTTGGTATCTAACCTGCAACTGCATGACTCCTGTTTTCCGTATATCTAACCTGCAACTTCATGACACCTGTTTTCCAGGTATCTAACCTACATCTTCATGACACCTGTTCTTCTGTTATCTAACCTGCAACTCCATGACACCTGTTCTCCTGGTACATAACCTGCATCTCCATGACACCTATTCTCCTGGTATCTAACCTGCAACTCCATGACACCTGTTCTCCTGGTACATAACCTCCATCTCTATGACACCTATTCTAATGGTATCTAACCTGCATCTGCACAACACCTGTTCTCCTGGTATTTAAAATGCATCTGCATGACACCTATTCTCCTGGTTTCTAACCTGCATCTTCATGACACCTGTTCTCCTGGTATTTAAAATGCATCTGCATGACACCTGTTCTCCTGGTATCTAACCTGCATCTACACAACACCTGTTCTCCTGGTATCTAACCTGCATCTGCACAACACCTGTTCTCCTGGTATTTAAAATGCATCTGCATGACACCTGTTCTCTTGGTATCTAACCTGCAACTCCATGACACCTGTTCTACTGGTACATAACCTCCATCTCTATGACACCTATTCTAATGGTTTCTAACCTGCATCTTCATGACACCTGTTTTTCTCTTATCTAACCTGCAACTCCATGACACCTGTTCTCCTGGTACATAACCTGCATCTCCATGACACCTATTCTCCTGGTATCTAACCTGCAACTCCATGACACCTGTTCTCCTGGTACATAACCTCCATCTCTATGACACCTATTCTAATGGTATCTAACCTGCATCTGCACAACACCTGTTCTCCTGGTATTTAAAATGCATCTGCATGACACCTATTCTCCTGGTTTCTAACCTGCATCTTCATGACACCTGTTCTTGTGGTATCTACCCTGCATCTGCACAACACCTGTTCTCCTTGTATTTAAAATGCATCTGCATGACACCTGTTCTCCTGGTATTTAAAATGCATCTGCATGACACCTGTTCTCCTGGTATCTAACCTGCATCTACACAACACCTGTTCTCCTGGTATCTAACCTGCATCTACACAACACCTATTCTCCTGGTATCTAACCTGCATTTGCACAACACCTGTTCTCCTGGTATTTAAAATACTTCTGCATGACACCTGTTCTCTTGGTATCTAACCTGCAACTGCATGACTCCTGTTCTCCGTATATCTAACCTGCAACTTCATGACACCTGTTTTCCAGGTATCTAACCTACATCTTCATGACACCTATTCTTCTGTTATCTAACCTGCAACTCCATGACACCTGTTCTCCTGGTACATAACCTCCATCTCTATGACACCTATTCTAATGGTATCTAACCTGCATCTGCACAACACCTGTGCTCCTGGTATTTAAAATGCATCTGCATGACACCTATTCTCCTGGTTTCTAACCTGCATCTTCATGACACCTGTTCTTGTGGTATCTACCCTGCATCTGCACAACACCTGTTCTCCTTTTATTTAAAATGCATCTGCATGACACCTGTTCTCCTGGTATTTAAAATGCATCTGCATGACACCTGTTCTCCTGGTATCTAACCTGCATCTACACAACACCTGTTCTCCTGGTATCTAACCTGCATCTACACAGCACCTATTCTCCTGGTATCTAACCTGCATTTGCACAACACCTGTTCTCCTGGTATTTAAAATACTTCTGCATGACACCTGTTCTCTTGGTATCTAACCTGCAACTGCATGACTCCTGTTCTCCGTATATCTAACCTGCAACTTCATGACACCTGTTTTCCAGGTATCTAACCTACATCTTCATGACACCTGTTCTTCTGTTATCTAACCTGCAACTCCATGACACCTGTTCCCCTGGTACATAACCTGCAACTCCATGACACCTGTTCTCCTGGTACATAACCTGCATCTCCATGACACCTATTCTCCTGGTATCTAACCTGCAACTCCATGACACCTGTTCTCCTGGTATCTAACCTGCATTTGCACAACACCTGTTCTCCTGGTATTTAAAATACTTCTGCATGACACCTGTTCTCTTGGTATCTAACCTGCAACTGCATGACTCCTGTTCTCCGTATATCTAACCTGCAACTTCATGACACCTGTTTTCCAGGTATCTAACCTACATCTTCATGACACCTGTTCTTCTGTTATCTAACCTGCAACTCCATGACACCTGTTCTCCTGGTACATAACCTGCAACTCCATGACACCTGTTCTCCTGGTACATAACCTGCATCTCCATGACACCTATTCTCCTGGTATCTAACCTGCAACTCCATGACACCTGTTCTCCTGGTATCTAACCTGCATTTGCACAACACCTGTTCTCCTGGTATTTAAAATACTTCTGCATGACACCTGTTCTCTTGGTATCTAACCTGCAACTGCATGACTCCTGTTCTCCGTATATCTAACCTGCAACTTCATGACACCTGTTTTCCAGGTATCTAACCTACATCTTCATGACACCTGTTCTTCTGTTATCTAACCTGCAACTCCATGACACCTGTTCTCCTGGTACATAACCTGCATCTCCATGACACCTATTCTCCTGGTATCTAACCTGCAACTCCATGACACCTGTTCTCCTGGTACATAACCTCCATCTCTATGACACCTATTCTAATGGTATCTAACCTGCATCTGCACAACACCTGTTCTCCTGGTATTTAAAATGCATCTGCATGACACCTATTCTCCTGGTTTGTAACCTGCATCTTCATGACACCTGTTCTCCTGGTATTTAAAATGCATCTGCATGACACCTGTTCTCCTGGTATCTAACCTGCATCTACACAACACCTGTTCTCCTTGTATCTAACCTGCATCTGCACAACACCTGTTCTCCTGGTATTTAAAATGCATCTGCATGACACCTGTTCTCTTGGTATCTAACCTGCAACTCCATGACACCTGTTCTACTGGTACATAACCTCCATCTCTATGACACCTATTCTAATGGTTTCTAACCTGCATCTTCATGACACCTGTTTTTCTGTTATCTAACCTGCAACTCCATGACACCTGTTCTCCTGGTACATAACCTGCATCTCCATGACACCTATTCTCCTGGTATCTAACCTGCAACTCCATGACACCTGTTCTCCTGGTACATAACCTCCATCTCTATGACACCTATTCTAATGGTATCTAACCTGCATCTGCACAACACCTGTTCTCCTGGTATTTAAAATGCATCTGCATGACACCTATTCTCCTGGTTTCTAACCTGCATCTTCATGACACCTGTTCTTGTGGTATCTACCCTGCATCTGCACAACACCTGTTCTCCTTGTATTTAAAATGCATCTGCATGACACCTGTTCTCCTGTTATTTAAAATGCATCTGCATGACACCTGTTCTCCTGGTATCTAACCTGCATCTACACAACACCTGTTCTCCTGGTATCTAACCTGCATCTACACAACACCTATTCTCCTGGTATCTAACCTGCATTTGCACAACACCTGTTCTCCTGGTATTTAAAATACTTCTGCATGACACCTGTTCTCTTGGTATCTAACCTGCAACTGCATGACTCCTGTTCTCCGTATATCTAACCTGCAACTTCATGACACCTGTTTTCCAGGTATCTAACCTACATCTTCATGACACCTGTTCTTCTGTTATCTAACCTGCAACTCCATGACACCTGTTCTCCTGGTACATAACCTCCATCTCTATGACACCTATTCTAATGGTATCTAACCTGCATCTGCACAACACCTGTTCTCCTGGTATTTAAAATGCATCTGCATGACACTTATTCTCCTGGTTTCTAACCTGCATCTTCATGACACCTGTTCTTGTGGTATCTACCCTGCATCTGCACAACACCTGTTCTCCTTGTATTTAAAATGCATCTGCATGACACCTGTTCTCCTGGTATTTAAAATGCATCTGCATGACACCTGTTCTCCTGGTATCTAACCTGCATCTACACAACACATGTTCTCCTGGTATCTAACGTGCATCTACACAACACCTATTCTCCTGGTATCTAACCTGCATTTGCACAACACCTGTTCTCCTGGTATTTAAAATACTTCTGCATGACACCTGTTCTCTTGGTATCTAACCTGCAACTGCATGACTCCTGTTCTCCGTATATCTAACCTGCAACTTCATGACACCTGTTTTCCAGGTATCTAACCTACATCTTCATGACACCTGTTCTTCTGTTATCTAACCTGCAACTCCATGACACCTGTTCTCCTGGTACATAACCTGCATCTCCATGACACCTATTCTCCTGGTATCTAACCTGCAACTCCATGACACCTGTTCTCCTGGTACATAACCTCCATCTCTATGACACCTATTCTAATGGTATCTAACCTGCATCTGCACAACACCTGTTCTCCTGGTATTTAAAATGCATCTGCATGACACCTATTCTCCTGGTTTGTAACCTGCATCTTCATGACACCTGTTCTCCTGGTATTTAAAATGCATCTGCATGACACCTGTTCTCCTGGTATCTAACCTGCATCTACACAACACCTGTTCTCCTTGTATCTAACCTGCATCTGCACAACACCTGTTCTCCTGGTATTTAAAATGCATCTGCATGACACCTGTTCTCTTGGTATCTAACCTGCAACTCCATGACACCTGTTCTACTGGTACATAACCTCCATCTCTATGACACCTATTCTAATGGTTTCTAACCTGCATCTTCATGACACCTGTTTTTCTGTTATCTAACCTGCAACTCCATGACACCTGTTCTCCTGGTACATAACCTGCATCTCCATGACACCTATTCTCCTGGTATCTAACCTGCAACTCCATGACACCTGTTCTCCTGGTACATAACCTCCATCTCTATGACACCTATTCTAATGGTATCTAACCTGCATCTGCACAACACCTGTTCTCCTGGTATTTAAAATGCATCTGCATGACACCTATTCTCCTGGTTTCTAACCTGCATCTTCATGACACCTGTTCTTGTGGTATCTACCCTGCATCTGCACAACACCTGTTCTCCTTGTATTTAAAATGCATCTGCATGACACCTGTTCTCCTGGTATTTAAAATGCATCTGCATGACACCTGTTCTCCTGGTATCTAACCTGCATCTACACAACACCTGTTCTCCTGGTATCTAACCTGCATCTACACAACACCTATTCTCCTGGTATCTAACCTGCATTTGCACAACACCTGTTCTCCTGGTATTTAAAATACTTCTGCATGACACCTGTTCTCTTGGTATCTAACCTGCAACTGCATGACTCCTGTTCTCCGTATATCTAACCTGCAACTTCATGACACCTGTTTTCCAGGTATCTAACCTACATCTTCATGACACCTGTTCTTCTGTTATCTAACCTGCAACTCCATGACACCTGTTCTCCTGGTACATAACCTCCATCTCTATGACACCTATTCTAATGGTATCTAACCTGCATCTGCACAACACCTGTTCTCCTGGTATTTAAAATGCATCTGCATGACACTTATTCTCCTGGTTTCTAACCTGCATCTTCATGACACCTGTTCTTGTGGTATCTACCCTGCATCTGCACAACACCTGTTCTCCTTGTATTTAAAATGCATCTGCATGACACCTGTTCTCCTGGTATTTAAAATGCATCTGCA
>JAUIMM010000337.1:180000-379987 GCA_031769625.1 Taudactylus pleione
ATGATTGGTTCGTTTGGGTCCCCACAAAACAAGCTGGCAATTAATCTGTCCCTGCACAAACTGGCTCTACGGAGGCAAGATGTTGTCCTCATCCTCCTCATCCACCAATTCCTCACCCTCTTCAGTGTTGTGTACATCCTCATCCTCACAGACTATTAACTCGTCTCCGCTGGAATCCACCACCACAGGTCCCTCTGTACGTTCTGGAGGCTGGTCTCCCTGGAAGAGTTGGTAATTCATTTTTCTGAACATCATCTTCTCCACATTTTGTGGAAGCAGCCTCCTACGCCTTTCGCTGACAAGGTTCCCGGCTGCACTAAACACTCTTTCAGAGTACACACTGGAGGGGTGGCAACTCAGGTAAAATAGAGCCAGTTTGTACAGGGGCCTCTGACATGCCTACTTGGATGCTGTCACCGATGTAATCCTCCACCATTCTGTCAATGGTGACAGTATCATATGCAGTGACAGTAGACATGTCAGAAATTGTTGCCAGGTCCTTCAGTCCGGACCAGATGTCCAAACTTGGTCCTGCCTGCCCTGCATCACCGCCAGCGGGTTGCTTAGGATACCTAAGTTTTTTCCTGGCAGCCCCAGTTGTGGGAGAAAATGAAGAAGGAGCTGTTGACGTGTCACGTTCTGCTTCAGCTGACAGTGCTTTCACCAGCAGGTCTTTGCACCTCTGCAGGCTTGTGTCGGCCGGAAAGAGAGACACCACATAGGCTTTAAACCTAGGATCGAGCACGGTGGCCAAAATGTAGTGGTCTGATTTCAACAGATTGACCACCCTGGAATCCTGGCAAAGCGAATGAGGGTCAACTGTTTAGTTAAAGTAGTGGTGTTCCTACTTCCTCTCTGGGATGATGAACGACTCCCAGCAGCAGCAACAGCAGCAGCGGCAGCAGTAGGTGTAGCAATGCAGGATCCTCCAGAGGAATCCCAGATAGGAGAGTCAGTCTTGTCAGAGACATGGCCTGCACGACTACTTCCGATCCTGACTAAGGAGGAAATTGACGAGGAGGGAGATGACGGTGTGGTTTGCAGGCACTTGGATACAACATGACAACGGGATTTAGGTGTCCCTGGACTGCTTACGGGCTTAGCCAAAGTTTCTGAACTTGACAGTAACTTTTTATGAACGCGCTGCAGGTGCCGTATAAGGGAGGATGTTCCTAGGTGGTTAACGTCCCTACCTCTACTTATTTCACCTTTACATATGGTACATATGGCAAGACAATTGTTGTCCGGATTTATATAGAAATATTGCCAGACCAAAGAGGTGGAATGTTTGGTCTTCTGTCCAGGCATGACCGTGATGGGCTTTTTCATCCCACGGACAACAACTGTCTCCCCCGGAGCCTGATTTAAACAAACCACATCACCATCTGAATCCTCCTCGCCAACTTCCTCCTCAGCGCCAGCTACACCAGTATCCTCATCCTGTTGTACTTCAACAGTGACATCTTCAATTTGCATATCAGCAAGTGGACTGTGGGTGCTCCTTTCAGCACTTGCAGGGGGCGTTAAATGGTGGAAAGAGCCACCTCTTCCCATCCAGTGTTGGGAAGGTCAGGCATCGCAACCGCCACCACACTTGGACTCTCCTTGGGGATTTGTGATATCTTCTTAGAACGCACAGTTCTTCGCTGTGCTTTTGCCAGCTTAACTCGTTTGATTTTTTTAGTGGGAGGAGGGCTTACATCGTCATGTGAAGCTGAACCACAAGTCATGAACATAAGGAAAGACCTTAGCCATTCCTTGCCACTCTGTGTCATAAATGGCATATTGGCAAGTTTACGTTTCTCTTCAGATGATTTAAATGTTTTTTTTAAGGTCATTTTCCTGAACTTTGTCATTTGGGATTGTATGTGCAACTCTACTATGACATTGGGCATCGGCATTTGGCAGACGACGTTGATGGCATGTTATCGTTTATGTCATGACTAGTGGCAGCAGCTTCAGCACTAGGAGGAAGTGGTTCTTGATCTTTCCCTATTTTATTTTTATCGGAGAAAGTTTGGTCCTCCATTTATGTTATATTGATTTGATATATACGTGTGGCTAAAGCGCACACAAACACAGAAATTTTTTTTTATTTTTGCTGGAGACTAGTGCACTTTGTGGGTTACACCAACCTTTAAGAAATGAGCCAGCCGGCTCTTTACTTATGGGACACAGGCGCACGCTTGGCGCTGCTACTTTGTTGATGCACTTTGTTTTTTATTTGGATTGGAGTGTAATTTGTGGGTTACAGCACCCTTTAACAGACAAGAGAGCCGGCCCTTTACTTATGACACAGGCGCACGCTTGGCGCTGCTCCTTTGTTGTGTGCAGCCACAGTGCACACAATTCACAAACACAGAAAATTATTTTTTATTTTGTTTGGAGTGTACTTTGGAGGTTACAGCACCCTTTAATGGACAAGCCAGCTGGCTCTTTACTAATGGGACACAGGCGCATGCTTGGCGCTGCTCCTTTGTTGATGCACGTGCAGCCACAGTGCACACAATTCACAAACACAGAAAATATTTGTTTATTTTGTTTGGAGTGTACTTTGGGGGTTACAGCACCGTTTATTGGACAAGCCAGCCGGCCCTTTACTAATGGGACACAGGCGCACGCTTGGCACTGCACCTTTGTTGATGCACGTGCAGCCACAGGGCACACAATTCACAAACACAGAAAATATTTTTTATTTTGTTTGGAGTGCACTTTGGGGGTTACAGCACCCTTTAACAGTCTATCCAGCTGGCCCTTTACTTATGACACAGGCGCACGCTTGGTGCTGCTCCTTTGTTGATGCACGTGCAGCCACAGTGCACACAATTCACAAACACAGAAAAAAATTTTCTATTTTATTTGGAGTGTACTTTGGGGGTTACAGCACCCTTTACCGGACAAGCCAGCTGGCCCTTTACTAATGGGACACAGACGCACGGTTGGCGCTGCTCCTTTGTTGATGCACGTGCAGCCACAGGGCACACAATTCACAAACACAGAAAATATTTTTTTTTTGAGTGCACTTTGGGGGTTACAGCACCCTTTAACAGTCAAGCCAGCTGGCCCTTTACTTATGACACAGGCGCACGCTTGGCACTACTTTGTTGATGCACATGCGGCTACAGTGCACACAATTCACAAACACAGAAAATATATATTTTTTCTTTGGAGTGTACTTTGGGGGTTACAGCACCCTTTAACGGACAAGCCAGCCGGCCCTTTACTAATGGGACACAGGTGCATGGTTGGCACTGCTCCTTTTTTGATGCACGTGTAGCCACAGTGCACACAATTCACAAACACAGAAAATATTTTTTTATTTTATTTGGAGTTTACTTTGGGGGTTACAGCACCCTTTAACGGACAAGCCAGCCGGCCCTATACTAATGGGACACAGGCGCACGCTTGGCGCTTCTCCTTTGTTGAAGCACGTGCAGCCACAGTGCACACAATTCACAAACACAGAAAATATTTTTTATTGTGTTTGGAGTAGGGGTGCGAGGGTTCGGATTTCTGAAATCCGAACCCCCCCGAGCCCCCCCGATCCGAGTCCGATCCGAATCAGGCTCGACTTTTCCCGCCTGACTCGGATCTGAAATCGAGGAAAAACGTCATCATCCCGCCTTCCGAGTCTCGCGGGTTTTGGATCCTATATTAGGTACCCGCGTTGGCGCCATTTTCTCACTCGGCTGTGGACAGTGAAGAGGGAGGGTGGGAGTTAGGGCTGTGTAGTGTAGTGTAGTGTAGTGCTGCTGTTGTCCACTACTTCAAAGTCCATAGGGGCTGGCTGTGTAGTGCTGTGCTGCTCTTGTTAATAGGGGCTGTGTCCACTACTTCAAAGTCCATAGGGGCTGGCTGGACTGTGTTGTGCAGTCAGTTCTCCATAGGGGCTGTGTCCACTCCAAAGTCCTGTGCAGTGTCCCAGTCCTAAAGGGGTGCTGTAGTGTTGTCCAGGGGGTGCTCTGTCCATCAGGGGTGCTCCCCACAAGTGCTAAAAAAATAATATATTTTCTGTGTTTGTGAATTGTGTGCGCAGTAGCCGCACGTGCATCAACAAAGTAGTGCCAAGCGTGCGCCTGTGTCATAAGAAAAGGGCCGGCTGGCTTGACCGTTAAGGGTGCTGTAACCCCCGAAAGTACACTCCAGTCCAAACCAAAAAAAAAATTATTTTCTGTGTTTGTGAATTGTGTGCGCAGTAGCCGCACGTGCATCAACAAAGTAGTGCAAAGCGTGCGCCTGTGTCATAAGTAAAGGGCCGGCTGGCTTGACCGTTAAGGGTGCTGTAACCCCCGAAAGTACACTCCAGTCCAAACCAAAAAAAAAATTATTTTCTGTGTTTGTGAATAGTGTGCGCAGTAGCCGCACGTGCATCAACAAAGTAGTGCCAAGCGTGCGCCTGTGTCATAAGTAAAGGGCCGGCTGGCTTGACCGTTAAGGGTGCTGTAACCCCCGAAAGTACACTCCAGTCCAAACCAAAAAAAAAATTATTTTCTGTGTTTGTGAATTGTGTGCGCAGTAGCCGCATGTGCATCAACAAAGTAGTGCCAAGCGTGCGCCTGTGTCATAAGTAAAGGGCCGGCTGGCTTGACCGTTAATGGGTGCTGTAACCCCCAAAGTACACTCCAGTCCAAACCAAAAAAAAAATTATTTTCTGTGTTTGTGAATTGTGTGCGCAGTAGCCGCACGTGCATCAACAAAGTAGTGCCAAGCGTGCGCCTGTGTCATAAGTAAAGGGCCGGCTGGCTTGACCGTTAAGGGTGCTGTAACCCCCAAAAGTACACTCCAGTCCAAACGAAAAAAAAAATTATTTTCTGTGTTTGTGAATTGTGTGCGCAATAGCCGCACGTGCATCAACAAAGTAGTGCCAAGCGTGCGCCTGTGTCATAAGTAAAGGGCCGGCTGGCTTGACCGTTAAAGGGTGCTGTAACCCCCAAAGTACACTCCAGTCCAAACCAAAAAAAAAATTATTTTCTGTGTTTGTGAATTGTGTGCGCAGTAGCCGCACGTGCATCAATAAAGTAGTGCCAAGTGTGCGCCTGTGTCATAAGGAAAGGGCCGGCTGGCTTGACCGTTAAAGGGTGCTGTAACCCCCGAAAGTACAGTCCAGCCCAAACCAAAAAAAAAATTATTTTCTGTGTTTGTGAATTGTGTGCGCAGTAGCCGCACTTGCATCTACAAAGTAGTGCCAAGCGTGCGCCTGTGTCATAAGTAAAGGGCCGGCTGGCTTGACCGTTAAAGGGTGCTGTAACTCCCAAAGTACACTCCAGTCCAAACCAAAAAAAAAATTATTTTCTGTGTTTGTGAATTGTGTGCGCAGTAGCCGCATGTGCATCAACAAAGTAGTGCCAAGCGTGCGCCTGTGTCATAAGTAAAGGGCCGGCTGGCTAGACCGTTAAAGGGTGCTGTAACCCCCGAAAGTACACTCCAGTCCAAACCAAAAAAAAAAATATTTTCTGTGTTTGTGAATTGTGTGCGCAGTAGCCGCACGTGCATCAACAAAGTAGTGCCAAGCGTGCGCCTGTGTCATAAGTAAAGGGCCGGCTGGCTTGACCGTTAAAGGGTTCTGTAACCCCCAAAGTACACTCCAAACCAAAAAAATATATATTTTCTGTGTTTGTGACTTGTGTGCACTGTGGCTGCATGTGCATCAACAAAGGAGCAGCGCCAAGCGTGCGCCTGTGTCCCATAAGTAAAGAGCCGGCTGGCTCATTTCTTAAAGGGTGGTGTAACCCACAAAGTGCACTACTCTCCAGCAAAAATAAAAAAATATTTTCTGTGTTTGTGTGCGCTTTAGCCGCACGTATATATATCAATATAACATAAATGGAGGACCAAACTTTCTCCGATAATAATAAAATAGGGAAAGATCAAGAACCACTTCCTCCTAGTGCTGTTGCTGCTGCTGGGAGTTGTTCATCATCCCAGAAAGGAAGTAGGAACATCACTACTTTTACTAAACAATTGACCCTCCAACAGTCCCTAGCGATGAGGATGAAGTACGACAGCAGTCATCCTGAAGCAAAACGTATAACTGAGGCCTTGACTGCTATGTTGGTGTTAGACGTGCGTCCGGTATCCGACATTAGTGCAGTGGGATTTAGACAATTGATGGAGGTAGTGTGTCCTCGGTTCCAAATCCCGTCTAGATTCCACCTGCATCCTCAAAGCAGCAGCGACAAGTGTGCGTCTGTCTGTTAAAGGGTGGTGACACCCTCAAAGTGTGCTACACAAACAATAAAAATATTCTTCTTTTTTCTGGCTATGTGAATTGTGTGGGCTGTAGCCGCACCTGCATCCTTAAAGCAGCAGCGACAAGCGTGCGTCTGTCTGTTAAAGGGTGGTGACACCCTCAAAGTGTGCTACACAAACAATAAAAATATTCCTCTTCTTTTTTCTGTCTATGTGAATTGTGTGGGCTGTAGCCGCACCTGCATCCTTAAAGCAGCAGCGACAAGCGTGCGTCTGTCTGTTAAAGGGTGGTGACACCCTCAAAGTGTTCTACACAAACAATTAAAATATTGTTCTTTTTTTTCGGTCTTTGTGAAATGTGTGGGCTGTAGCCGCACCTGCATCCTTAAAGCAGCAGCGACAAGCGTGCGTCTGTCTGTTAAAGGGTGGTGACACCCTCAAAGTGTGCTACACAAACAATAAAAATATTCTTCTTCTTTTTTCTGTCTATGTGAATTGTGTGGGCTGTAGCCGCACCTGCATCCTTAAAGCAGCAGCGACAAGCGTGCGTCTGTCTGTTAAAGGGTGGTGACACCCTCAAAGTGTGCTACACAAACAATAAAAATATTCTTCTTCTTTTTTCTGTCTATGTGAATTGTGTGGGCTGTAGCCGCACCTGCATCCTTAAAGCAGCAGCGACAAGCGTGCATCTGTCTGTTAAAGGGTGGTGACACCTCAAAGTGTTCTACACAAACAATTAAAATATTCTTCTTCTTTTTTCTGTCTTTGTGAATTGTGTGGGCTGTAGCCGCACTTGCATCCTCAAAGCAGCAGCGACAAGCGTGCGTCTGTCTGTTAAAGGGTGGTGTAACCCTCAAAGTGTGCTCCACAAACAATAAAAATATTCTTTTTTTTTTTCTGTCTTTGTGAATTGTGTGGGCTGTAGCCGCACTTGAATCCTCAAAGCAGCAGCGACAAGCGTGCGTCTGTCTGTTAAAGGATAACATCGGTGACAGCATCCAAGTAGGCATGTCAGACAGTCCGTACCTGTACTGGCAGGAAAAAGAAGCAATTTGGAGGTCCCTCTACAAACTGGCTCTATTTTACCTGAGTTGCCCCCCCTCCAGTGTGTACTCCGAAAGAGTGTTTAGTGCAGCCGGGAACCTTGTCAGCGAAAGGCGTAGGAGGTTGCTTCCACAAAATGTGGAGAAGATGATGTTCATAAAATGAATTATCAACTCTTCCAGGGAGACCAGCCTCCAGAACGTACAGAGGGACCTGTGGTTCCAGCAGGGACGAATTAATACTCTGTGAGGATGAGGATGAGGATGTACACACTGAAGAGGGTGAGGAATCGGTGGATGAGGAGGATGAGGATGACATCTTGCCTCCGTAGAGCCAGTTTGTGCAGGGACAGATAAATTGCCAGCTTGTTTTGTGGGGGCCCAAACGAACCAATCATTTCAGCCACAGTTGTGTGGCAGACCCTGGCGCTGAAATGATTGGTTTGTTAAAGTGTGCATGTCCTGTTTATACAACATAAGGGTGGGTGGGAGGGCCCAAGGACAATTCCATCTTGCACCTCTTTTTTTTCTTTGCATTATGTACAGTTTGGGGCCTATTTTTTCAATGCCATCCTGTCTGCCACTGCAGTTTCACGCCTAGATGGGTCACGTGTTTGTGCCGCCCTCTCGTGTCGCTTAGCATAGTCATCCAGCTACCTCGGTGCAACCTTTTGGACATAAAAACACTATTGTGAGGTGTGAGGTATTCAGAATAGACTGGAAATGAGTGGAAATTAAGGTTATTGAGGTTAATAATAGCATAGGAGCAGAAAAACCTACAAATTCTGTGATTTTAGCTGTTTTTATGCTTTTTTTCAAAAAAATACAGATCCAAAACACAAAACCCAGAACCCAAAACACGGAAGGGTGGTTTTGGCAAAACCAATCCAGATCCAAAACACGAAGAAAGATCCAGATCCAAAACCAAAACACAAAACACGAAAAGTGGCCGGTGCACACCCCTAGTTTGGAGTGCACTTTGGGGGTTACAGCACCCTTTAACAGTCAAGCCAGCTGGCCCTTTACTTATGACACAGGCGCATGCTTGGTGCTGCTCCTTTGTTGATGCACGTGCAGCCACAGTGCACACAATTCACAAACACAGAAAATATTTTTTTTATTTTGTTTGGAGTGTACTTTGTGGGTTACAGCACCCTTTAGCGGACAAGCCAGACGGCCCTTTACTAATGGGACACAGGCGCACGCTTGGCGCTGCTCCTTTGTTGATGCACGTGCAGCTACAGTGCACACAATTCACAAACACAGAAAATATTTTTTTTATTTTGTTTGGAGTGTACTTTGTGGGTTACAGCACCCTTTAGCGGACAAGCCAGACGGCCCTTTACTAATGGGACACAGGCGCACGCTTGGCGCTGCTCCTTTGTTGATGCACGTGCAGCTACTGTGCACACAATTCACAAACACAGAAAAAATATTTTTTTTTTGCTCTTGGGGGGAGCACCCCTGATGGACAGAGCACCCCCTTGACAACACTACAGCACCCCTTTAGGACTGGGACACTGCACAGGACTTTGGAGTGGACACAGCCCCTATGGACAACTGACTGCACAACACAGTCCAGCCAGCCCCTATGGACTCTGGAGGCGTGGACACAGCCCCTATGGACAACAGCAGCACAGCGCAGAACAGCACAGCACAAAACTACTCTGCACTATACTACACAGCCCAGCCAGCCCTAACTCCCACCCTCCGTCTTCACTGTCCACAGCCGAGTGAGAAAATGGTGCCGACACGGGTACCTTATATAGGATCCAAAACCCGCGAGACACGGAAGGCGGGATGATGACGTTTTGCCTCGATTTCAGATCCGAGTCAGGCAGGAAAAGTCGAGCCTGACTCGGATCGGCCTCGGATCGGTGGGGCTCGGGGGGGTTTGGATTTCAGAAATCCGAACCCGCTCACCCCTAGTATAAGGTACTCTGTATATTATTATTATTATCCTTTATTTATATGGCACCACAAAGGTTCCACAGCGCCTTACATAGTACATAAATGAGCATACAAGAAAGACAGTAAATAATAATATAAAACAATGTAGGACAAGGACATGGTGTATACACATAGCTGCATAACACGAGCAGCAGGACATGAGCAACCAAGTGTTAGGTACCGCTGTGGGGAATTATGAGTAAATGATAATATAAGTAGGGGGAGGAGAAGCACATGAGGGATGAGGGCCCTTCTCATAAGAGCTTCCATTCTAAAGTGAGGGGCAGACAGACAGGGGTGACACAGATGGGTAGATAGTGAGGAAGGAGCATGGAGCAGGGGGTTAGGATATGTGCTGTGGAATGTGAGGGGTAGACAGACAGGGGTGACACAGATGGGGTAGAGAGTGAGGAAGGAGCATGGAGCAGAGGGTTAGGATATGAGCTGTGTAATGTGAGGGGCAGACAGACAGGGGTGACACAGATGGGGTAGATAGTGATGAAGGAGCATGGAGCAGGGAGTTAGGATATGTGCTGTGGAATGTGAGGGGCAGACAGACAGGGGTGACACAGATGGGATAGATAGAGAGGAAGGAGCATGGAGCAGGGGGTTAGGATATGAGCTGTGGAATGTGAGGGGCAGACAGACAGGGGTGACACAAATGGGGTAGATAGTGCAGAAGGAGCATGGAGCAGGGGGTTAGGATATGAGCTGTGGAATGTGAGGGGCAGACAGACAGGGGTGACACAGATGGGGTAGATAGTGAGGAAGGAGCATGGAGCAGGGGGTTAGGATCAGAGCTTTGGAATGTGAGGGGCAGACAGACAGGGGTGACACAGTTGGGGTAGATAGTGAGGAAGGAGCATGGAGCAGGGGGTTAGGATATGTGCTGTGGAATGCGAGAAGCAGACGGAGGTGACACAGATGGGGTAGATAGTGAGAAAGGAGCATGGAGCAGGGGGTTAGGATATGAGCTGTGGAATGTGAGGGGCAGACAGACAGGGGTGACACAGATGGGGTAGATAGTGAGAAAGGAGCATGGAGCAGGGGGCTAGGATATGAGCTGTGGAATGTGAGGGGCAGACAGACAGGGGTGACACAGATGGGGTAGATAGTGAGGAAGGAGCATGGAGCAGGGGGTTAGAATATGTGCTGTGGAATGTGAGGGGTAGACAGACAGGGGTGACACAGATGGGGTAGATAGTGAGAAAGGAGCATGGAGCAGGGGGTTAGGATATGAGCTGTGGAATGTGAGGGGCAGAGAGACAGGGGTGACACAGAAGGGGTAGATAATGAGAGGTGACACAGATGGGTAGATAGTGAGGAAGGAGCATGGAGCAGGGGGTTAGGATATGTGCTGTGGAATGTGAGGAGCAGACAGACAGGGGTGACACAGATGGGGTAGATAGTGAGGAAGGAGCATGGAGCAGGGGGTTAGGATATGTGCTGTGGAATGTGAGGGGCAGACAGACAGGGGTGACACAGATGGGGTAGATAGTGAGGAAGGAGCATGGAGCAGGGGGTTAGGATATGTGGTGTGGAATGTGAGGGGCAGACAGACAGGGGTGACACAGATGGGGTAGATAGTGAGGAAGGAGCATGGAGCAGGGGGTTAGGATATGTGCTGTGGAATGTGAGGAGCAGACGGAGGTGACACAGATGGGGTAGATAGTGAGGAAGGAGCATGGAGCAGGGGGTTAGGATATGAGCTGTTGAATGTGAGGGGCAGACAGACGGGGTGACACAGATGGGGTAGATAGTGAGGAAGGAGCATGGAGCATGGGGTTAGGATATGAGTTGCGGAATGAGTGTGTATAAGATGACCTGATGTTATGTCAGAATTAAGTCCTTCATACATCTATCTCTGTGACAGATAATAGATTTGATTATGTTATTTACATGAGATGTACAAAATAAAGCTATAGGACTTTAATTATTGTAGTGTTATGTTACATTTTAGCAACTAAATACATTCTGATAAAAATGCAGCTATTATGGGACTGTCCCACCATCCTAATACAGTAGAAACTACTTTAATCCCAGCTGCTGGGTGTTATGCCATGCTCCTGTGAGTGGGTGCAGCTCACATGCTAGACCCACCCACAAATGAGTGCAGCCATGCCCAACATGCTGTGGTCCCACAGGATGTTGCTGTACCCAGGCCCAGAATTTCTCTTGGCAGCCCTGGAGGTGACAGGCAGAACCAGGTGGGCAAAATGATGGGGTAGCAAGGCCATGTAGGGAGGGAGGTGGTTGAGAGTGGAGGAACAGGAAAGGCATATAATTTGTGATTTGTATAAGGCTCTCTGTGTATAAATCACACACAGTATAAGTATCTCTGTGTATAAGGTGCTATTTATATAAGATGAGAGCTGCATAAGCTTATGGTTCTGTAAGAGTCCTTAGTTTTTTGTAATTGGTTAGAATTTGGTCAACTGTTGCTAGGTAGAGTAGTTTGGGGGGTTTATTTGGTTGGTTTCTGACCATGTGTGAGCTTGTGGGAGTGGTATATGTGGACTTTATAAGGCTGGTGTACACCCAGCAACTTCCTTTCTGGACGGTGTTTGTCCCTCCCTCCCTCCTCTATCTCTTTCCTATGCTTTTTTTGTGTTGTGTTCTTACTAACACTATGTGATATTACCATGTTGGGCGGGAAGGTGCTACAAACCAGCGGCCACGTAAGGTGTAAGAAAACGCTGTGGACCACATTTCCTTTGAAGGGTGATAGTATGGCCTACCTCTGCGGGGGGACTTTGGGCGTCCATCTCTGCAGACACACTCATACTATGCACTATTATAGGGGGTTGTGAGTCTTCACAGCTCAGCTTACAATGGCCACAGGGGCAGGGGCTGGCTGGCAACTTTTAGCCTGGGGGGCAAATGCATGCAGGCGGCCCTGGCAGAGGAGTAGCGTGCAGCCATGGTGCCCGAAAGAACGTGCGTGCTACGGTGCCCCCCCCGTCAGGAGAGGACACCCTTATGCAGGCCTCGAGTAGTGCCCCCAGTAGTGATCCCCCCTATGCAGTGCCCCTTGTGCCCCCAGTAGTAAGCCCCTTATATAGTGCCCCCAGTGGTCGTAACCCTTATGCAGTGCCCCTTAAATAGTGGCCCCAGTTGTAGTCTTCCCCCTATGCAGTACCCCCACTATTGACCTTTATATAGAGCCCCCAGCAGTGGTCCCTCGATGCAGTGCCCCCAGTGGTAGTCCCCTCCCCCCTATGTAGTGCCCCTAGTAGTAGTCCCCTCCCCCCTTGCAATGCCCCTAGTAGTAGTCCCCTTGTAGTTCCCCTAGTAGTAGTCCCCCCCAGTAGTAGTACCCCCCTTGTAGTGCCCCCAGTAGTAGTCCCTCCCTTGTAGTGCCCCCAGTAGTAGTAGTCCCCCCCTTGTAGTGCCCCCAGTAGTAGTAGTCCCCCCCTTGTAGTGCCCCCAGTAGTAGTAGTCCATCCCCTTGTAGTGCCCCCAGTAGTAGTCCCCCCACCTTGTAGCACCCCCAGTAGTAGTAGTCCACCCCTTTGTAGCACCCCCAGTAGTAGTAGTCACCCCCTTTGTAGTGCCCCCAGTAGTGGTCTCCTCCTTATAGTGCCAGACTCCCCACAGTAGACACACATAATACACAAAAAAAAACAACACTTACCTGACACCCGCTCCTGGTCCTGGTCCCACTGCCGAGATCAGTTCCTCTGTCCGCCACTTTGCATTATGGGAGTGACGCGTCATGGGAGTGACGCGTCACTCCCATTACCCACTGCGGGAGCCAGAAGATGTCCGGCTCTGGCAGTGGGAGCAGCAGCCGATGAGAGTCTGTGTGTTTGTGCTGTGTAGCGCTGACCAAACTCCGTCTGGTCAGCGCTACACATGCGGTGCAGTCTGTGTCACAGTGACACAGACTGCCCGTGGCCCGCATGACGCTGCGGCCAGGGGGGCACATGGCACCCTGCCCCCGGCCAGCCCGCCACTGCACAGGGGGGCGTTTCAGTTGCTCCCTAATATTGGTTATGTAACATATGGCTGGAGCTGAGTGTTTGTAGCATCCTTCTTTGCCTCCCAAAAGTAAATGAAAGGCTCAGGGTGATACCTTCAATAACAGCAAGTTATGACCATTTAACCAAAGCAGTCTGTGTCTGTGTCTTTATTTTAGTATAAGTAATGCTGGGCATATACTACGAGATAAATGTCTGTCAGACCGACAGACATTTTATCTGGCAGCCTGCCAGCCGCAGAAGTCGCCGGCATACACTGTGAGAGAAATCTCTGTCTGTCTGTCGGCTGCGCTGGGCATACACTGCCCGATGCGGCCGGCAGTTTACCCGCTAAATATCGCATCGGACGAGCATGCAGGACAATCCAGCATGCCAGACCAAGCAATATTTAACCCTCGGTCGCCCCCCCACACGCTACAATTATCGCGGCTCTCCGCCGATATCGGGCAGATCGTCCCGATAATTGTAGCGTGTATGGCCAGCATTAGTTGTAAGTTGTCATATTGTTTTTAATTGCAATAAAGTTATGGACGCCTTAGTTGTGCTGTGTATAACGTTCTCTGTGTATAAATTATACACAGTAAAATTGTCTCTGTGTGTAAGGTGCTCTGTATATAAGTTGTGCTGTGTATAATGCTCTCTGTGCATAAATAAAAGGTTGCACCGAGGTAGCTGGATGACTATGCTAAGAGATACGAGTGGGCGGCACAAACACGTGACCCATCTAGGAGTGACACTGCAGTGGCAGACAGGATGGCAGTTTGAAAAACTAGGCCCCAAACAGAACATAATGCAAAGAAAAAAAAGAGGTGCGAGATGGAATTGTCCTTGGGCCCTCCCACCCACCCTTATGTTGTATAAACAGGACATGCACACTTTAACAAACCAATCATTTCAGCGCCAGGGTCTGCCACACGACTGTGGCTGAAATGATTGGTTTGTTTGGGCCCCCACAAAACAAGCTGGCAATTAATCTGTCCCTGCACAAACTGGCTCTACGGAGGCAAGATGTCGTCCTCATCCTCCTCATCCACCGATTCCTCACCCTCTTCAGTGTTGTGTACATCCTCATCCTCACAGAGTATTAACTCGTCCCCGCTGGAATCCACCACCACAGGTCCCTCTGTACGTTCTGAAGGCTGGTCTCCCTGGAAGAGATGATAATTCATTTTTATGAACATTATCTTCTCCACATTTTGTGGAAGCAACCTCCTACGCCTTTTGCTGACAAGGTTCCCGGCTGCACTAAACACTCTTTCGGAGTGCACACTGGAGGGGGGGGTGGGAACTCAGGTAAAATAGAGCCAATTTGTACAGGGGCCTCCAAATTGCCTCTTTTTCCTGCCAGTACATGTACGGACTGTCTGACATGCCTACTTGGATGCTGTCACCGATGTAATCCTTTAACAGACAGACGCACGCTTGTCGCTGCTGCTTTGAGGATGCACGTGCGGCTACAGACCACACAATTCACAAAGACAGAAAAAAAAAAAGAATTTTTTTATTGATTGTGGAGCGCACTTTGAGGGTTACACCACCCTTTAACAGACAGACGCATGCTTGCCGCTGCTGCTTTAAGGATGCAGGTGCGGCTACAGCCCACACATTTCACAAAGACAGAAAAAAAAAGAAGAATTTTTTTATTGTTTGTGGAGCGCACTTAGAGTGTTACACCACCCTTTAACAGACAGGCGCACGCTTGTCGCTGCTGCTTTAAAGATGCAGGTGCGGCTACAGCCCACACATTTCACAAAGACAGAAAAAAAAATAATAATTTTTTATTGTTTGTGGAGCGCACTTTGAGGGTTACACCACCCTTTAACAGACAGACGCACGCTTGTCGCTGCTGCTTTAAGGATGCAGTTGCGGCTACAGCCCACACATTTCACAAAGACAGAAAAAAACAGAAGAATTTTTTTATTGTTTGTGGAGCGCACTTTGAGGGTTACACCACCCTTTAACAGACAGACGCACGCTTGTCGCTGCTGCTTTGAGGATGCAGGTGGAATCTAGACGGGATTTGGAACCGGGGACACACTACCTCCATCAATTGTCTAAATCCCACTGCACTAATGGCGGATACCGGATGCACGTCTAACACCAACATAGCAGTCAAGGCCTCAGTTATACGTTTTGCTTCAGGATGACTGCTGTCAAACTTCATCCTCCTCGCTAGGGACTGTTGGAGGGTCAATTGTTTAGTAAAATTAGTGGTGTTCCTACTTCCTCTCTGGGATGATGAACAACTCCCAGCAGCAGCAACAGCACTAGGAGGAATTGGTTCTTGATCTTTCCCTATTTTATTTTTATCGGAGAAAGTTTGGTCCACCATTTATGTTATATTGATATATACGGGCGGCTAAGGCGCACACAAACACAGAAAATATTTTTTTATTTTTGCTGGAGAGTAGTGCACTTTGTGGGTTACACCACCCTTTAAGAAATAAGCCAGCCGGCCCTTTACTTATGGGACACAGGCGAATGCTTGGCGCTGCTCCTTTGTTGATGCACGTGCAGCCACAGTGCACACAATTCACAAACACAGAAAAATTTTTTTTATTTTGTTTGGAGTGCCCTTTGGGGGTTACAGCACCCTTTAGCATTCAATCCAGCTGGCCCTTTATTTATGGGACACAGGCGCACGCTTGGCACTACTATGTAGATGCACGTGCGGCTACTGCGCACACAATTCACAAACACAAAAAAATATATTTTTTTATTTTGTTTGGAGTGCCCTTTGGGGGTTACAGCACCCTTTTGCATTCAATCCAGCCGGCCATTTATTTATGGAACACAGGTGCACACTTGGCACTACTTTGTTGATGCACGTGCGGCTACTGCGCACACAATTCACAAACACAAAAAATATATTTTTTTATTTTGTTTGGAGTGCCCTTTGGGTGTTACAGCACCCTTTAATGGACAAGCCAGCCGGCCTTTTACCTGTGGGACACAGGCGCACGCTTGGCGCTGCTCCTTTGTTGATGCACGTGCAGCCACAGTGCACACAATTCACAAACACAGAAAAAATATATATTTTTTTGCACTTGGGGGAGCACCCCTGACGGACAGAGCACCCCCTGGACAACACTACAGCACCCCTTTAGGACACTGCACAGGACTTTGGAGTGGACACAGCCCCTATGGACAACTGACTGCACAACACAGTCCAGCCAGCTACTATGGACTTTGAAGTAGTGGACACAGCCCCTATGGACAACAGCAGCACAGCGCAGCACAGCACAACACTACACTGCACTACACTACACAGCCCAGCCAGCCCTAACTCCCACCCTCCCTCTTCACTTTCCACAGCCGAGTGAGAAAATGGCGCCGGCGCGGGTACATTATATAGGATCTAAAACCCGCGAGACCCGGAAGGCGGGATGATGAAGTTTTGTCTCGATTTCAGATCCGAGTCAGGCGGGAAAAGTCGAGCCGGGGGGGCTCGGGTGGGTTCGGATTTCAGAAATCCGAACCCGCTCACACCTAGTATAAATCATACACAGTAAAAGTATTTCTGTGTATAAGGTGCTCTGCATATAAGTTGTGCTGTATATAAAGTTCTCTGTGTATAGATCATACA
Source organism: Taudactylus pleione (assembly GCA_031769625.1). NCBI lineage: Eukaryota > Metazoa > Chordata > Amphibia > Anura > Myobatrachidae > Taudactylus > Taudactylus pleione. The sequence continues at coordinate 196,749 of JAUIMM010000337.1, forward strand.
CAGTAAAAGTATCTTTGTGTATAAGGTTCTCTGTATATAAGTAGTGCTGTGTATAAGGCTCTGTGTGTATAAATCATACACAGTAAAATTGTCTCTGTGTATAAGGTGCTCTGTATATAAGTTGTGCTGTGTATAAAGCTCTCTGTGTATAAATCATACACAGTAAAAGTATCTCTGTGTATAAGGTTCTCTGTATATAAGTAGTTCTGTGTATAAAGCTCTCTGGGCCTGATTCAGAGCTGAACGCTCTGACCAGAGCGCTCGCTCTGAATCAGGGCCCTCCTCCCTGAAAATGGAGCGTCCTCTTGGACGCTCGCATAGCTGTGGGTGACCACCCACAGCATATGCGAGCGTCCATGATGATGGTCGCGATAGTCTTGACCATCACTACCATCGGGCTTGCGACAGAGACCCTGCGGTAGGGTCTCGCTGCCGCAAGCCCAGGAGTGATTTTGGCTCTATCAGAGCCAAAATCACTCCCACTGACATCACTAGTGATGTCAGTGGGGCCGGCTCCAGACGGTAGGCTTTCCCATGGGAACGCCTCCGTCTTTCAGGCACGCCCTCGGCATGCCCACCAAAGGGGGCGTGCTGTCAATCAACATCGACAGCACGCCCCCTTTGGTGCGAGACCCGGAGCGACAGCTTGGCTGTCGCAGTCCGGTTCTCGCTACATGCGCACGACGGAGCTCCTTCCGTCGTGCGCATGCGCAGTGGGGGAACATCGACCAATTTGCGAGCGTTCTTTGCTCGCGAACGGGTCTGAATGACCCCCTCTGTGTATAAATCATACACAGTAAAAGTATCTCTGTGTATAAGGTTCTCTGTATATAAGTTGTGCTGTGTGTGTAATCATACCCTTATATCTCTAATTGAAATAACCAAATAGAGAACAAGTGCTTGGATTAAAAGTAGAGATGAGTGGGTTCGGTAGCCTGAGAACCAGACCCACCCGAACTTCCATATCCGAGGCGAGATCCGAGTCCGGCTCGGGTTTTCCTGCCTGACTCGGATCTCAAAGCGAGGCAAAACATCATCATCCAGCTGTTGGATTCTCGCGGGTTTTGGATTGTATAAAAGTCCCTTCCCGCGGTGATTGGCGCCATTTGCTTGCTGAGTCCTGTGCTGTCAGGGCTGTGCTTCATCCAAGAGGGGCTGCTGTGTCCATCCAGGGGTGTCTGTGTCTATCCAGGGGTGTCCATCCAGGGCAGGGGCTTCTGTATCCATTCAGTGCAGGGGCTTCTATGCACATCCAGGAGCAGGTGCTGCTGTGTCCATCCAGGGGATTCTGTGTCCATCCATGGCAGGGGCTGATGTGTCCATCCAGGGGTTTCTGTGTCCATCCAGGGGCAGGAGCTGCTGTGTCCAACCAGTGGTGCTGTGTCCATCCAAGGGTGCCCAGTGTATAAAAAAATAAAAGCTAATAATAATATAATTAATAAAAATATTATATTTTTTTGTGCTGTTCCCCAGTTCTATATTATTATTTTTTTTACTGTGATGCTGCCTGTCAGACTGCAGTGTAATATTCATACACATATTGCTTGTGACACTGTAAGTGGTAGCGCAGTATATAATAAATATTGTGGCATTGTAAGTGGAAAATGCAGTGTATTCGTAAAAAAATATTGTCACACTGTAAATAGAAAACGCAGTATATTCATAAAAAATATTGTCACACTGTAAGTGGAAAACGCGGTGTATTCATAAAAAATATAGTCACACTGTTAGTGGAAATGCAGTGTATTTGTAAAAAACATTGTCACACTGTTAGTGGAAATGCAGTGTATTCGTAAAAAATATTGTGACACTGTAAATGGAAAACACAGTGTATTCGTAAAAAATATTGTCTCACTGTAGGTGGAAAACACAGTGTATTCGTATAAAACATTGTCACACTGTAAGTGGAAAACACAGTGTATTTGTATAAAACATTGGCACACTATTAGTGGAAACACAGTGTGTTCGTAAAAAATATTGGCACACTGTGTGGAAAACGCAGAGTATTCATTCAAAATTTTGTCACACTGTAAGTAGAAACACAGTGTATTCGTAAAAAATATTGTGGCACTAAGTGGAAAATGCAGTGTATTCATAAAAAATATTGTGACACTGTTAGTGGAAACGTAGTGTATTTATAAAAAATATTGTGACACTAAGTGTAAAACGCAGAGTACTGTATTCGTAAAAATATTGTCACACTAGGTGGAAAATGCAGTGTATTCATAAAAAACATTGGTACACTGTTAGTGGAAACGCAGTGTATTCATAAAAAATATTGACACTGTTAGTGAAAATGCAGTGTATTCGTAAAAAATATTGTCACACTGTAAGTGGAAAACACAGTGTATTCGTATAAAACATGGGCACACTGTTAGTGGAAATGCAGTGTATTCGTAAAAAATATTGACACTGTTAGTGGAAACGCAGTGTATTCGTAAAAAATATTGTGATACTAAGTGGAAAACGCAGTGTATTCATAAAAAATGTTGTCACACTGTAAGTAGAAACGCAGTGCATTCATAAAAAATATTGTGACACTGTAAGTGTAATCGCAGTGTATTCGTAAAAAATATTGTGACACTATAAGTGGAAAACACAGTGTATTCGTAAAAAATATTGTCTCACTGTAAGTGGAAAACACAGTGTATTCGTATAAATCATTGTCTCACTGTAAGTGGAAAACACAGTGTATTCGTATAAAACTTTGGTACACTATTAGTGGAAACACAGTGTGTTCGTAAAAAATATTGTGACACTGTGTGGAAAACACAGCGTATTCATAAAAATTTTTGTCACACTGTAAGTAGAAACACAGTGTATTCGTAAAAAATATTGTGACACTAAGTGGAAAATGCAGTGTATTCGTAAAAAATATTGTGACACTGTTAGTGGAAACGTAGTGTATTTATTAAAAATATTGTGACACTAAGGGTAAAACGCAGTGTACTGTATTCGTAAAAATATTGTCACACTAAGTGGAAAACGCAGTGTATTCATAAAAAACATTGGTACACTGTTAGTGGAAACGCAGTGTATTCGTAAAAAATATTGTGACACTAAGTGGAAAACGCAGTGTATTCATAAAAAATGTTGTCACACTGTAAGTAGAAACGCAGTGCATTCATAAAAAATGTTGTCACACTGTAAGTGGAAATGCAGTGTATTCGTAAAAAATATTGTGAAACTATAAGTGGAAAATGCAGTGTGGGCCTGATTCAGAGCCGCTCGTAAGCGGCTGCTCGTTCGAAGTCAGTCGATGTTGTCCAACCACGCATGCGTCATTATAACAGTGCGCATGTGCGTACGTCTGATTGCGGTCATTTTTCACTCGATCGTAGACACAGTGAATAGGAAGTGACATGTCAAATGTGATTGACTGTCTGTTTTGGGGTGGTGACGGGGGTGGAGATGGAAAAACGCAGGCGTGTCGAGGCGTTTTTTGGGCGTACATAAATTATCTTATGCGAGCGCCAAATGTGAACGGAACAAGTGATACGTCACTGTCTCGTACAATTTCCATTAAGACTGCTCGCTCAGCTTGTGGTCTGGTATAGTCTACCGCAATGACGATGGTCTCTTCGTACTTGCCTGGGCTCATCGATGGTATAGCGTTTTATCAATTGAGGCCCCAAAAACAATCATCTTTTAATTGCAAAACTGCTTGTAAGGTGTTTAGGAAATAGACCTTTTTTAGTAGCTAAAAACCGAACGCAGGTGAACTACTCAGCTGCTAATTTCTGGGTCATACAATCAATTAGCTAACAAATGTTTTTTTTGGGGGGGGGCTTTTAAAATATTTGTAAGTGTTTCTTTTTTAGGGAAACAATATTGTACGCATGTTTTTTTTTTTCATAATTTTTTTGGGGACAAGAAACCAATCGTCCTTTTGTTTTTTGATAAGTGTTAATTAAAGCTCATAAATTGTTTTTAACCCTTGTTTTTTTATTAAAAATTAAATGTTTCTATTTCCGTTGTATTGTTTCTAAGTTTGCTTGAGGGATTACCTTTTAACCAGTTTTTGAATAAATCAACAATAGAATTTTGCCGATTTTGATCATAATTTTATTAAATGATTGTGTCCATTTTTGTTTTTGTTTTTTTACATTTTTTCAATAAACATTTATTTTAAGATTAAAAAATTTCAAAATGTTTTGGGCCACACATACAAAATAAGTGTCATTTGAACTAAAAAAAAAAAAAAACAATTCCCAAGAAAGGAGAGGGAGGTTGTTGTCATGAAGGAATATGGGGCAAACACAGAGATGGATTGTGGGGTAATTAGCCAGTGCTGTCATCGCCTTTTAGGCTGTTTGGCCGGAGGTTGAAGGGAGCTGGAATGGGGCCGGAAGCTCCTTCGGCTGGCCTGGTCAGAGGCAGATGTTGTGGCCTCTGGACTAGGCATAGGGCTTGGCACATTTGGAGGGATGGCTGTTGTTGTGCCAGAGGTGGAGGGTCCTGATGTTCCAGCAGGAAGGGAGGCCGGCTGGCGAACGAGTTGCTCCAGGGCATTTGCAATTCTCACGTTGGCCCCAGTATTTTCCTCCAGGGCGTCCGCCACCCGTAGCAGATTGGCGTCCATTCTCAGCAGAATCTCAGTGTGCTGATCCGTTTTAACATTGAGATCAGTGAGGAGGGCCACTGCCTGCTAGGGGGAATGCCCTGGACTGTCTTCCACAGGCTCCCCAGCCGGATCTACTGCTTACTCCCCTGCAGAGCCAGAAGAAATTCTGCGGCCAAAGCTCACCTCTGGAGCAGACTCATCCACCTGTGTCTCTGTGAGAAAATAGAGAAAAGAGTAAAATTATAATCTAGATGTTTTACAAAACACATTTCTGAGTTGTTAAAATTACAACATTTACCTGGGGCAACATGAGGAGCAGCAAAGTCTGGCATGTCGGTATCCATGTTCGACACGCCCAACACCTCCTCATCCTGCACACACCCCTGTGCCAGCTCCTCCACATCCGTGAGCTCAAGTGACACAGGGGTGGGACCCCCACCTGTCCCCCCTGCATGCCTAGCCCTATCAGACAGTTTTTGTTTAAGCCAATATTTGAAGTCGCTCCATCTGTTGGTTAAAAAGTTGGCATTATTACTGCAGTATTTGGACCTGTAAACACTTTTTTGTCAAATGTAGTTTTTACGTACTGGCGTTTGACCTCCCAGGTTGAACGTTCAAACTCACCCACCCCATTGACCGCACTGGCTATGTCGTCCCACAGTTTCCATCTCTGGGTTGCACCCATATTCCTTGGTGCCTGTGCCAGGTTGTCATTGCACATTTGCACCAAAACCTCCATCTCCTTCCTTGTGAATTGTGGATGCCTTTTTTTTTGGCCCTAGTTTGCCTACTAGGCCCAGCAGCCTCTTCCATGGCATCCTCCACACCTTTTTTTACATTTTTAAAAATATTAAAAGTAAAATGTTTCAAAATGTAATGTTAAACATAAGCATTTTCCCCTTAAAAAACAAATACTTACATGGCGCCTCTTGGCTAGTACTTTGCAGCTCTGTACTCATTGTCTTTTCTCAATGCAGCAGACCGATTTGGGCCTTCAGTGACGTTTTTATACATGCGTCAGCATTATTCGGCCGCATCATTCATTGTGCGCTCCTATTGTCCGTCCTTAATTTGAGCAGGAAAATAAAGCCTATTTATGGCTTGGTGTGACTCCATTCGAGGTGGCATTTTTGGATTGTTGGAGGAATTTCGGTGTAGTGGTTTGTAGTTTGGTTAGTGGAGCGTGAAGGAGTTGTTTGTATTTTTTTGAAGGAGCATTTTTGTATTACTTTTTTAGTTTAAGTTAGCAGTTTTGCGTATTTTTATTTGCTATTTTTATTTATATTTTTGAGTAAGTATTTCAATAAATCCCATAAACATTTATTAATAAATTGTGGAAAAATTTTTATATTGTTTTTTTTTTGTTTAAAGTTATTTTGGCTGGAACCCAAGTGACCTTTTATAACTTTTTGATATTTGTCTGTTTTTGGTAAGTGTTTTTGGTTTTATTAATTCACAAATTAGATGTGTTGGTCTTAGCATATGTTTCACTAAGTAATGTGTGCTTGTTCTGTGTAAAATCATGTCTTAACTCTAAATGTAGCGTACTATTTTGCGAACTAATGTGTGCTTGTTCTGTGTAAAATCATGTCTTAACTCTAAATGTAGCGTACAGTTTTGCGAACTAATGTGTGCTTGTTCTGTGTAAAATCATGTCTTAACTCTAAATGTAGCATTCTATTTTGCGAACTAATGTGTACTCCCTTCTCTAAATTTTAGAAAACTATATTTGGTTTAATTCCTAGTTTATAAAATTAATCTTAAAAATATTTTAAACTTTTGAAATGTAGGTGGATTTTCATATGACACGACCAAGGCCTGTAAGAATCTTTGGTTTTCTTTGAAAAGATAATTATATTGTTCTTAACACATTTGTCTAAAACAATAACTACCTGGCTTAACATTTCAGGTTGATGATGGTCGTATTATATTGGCCATGGTTCCAGAACCCGACCAACCTCAACTTCGTCCCAGGCATAGTGCAAGGCCCCAGATATATAGAACACATGTCACCCTTTTTGAAATGCCAGATGATGAGGTGTTAAGGCGCTACCGTCTGCCACCAAAAATCATCATAGACACTCTCTCATTAATAGAGAGTGATCTTGAACGGCAAATTGACAGTCCTACAGCAATACCACCACTTACGCAATTAATGTTGGTGTTAAATTTTTGTGCCTCAGGATCCTTTCAAACCACCATGGGAATAGTGGCAGGAATCTCCCAATCCTCCTTTTCAAGGATCCTGAGGGCAGTGATGGATGCACTCTTTTAACACCTCCATAAGGTGTTAAAAGATCCTGAGGGCAGTGATGGATGCACTCTTTTAACACCTCCATTTTATTAAAATGCCATTGGATATGGGTTCTCTTAATGTGGTGAAGGATACATTTTACCAAATTGCTGGCTTCCCACACATCATAGGGGTTGTGGATGGCACTCACATACCACTTCAGCCTCCAGCAAGGCTGGAGGCAATTTTTAGGAACCACAAGCACTTTAATTCGATGAATGTAATGGTGGTATGTGATGTCTCCCTCCAGATCCTGTCCCAAATTCACAGGCAGTGCACATGATTCCTTCGTCATCCGGCAATCAGGGATTTGGCACAAATTAAACAACCTACAAGCTGGTGATGCGTGGCTTCTGGGTAAGTTGACACCTTCTGTTTGAACCAATGCAAAGCTTGGTACACAATGGTCCTGATGTTGTTTTTTATATTTTCACAGGAGACAATGGTTACCCTTGCACACCCTGGCTGCTCATTCCTTATTTGGTTCCCACACCAGGGCCACAAAGTCAGTATAATTCCACACTTACAGCCACCAGGCAGGTGGTGGAGTGCTGTATCGGCCTTTTAAAAGGCCGATTCAGATGCCTCCACCGCTCTGGTGGCGACCTCATGTATTTGCCGGCTATGGTTTTGAAAATTGTGGTCCTGTGTGGGATATTTCACAACATCGCCATAAGGAGTGGAGTCCCAATGCAGCCAGATCATTCCTTGCCTGAGGACGGCCCCCTGAGGTTGGTCGGAGGTCTGTATGTGGGGGGCCATACGCGATCAAATTGTTGCAAGATTTTTTAGGTCATTATTTCCACAAATTAATTTAATTGATACAATGTAGACATGTAATATTTTAATGTACACTTTCAACTTTTTTTGTTTGTTTGTTTTTGTTTTATTCCCTAAAATGACCTAAAAATCCATGCATACTACCTGATCAACACAAATGACTTTATGTGGACACATTGGATATAACTTCAGGAACAATGATTTGTTCTCCACATTTGTGGATTCATGTTGGCATGCTACTTCTTCAAACAGTTCCTGATTTTTTGGTGGGGGGATTTTGGTATTGTTTGGACTTTTGTGTGTGTTTTCAATGTGTGAATTTATTTTGTCAATTCACTTGGTGTTTATTATTTGTCTGCAATAAATGTTTTTTTATGTTAACCAACCATTTCCTTCGTAAATTACAACCAAGTGTAACCTGCTCAAAAAAATGCAAACATGCTTAATACCTAATACTGTAATTTCTTAATTTCTAAACTTTTGTACCCTGCTTTGTTGCTAAAAACAAACACCAAATGTATTATGGTGAATCAGTATGTTTTCAATTCTAGGCCTAAGCAGGTAGCTTTAATTTTTACATTACCCCAAAAAATAAATATTCAATTTTTGTCGTTAATTCTACAAACCTATTGGTATTGTTATGTGTTTAATTTGCAAGCTTACATACTTACTTGACCTTTCTACAAACAAATTTACATTACTTCAAAACACAGGGACAAATAGAAGACTTAGGTAAGGTTCAACAATCTAAGATTTACAGAAAAGGAATGAGATGAGACTTAAATAATTCAAACAAAACTTTATTTTTTATAAAAAAATTTTGGTTATGCCAAAAACTTAGTGGCGCAGGAGCACACAAAGGTGGTCCAATGCCACCAGCATGGCAATGACATGGCCCCGAAGACCAATTAATCCGGCAGCAATTGCCTCGTGACGCCTCTGGGCCTCTGTGGGGAAAAAAATGTGTGGATTACTAAAATAACACCTTCATTTAGATTTTAAAAACACACAAAAAATTCTGGCTATACTAAAAACAAACATCAGTTACAAAAACATGTCCAAAAAAAAAGGAATGCCAAATGAAAAGATTTAAAAGAAATAAGGGCCCAAAAAGAAGAAATTAAAAAAAAAACATATGTATTTAACCTAAGCAAAACTACGACATTTGTTGGTACCGTAAACAAGAAAGACACAAGTGTGAGTGTTTGGACATGTGTCATATGTGTAAGGGGAAAACATCCTTGACATTGTTTCACAATGATATATATATAAAAAACATTTAAACTACTTTACTATTTTGAACTGCACAGGCAAAAGGACAACATCAACCAAATTAAAATATTTTCAACAAAAAAAAATAAAAAAACCCCACCATAGTTAAAAATGTAAACATACCGGTCACACAGCTGACTGGGCCTGGAGCCCCGAATTCCTCCTCATCTGAGGTGGGCCAGTGCCTCATGGAAGGAGGAGGGCTAATGTTGCCAGAAGTGGAGGGTGAGGAAAAGAGAGGGGGGGTTTGAGAGGAGGGGGAAGTTGGAGAGATGGTAATGTGAGGAGAGGGAGGGGACTGAAGGACGGCAAGGTCTGGGGTGGAGGGGGAATTTGGGGAAGAGTGGGCAGGGGATGTTTGGGTGGGAATGGGGGATAGGGGAAGAGACACACGTCTGCGACGTCTGACTATGCGCTCTGCCCCTAAATGATGGAGAAAAACATTTTTAATTACCAATTTTTTTTTGTTGGCCAAAAAAACAACAACAAAAAACAACAACAGGGCTATACTGTAAACATGCACACGCAGGTATGTCCAAAATAAACCAACAGGGCTATACTGTAAACATGCACATGCAGGTATGTCCAAAATAAACCAACAGGGCTATGCTGTAAACATACACACGCAGGTATGTCCAAAATAAACCAACAGGGCTATACTGTAAACATGCACACGCAGGTATGAGACAAAAAAAATAACACAAAAAATTATAAACATACACAGAAACACTTACTTTGCCCAATCCGGCGACGCAAAAGGGCCAGCAAGCGTGGTGATCTGTGCCGTAGATCCGACCACCTGCATTCCAACTGCCCTATATTTTTTGGCGATAGCCGAGGGAACGCAGGCGGCGGCGCACCTCAACGTAGGCCCTCCGCCTGCGGAGATTGGTGATGGGGGGCGGATGGTCGATAATTCGCTCGTCCATCACCTCAGTGAGGACCAGTAGCTCCCGCCTAGAGGAAGCGCTGGCTCTCATGATGGCAATGATTTTTTTTACAAAAAACTGTTTTAATAAAGGTCCTAGAAAAAATTTGATTGGCTAATGTACTTTGTAAATTAACAGGAACAATTCTATTGGTTATTGTATGAGTCATGTGACCTACACCCTCACAAATATAATGTGAGTTATGATAGGCTTGATGCAGTGACATGCGTAAGCTAATTTAAATATAAAAATTAAAGTAGTAAAATCTGCCTATAAAAAAAACCGCAAAACAATAGTAGCATTCAAACAAACTTTTAATTTAGAAAAACCAGCCCCTTGGTAAAACCGTACATATTCTGCGGAACAAATGACACACACTAACAAGAATAAAGTTTATTGACATTGACAAAAAAAACAGGATTGCAAACATGTGAATAACAATTAAGGTAATTAATATAGTGATTGCCAGTAATCGAATCAAGTATGTTTGCAGAATGAAATAGCAGGCAATCGAAAACTGACAGGGCCACTTCCGGAATTGACTTGTGCAAGCGCTCCCTGCAACCAAAGAGGAGACGGACGCTCGCTATTTTGAACGTTCGCTAGCTAGAGGAGGGGTTGGGAGAATATATGGCGGAAGGTTAGCTACGAGTGAACATACGAGCGAGCGCTTGCATTTAAATATTTCTGCTCGTACAGCAGACGAGCGAACGGCCACTTGCGTCCGGGTCTGAATCAGGCCCTGTATTCATAAAAAATATTGTGACACTGTTAGTGGAAACTTTACAATTTAATAACACAAAGTTAGCATTAAAAAAAACAACTTTTCACTTCTTTCCTCAATCATGAATAAATTATTAGTGTACACGCCGACTACAAGACCTCAACAAAGTGCTAAATAACGTGCATAATATATTAAACATAATCACAAACGCATCATCTGAGAGTCACATAAACAGTCTAAAAAGGTGATATTAGAGGATATGGTATAAAAATGGAATAAAGCAGCTAAATCTGCGTTCTATTATATAGTGTCCCTACTCCCTACCCATGGTTACTCTACCCGAATTTCAGAGAGTCAGAGGGGCAACTCCATGCAACTGTATTCCAGAGTGCAGCTGCTGAGGTGATGATATGGACTAAAATGGAGCTCACATCCACTAAAGTGGACAACAAATCCCCAATCTAACAGAGAACGCAGCTGTAATTTATACACAACACAGGATGGGATGAAGATATAGGCTTGGGTGCTGGTATAATCTGGGGTGATGGTATAGGCTGGGGTAATAATATAAACTGGGGTTATAGGCTGGGGTGATGCCTGGGCATAAGACCAGAAAAGCCACATCTTGGGTGTGGAATTATTTTTACCTAAATCCTAACAACAGTTGTGAAGGCATCTGTATCAATTGTTAAGCCAAAATTAGTAGAGATAGGGACCTTAACCATCTAGGAACCTCCACCCTGTTACGTCATCTACAATGATGTACACTATGATCATGTATTATGATCATCAATTATCTACATCATAACGTCCATAACATAATTTTTTCACATAATTGACAGTAAAAGTCTTTCTCATAGAATTTGTAGTTCATTTTGATGGATGTCATCTTTTCCACATTTTGGGGCAGTAGCCTCATAGGTCGATCACTGATGAAGTTCCCGAGTGTGATGAATACTCTGAATATACACTGGAGGGTGGGCAGCTCAAGTACAGCAAAGCAAGTTTGTGCAAGGGCAAATTACCTTTTTTTCCTGCCAGTAGTCCAACTGACTGCCTACATGCCTATTTGGATGCTATCATTAAATTTTTTAAAATATTCCTCAGCCATTCTTTGAATGGTGACTGCACCAGATGGAGTCATGGTACAGGTGTAATTAATTGTAGGCAATTCTGACCCAACCAGATTAAAACTTAGTTGTGTTGACTCATCCGCATCACCAGTGGGTGTTTTGAAAGTTTCATTTTTTCTCTGCAGATGCACTTGCTGGAGAAACTGAAGGAGAAACCATCGCTGCATCACGTGCCATTTGAGCTGACAATTTGCTTATCAACAGCTGTTTACATCTCTTCAGATCTGTGTCCATTGGGAAGAAAGAAACAACGTCTTCATCCCTTCTGGGATGAAAATCCACTCCCAGCAGCAGCAGGCATGGCGCTCAAGGATTCTCAAGAAAGACACAATGTAAGACCTAACCCTTAAATCTTGATTTGCTCTGTTCCACTTGTCCATATATCTGTGCTGGTTAAGTGGACAGTGGGTACAACGGCAGTTTGGAGGCCACTAACTATGTTTTTTTTAATGTCCTTGTACAGTTTGGGAAATGCTTTTCAAGAATCTCTGCAAAGGAGTATTTAACAGTCAATTGTTTTGAAAATCACTCTTCCTGGTCCCCTTCTGGGATGAAAATCCACTCCCAGCAGCAGAAGCAGGCATGGTGCTCAAGGATTCTTCTGGGGCAAGGAGTTATGTGAATGATTAAAATATTTTTTGTAAATTCCTCCCCTCCCCTTCTCCCTCATAAATTTACTTTGGTAGTAAATTTAATTATTTTTTTTTATTCCAATCAACCCTTCCTGTCCCTGCCTTCAACTACATACATACTCCAACTCCCTCAGGCCTCTTGAATCATAAAAACATTTGTTTCCTGATGTGCCATGTTGGAAAATGAACTGCCACATATTTGTGCAGCTCACTGCTGCCTCTTAGCTTAGTAAGCCAGCAAGCTTGGTGCAAATTTTTTGGGCTAAACTGAATAACAATATTGTGAGCTGTGAGGTGGTCAAATTTGACTGGAAACAAGTGGAAATTAATGTTATTGAGGTTAATAATACTGTAGGAACAAACAATAGCCCAAATTATGTGATTTTAGCTGTTTTTTTTATAAAAAATACAGATCCAAAAACAAAACATGCAATGGGTGGTTTTGGCAAACCAATCCAGATCCAAAACACGAGGTGATACAGATGCAAAACAAAAACACGGGGGTCGGCGCACATCTATAATTAAAAGGTCACAGGTTTTATAAATTATGGCAGCATTATATTTCCGAGAGGTGGCAAAGAAGACGCTTCCGGATCAGCTCCAGCCAACTGAATTACAAACAAGGTGATCGACAACTAAAACGCCCCCCTAAAGACGTAACTGTGCTGTGAAGGACCCACCTCCTTGCTAGGGCAGAGACTGAGTGCCCCCACAGAAAGGCACCCAGGTCCTCCCAGGTGAGTAGGACACATGGGGGCCTATTCATCATTGAAGGCCATATGGCCTCTGATGATGAAGTATTGATCTAGCTGCAAAGGATACTAAAGTATCCAACTCACAGCTGGGGAAGATTACACCAGAGCAAGTCATCATTGCTTCGGTGATAAGACAGCTGCTCTGAAAAGCAGCCGCCCCCTCGGTTAGTATCACAGCTACATCTGTAGCTGCGTTACTTACCTCCTCCCCATCGGCCCGGTTATGCATGTGTGACTTGAAGTCACGCATACGCACAGCTGTCAGAAGGTAGTGAGGATTAGGTGGAGGGATCCCCTCGGATCCATCTTGATATCCCAGGAACTCCTTCCCATAGGAAGGAGCGGGAATCCGAGATCAAGCGCCGTCTGAAGATGGCACTTGTTCTCGGCAGCCTTGTTTGGCGCTTGTTACCGGGCCATTTATCGATGATGAATAGGCCCCCTGGTCTTATTTGGAAGGAGCAAGTGCCTTACAGCGGCGTCTTGGGTCAATTGTGACCGTTGATCTGCAGCGCCTTCCCGCCTACACAACAAAATTTTACCATTAAATAATGGCTTTGGTGGGAGGGCGATGCTTCCAAACTGAAAAAGATGGTGACTGCGAAAGTACTCACATTTATAAACTAAGGTAAACCACGCCTACCAAGATTCCTGTAGGCTAAAAACCACAGATAGCAAAAAAACTCATATACAGAGCATCCTCCGATGTGAGCACAGAACCGCACGCTATGCCGATGTGAGCACAGAATGGCACACTATGCCGATGTGAGCACACAACCGCATGCTACTTCGAAGTGAGCACAGAACTGCACGCTATGCCGATGTGAGCACAGAACCGTACGCTACTTCGATGTGAGCACAGAATGACACGCTATACCGATGTAAGCACAGAATAACACGCTATGCCGATGTGAGCACAGAACCGTATGCTACTTCGATGTAAGCAGAGAATGACACGCTATGCCGATGTGAGCACAGAATGGCACACTATGCCGATGTGAGCAAAGAATGACACGCTTTGCCGATGTGAGCACAGAACTGTACGCTATTCCGATGTGAGCACAGAACTGCACGCTATACCGATGTGAGCACAGAATGACACGATATGCCGATGTGAGCACAGAATGACACACTATACCGATGTGAGCACAGAACCGTAAGCTATTCCGATGTGAGCATAGAACCGCACGCTATGCCGATGTGAGCAGAGAATGACACGCTATGCCGATGTGAGCACAGAACCATATGCTATACTGATGTGAGCACAGAACCGCACGCTATGCCGATGTGAGCACAGAATGGCACACTATGCCGATGTGAGCACAGAACCGCATGCTACTTCGATGTGAGCACAGAACCGCACGCTATACCGATGTGAGCACAGAAATGCATGCTATATCGATGTGAGCACAGAATGACACGCTATGCCGATGTGAGCACAGAACCGTACGCTATTCTGATGTGAGCACAGAACTGCACGCTATACCGATGTGAGCACAGAATGGCACACTATGCCGATGCGAGCACAGAATGACACGCTATGCCGATGTGAGCACAGAACCGTACACTATTCTGATGTGAGCACAGAACTGCACGATATACCGATGTGAGCACAGAATGACACGCTATGCCGATGTGAGCACAGAATGGCACACTATGCCGATGTGAGCACAGAACCGCATGCTACTTCGATGTGAGCACAGAACCGCACGCTATACCGATGTGAGCACAGAACTGCACGCTATACCGATGTGAGCACAGAATGACACGCTATGCCGATGTGAGCACAGAACCGTACGCTATTCCGATGTGAGCACACAACCATATGCTGTGCCGATATGAGCACAGAATTGCACGCAATGCCGATGTGAGCACAGAACCTCACACTATACCGATGTGAGCACAGAATGACACGCTATACCGATGTGAGCACAGAACCGCATGCTATGCCGATGTGAGCACAGAACCATATGCTATGCCGATGTGAGCACAGAACCGCACGCTATGCCGATGGGAGCATAGAACCACACGCTATGCCGATGTGAGTACAGAACCACAAGCTATGCCGATGTGAGTACAGAACCGCACGCTATGCCGATGTGAGCACAGAACCATATGCTATGCCGATGTGAGCACAGAACCATATGCTGTGCCGATGTGAGCACAGAATTGCACGCAATGCCGATGTGAACACAGAACCTCACACTATACCGATGTGAGCACAGAATGACAAGCTATGCCGATATGAGCACAGAGCCGCACGCTATTCTGATGTGAGCACAGAACCATATGCTATGCCGATGTGAGCACAGAACCACACACTATGCCGATGTGAGCACAGAAACGTACACTATACTGATGCAGTGCCAGATTAATGTCCACATGGGCCTGGAGCTGAAATTCATGAAGGGCCTATTGTGTGCCGCTGCAGGGTGTGTGACAAGTGCCGCAGTAGTGTGACTGGTGATGTGGGGTCGTGACCAGTGCGGTGTAGGTGTGGTTTACATAGGGATGTGGCCTGTGCTGTGGATGTGTTTAGTTCCATGGAGGGCATAGCTGGCGCCTACCTTCAACCTTGTGAAAGGATGTAAGCTGTATGGTCTGCCTTACCTTGTGTGCTAGAATAGTGTAGATTTATAAAACAAAAAAAGAAATCCAAAACTATTGGCATATTTTTTCTATAAGTGTTATAAAAATGTCATTATATAGACAGACAGACAGATAGATAGTAAATTGGGAGGGTACACACTTAAGGGAACCCAAGCGGGTATAGGGCCTGATTCAGACCCACTCGCAAGCGGCTGTCCACTCGCAAGTGGGTCGATGGTGTGCACTGCGCATGCGCACGACAGAGGGAGCTCCGTCGTGCGCATGCGCCAGACGCGACGAGCGAAGGTCTTTCCTTCGCTCGTTGTGTCTGATCAAAGGGGGCGTGCTGTCGATGTTGATTGACAGCACGCCCCCTTTGGTAGGCGTGCCGGGGCGTGCCTCCCAGACGGGGGCGTTCCCAAGGGAACGCCTACCATCAGAAGCCGGCCCACTGACATCACTAGTGATGTCAGTGGGAGTGATTTTGGCTCTGATAGAGCCATAATCACTCCGGGCCTTGCGGTTGAGAAACTCAACCGCAGGCTCCGGCTCGCAGTGGCGATGGTCGCGATGGTCAAGACCATCGCAGCCATCAACCTGCACGCACGTATAGGCTGTGGGTGGTGACCCACAGCTATACGAGCGTCCAGGAGGACGCTCCATAATTATGGAGGACGGCCCTCATTCAGAGCGTGCGCTCTGCTCAGAGCGTCCAGCTCTGAATGAGGGCCATAGTGTGGTATGTTGAAGGGAAGGTTAGGGTTAGGCTGTGAGGGGAGGAGGATAGTTTTAGGCACTAGGGAAGGCTAGGGTTAGGCTGTTGGGGGAGGATAGAGTTAGGCACTGCAGGGAGGGTTAGGAGCTAGGGAGAGGTTACAGTTAGACTGCGGGGGGGAGAAGGTTAGGCACTACAGAGAAGGTTAGGACAGGGGTGCACCTCTCCAGAGTCCCGTGTCCGCTGCAGTAGGGCTGCATAAATCACCTAGAAAATGGGAAAATGGTCACCAGCCATTTTCACGGTGTTTTGCGTATGCGCAGTAGTGAAATCACCAGGAAAATGGCAACTGTGCCATTTCCCCAGTGACATGCACAGTAGACTCTGGGCACAGACTAGTGCCCAGAGTCTACTGCTGCGCTCAGTGCGCTGCCAGCTGCTGGGGAGAGAGGAGGGGACCTGTCGCCCTTTCAACTCTTAATACGCCCCAGGGTTAGGTAAAGTGTGTGGGTGCTGTATGTATGCAAATATAATGTGTGTGTGTGTGCTGTATGTATGCAAATATAATGCGTGTGTGTGTGTGCTGTATGTATGCAAATATAATGCGCGTGTGCTGTATGTATGCAAATATAATGTGCGCGTGTGTGTGCTGTATGTATGCAAATATAATGTGTGTGTGAGTGCTGTATGTATGCAAATATAATGCGTGTGTGTGTGTGTGCTGTATGTATGCAAATATAATGCGCGCGTGTGTGTGCTGTATGTATGCAAATATAATGCGTATGTGCTGTATGTATGCAAATATAATGCGTGTGTGTGTGTGCTGTATGTATGCAAATATAATGTGTGTGTGCTGTATGTATGCAAATATAATGTGTGTGTGTGCTGTATGTATGCAAATATAATGCGTGTGTGTGTGCTGTATGTATGCAAATATAATGCATGTGTGTGCTGTATGTATGCAAATATAATGCATGTGTGTGTGCTGTATGTATGCAAATATAATGTGTGTGTGTCCTGTATGTATGCAAATATAATGTGTGTGTGTGTGCTGTATGTATGCAAATATAATGCGTTTATGTGTGCTGTATGTATGCAAATATAATGTGTGTGTGTGCTGTATGTATGCAAATATAATGCATGTGTGTGCTGTATGTATGCAAATATAATGCATGTGTGTGTGCTGTATGTATGCAAATATAATGCGTGTGTGTGTGCTGTATGTATGGAAATATAATGCGTTTATGTGTGCTGTATGTATGCAAATATAATGTGTGTGTATGTGTGCTGTATGTATGCAAATATAATGTGTGTGTCCTGTATGTATGCAAATATAATGCACGTGTGTGTGTGTGTGTGTGCTGTATGTATGCAAATATAATGTGTGTGTGTGTGCTGTATGTATGCAAATATAATGCGTGTGTGTGTGCTGTATGTATGGAAATATAATGCGTTTATGTGTGCTGTATGTATGCAAATATAATGTGTGTGTATGTGTGCTGTATGTATGCAAATATAATGTGTGTGTCCTGTATGTATGCAAATATAATGCACGTGTGTGTGTGTGTGTGTGTGCTGTATGTATGCAAATATAATGTGTGTGTATGTGTGCTGTATGTATGCAAATATAATGTGTGTGTCCTGTATGTATGCAAATATAATGCACGTGTGTGTGTGTGTGTGTGCTGTATGTATGCAAATATAATGCGTGTGTGTGTGCTGTATGTATGCAAATATAATGCGTGTGTGTGTGCTGTATGTATGGAAATATAATGCGTTTATGTGTGCTGTATGTATGCAAATATAATGTGTGTGTATGTGTGCTGTATGTATGCAAATATAATGTGTGTGTCCTGTATGTATGCAAATATAATGCACGTGTGTGTGTGTGTGTGTGTGTGCTGTATGTATGCAAATATAATGTGTGTGTATGTGTGCTGTATGTATGCAAATATAATGTGTGTGTCCTGTATGTATGCAAATATAATGCACGTGTGTGTGTGTGTGTGTGTGCTGTATGTATGCAAATATAATGCGTGTGTGTGTGCTGTATGTATGCAAATATAATGCGTGTGTGTGTGCTGTATGTATGCAAATATAATGTGTGTGTCCTGTATGTATGCAAATATAATGCACGTGTGTGTGTGTGCTGTATGTATGCAAATATAATGTGTGTGTGTGTGCTGTATGTATGCAAATATAATGTGTGTGTGTGTGCTGTATGTATGCAAATATAATGTGTGAGTTTGTGCTGTATGTATGCAACTATAATGTGTGTGTGTGCTGTATGTATGCAAATATAATGCATCTGTGTGTGCTGTATGTATGCAAATATAATGCGTGTGTGTGTGCTATATGTATGCAAATATAATGTGTGTGTGTGTGCTGTATGTATGCAAATATAATGTGTGTGTGCTGTATGTATGCAAATATAATGTGTGTGTGCTGTATGTATGCAAATATAATGCGCATGTGCTATATGTATGCAAATATAATGCGCGCGTGTGTGTGTGTGCTGTATGTATGCAAATATGTATGTGTGCTGTATGTATGCAAATATAATGCGTGTGTGTGCTGTATGTATGCAAATATAATGTGTGTGTGTGCTGTATGTATGCAAATATAATGCGTGTGTGTGTGCTGTATGTATAAAAATATAATGTGTGTGTGCTGTATGTATGCAAATATAATGCGTGTGTGTGTGCTGTATGTATGCAAATATGTATGTGTGCTGTATGTATGCAAATATAATGCGTGTGTGTGTGCTGTATGTATGCAAATATAATGCGTGTGTGTGTGCTGTATGTATGCAAATATAATGCGTGTGTGTGTGCTGTATGTATGCAAATATGTATGTGTGCTGTATGTATGCAAATATAATGCGTGTGTGTGTGCTGTATGTATGCAAATATAATGCGTGTGTGTGTGTGTGCTGTATGTATGCAAATATAATGTGTGTGTGTGTGTGCTGTATGTATAAAAATATAATGTGTGTGTGTGCTGTATGCATGCAAATATAATGCGTGTGTGTGTGCTGTATGTATGCAAATATAATGCGTGTGTGTGTGCTGTATGTATGCAAATGCGCAGTGCCAGATTAATGTCCACATGGGCCTGGAGCTGAAATTTATGATGAGCCTATTGTATGTCACTGCAGGGGAGGTGACAAGTGCCGTTGCAGTGTGACTGGTAATGTGGGGTCATGACCAGTGCGTGTGGTGTTGGTTTACATAGGTGTGTGGCCAGTGCAGCGTTCTCCCAGGACACTCCGGGCAGTGCTGCATTTTCAGGTGCCGGTGGCCTCAACACATCTATGCAATGGCATGACGTTACACACTTAAGGGGAACGAGGTCAGCACAGGGCGCTCTGGAGTTAGCCCTGCTATGCCGCTGACTGTGCATGTGTAGGCCAGCACTCCTGTGCAAAGGATAGTGCTATGGCGTCTGGTGCCCTCCTAATTACCACTGCCTGTGAAGGGAGGGAACTATGTAGCAGTGGAATGGACGGCACTCTGGATAGCTTGTATAAAACACATTAAAATCCATTTAAGTTATCAACATTTCAGAACTTGTATTCGTCCCTTCAGTAATCCTGACAAAAGAATGAATACAAGTTCTGAAGCGTTGATAACTTAAACTGAGTATTAGTGTGTTTTATACAGGCCGTCCAGAGTGCCGCCCATTTGACTGCTATATATATGTGTATGTGGGTGTGTACATACATTACACACCCACATACACACCCACATATACATGTAAATTGTGATGGTACAGGGGCTTGAGGCACACTTAAGGGGACCGAAGCAGGTGTGGTGTGATATGTTGACAGTCATGAAAATGTTGACATTAGGGTTAGGCTACGGGGGGAGGAGGATAGGGTTAGGCACTAGGGGAAGGTTAGGGTTAGGCTACGGGGGGAGGAGGATAGGGTTAGGCACTAGGGGAAGGTTACGGTTATGCTAAAGGGGGAGGAGGATAGGGTTGGGCACTAGGGGAAGGTTAGGGTTAGGCTACATGGGGGGTTAGGCACTAGGGGGAGGGTTAGGGTTAAGCTACATGGGGGGGTTAGGCACTAGGGGGAGGGTTAGGGTTAGGCTACATGGGGGGGTTAGGCACTAGGGGAAGGTTAGGGTTAGGCTACGGGGGGAGGAGGATAGGGTTAGGCACTAGGGGAAGGTTACGGTTATGCTAAAGGGGGAGGATAGGGTTGGGCACTAGGGGAAGGTTAGGGTTAGGCTACATGGGGGGGTTAGGCACTAGGGGGAGGGTTAGGCTACATGGGGGGGTTAGGCACTAGGGGGAGGGTTAGGGTTAGGCTACATGGGGGGGGTTAGGCACTAGGGGAAGGTTAGGGTTAGGCTACGGGGGGAAGAGGATAGGTTTAGGCACTAGGGGAAGGTTAGGGTTAGTCTACGGGGGGAGGAGGATAGGGTTAGGCACTAGGGGAAGGTTACGGTTATGCTAAAGGGGGAGGAGGATAGGGTTGGGCACTAGGGGAAGGTTAGGGTTAGGCTACATGGGGGGGTTAGGCACTAGGGGAAGGTTAGGGTTAGGCTACATGGGGGGGTTAGGCACTAGGGGAAGGTTAGGGTTAGGCACTAGAGGGAGGGTTAGGGTTAGGCTACGGGGGGAGGAGGATAGGGTTAGGCACTAGGGGGAGGGTTAGGGTTAGGATACGGGGGGAGGAGGATAGGGTTAGGCACTAGGGGGAGGTTACAGTTAAACTGCGCGGGAGGAGGTTAGGGAAAGGTACTATAAGTTAGGGGTAGGCATTAGGGTTAGGGGGGGATACTCACTGGAAGACTGGAGCCGCAGAGGTCATGACCGCTGGGACCCGGAAGCCGTGCTGGAGTCACTGCAGCCATCAGGAGCAGGTCAGTGAGCGCTGGGCCAACAGGGATGATATGTCGACATTCCATCACTGTCTACATGAATGTCGACACGGACAACTTCAACATTATGACCATGTTGACATTCTCCTATCAACATGATGAATGTTTACATATCATTCCACACCTGCCACAGTCCCCTTAAATGTGCCTGAAGCTCCTGTACATCCCTATTTACCACCGTGTGTGTGTATGTATATATACATATACACACACACATATATATATATATATACACACACACACGTACGTGTATATATATATATATATATATATAAATGCACGTACATTTGTATATATATATGTGTGTTTATGTATGTATATAAACACAAGTGTGTGTGTATATACATATACACACACACATATATATATATATATATATATATATATTTATATACTGTATATATACACACACAAGTACGTACATACATATACGCGTGTGTGTATACATACAGTACATATACAAACACACACACACACACGTGTGTGTGTATATATATATACATACATATACACAAATGTACGTGCATATATACACACATTTATAAACAGATTAGGTGGGTATAAGAGCTTATACACATAAGCTGTTATACCCACCTAATTTGATTGATAGATAGGTAGTAGATATATATTTACATGCATATATAGACAGGGGCCAGACATTACACTGACCTGAGTAAAAATCCTGACATGCTGGGCTGAGCTGCCTTTAGAGTAGAACGGTTCAGGGGCGTAGCCTCGGTATAATGGGGCGGAGCTTCAGCGGGTCTGTGGTGGGCGGGACATCAGAGGTGGGCTTGGCTTCAGCGGTCCGAGGGTGAGCGGGGCTTTGGCCTGGCCTATCGATCCACTTCAAGTGGAGTAGAACGGTTCAGGGGCGGAGCCTCGGTATAATGGGGCGGAGCTTTGACGGGTCTGTGGTGGGCGGGACATCAGAGGTGGGCTTGGCTTCAGCGGTCCGAGGGTGAGCGGGGCTTTGGCCTGGCCTATCGATCCACTTCAAGTGGAGTAGAACGGTTCAGGGGCGGAGCCTCGGTATAATGGGGCGGAGCTTCGACGGGTCTGTGGTGGGCGGGGCATCGGAGGTGGGCGGGGCTTCATCGGTCCGAGGGTGAGTGGGCCTTTGGCCTGGCCTATCGATCCGCTTCAAGTGGAGGGGAACAGGTGGGGAGGTCAGAATTCACTAAGCTGATTTTGGCAGCCATTGGGTGAGAGAGCTGACTGACAGGAAAAAAAAAAAAACTTTTTTTTTTCCTGTATGCACTGCTGTCTGTGAGGGCCTATTTTCAATGGGAGGCCTGGAGCTGTAGCTCCACCCGCCCCATTGTTAATCCGGCCCGGTACTGATGTGAGCATAGAACCACACGCTATGCCGATGTGAGCACAGAACTATACGCTATGCCGATGTGAGCACAGAACTATACGCTATGCCGATGTGAGCACAGAACTATACGCTATGCCGATTTGAGCATAGAACCCCACACTATGCCGATGTGAGCACAGAATTGCATGCAATGCCGATGTGAGCACAGAACCTCACAATATGCCGATGTGAGCACAGAACCATATGTTATGCCGATTTGAGCATAGAACCCCACACTATGCTGATGTGAGCACAGAATTGCACGCAATGCCGATGTGAGCACAGAACCTCACACTATGCCGATGTGAGCACAGAACCTCACACTATGCCGATGTGAGCACAGAACCGCACGCTATACCGATGTGAGCACAGAATTGCACGCAATGCCTATGTGAGCACAGAATTGCACGCAATGCCGATGTGAGCACAGAACCGCACGCTATGCTGATGTGAGCACGGAACCGTACGCTATGCCGATGTGAGCACAGAACCGTACGCTATGCTGATGTGAGCACAGAACCGTACGCTATGCTGATGTGAGCACAGAACCGTACGCTATACCGAAGTGAGCACAGAACACCACACTATGCCGATGTGAGCACAGAACCACAAGCTATGCCGATGTGAGCACAGAACCGTACGCTATGCCTATGTAAGCACAGAACCGCACGCTATGCCAAAGTGAGCACAGGACCGCATGCTATTCTGATGTGAGCACAGAATTGCACGCAATGCCGATGTGAGCACAGAACCTCACACTATACCGATGTGAGCACAGAATGACACGCTATGCCGATATGAGCACAGAACCATATGCAATGCCGATGTGAGCACAGAATTGCACGCAATACCGATGTGAGCACAGCACCACACACTATGCCGATGTGAGCACAGAAACATACACTATACTGATGTGAGCATAGAACCACACGCTATGCCGTTGTGAGCACAGAACCACACGCTATGCCGATATGAGCACAGAACTATACGCTATGCCGATGTGAGCACAGAACTATACGCTATGCCGATGTGAGCACAGAACTATACGCTATGCCGATTTGAGCATAGAACCCCACACTATGCCGATGTGAGCACAGAATTGCATGCAATGCCGATGTGAGCACAGAATTGCATGCAATGCCGATGTGAGCACAGAACCTCACAATATGCCGATGTGAGCACAGAACCATATGTTATGCCGATTTGAGCATAGAACCCCACACTATGCTGATGTGAGCACAGAATTGCACGCAATGCCGATGTGAGCACAGAACCTCACACTATGCCGATGTGAGCACAGAACCTCACACTATGCCGATGTGAGCACAGAACCGCACGCTATACCGATGTGAGCACAGAATTGCACGCAATGCCTATGTGAGCACAGAATTGCACGCAATGCCGATGTGAGCACAGAACCGCACGCTATGCTGATGTGAGCACGGAACCGTACGCTATGCCGATGTGAGCACAGAACCGTACGCTATGCTGATGTGAGCACAGAACCGTACGCTATGCTGATGTGAGCACAGAACCGTACGCTATACCGAAGTGAGCACAGAACACCACACTATGCCGATGTGAGCACAGAACCACAAGCTATGCCGATGTGAGCACAGAACCGTACGCTATGCCTATGTAAGCACAGAACCGCACGCTATGCCAAAGTGAGCACAGGACCGCATGCTATTCTGATGTGAGCACAGAATTGCACGCAATGCCGATGTGAGCACAGAACCTCACACTATACCGATGTGAGCACAGAATGACACGCTATGCCGATATGAGCACAGAACCATATGCAATGCCGATGTGAGCACAGAATTGCACGCAATACCGATGTGAGCACAGCACCACACACTATGCCGATGTGAGCACAGAAACATACACTATACTGATGTGAGCATAGAACCACACGCTATGCCGTTGTGAGCACAGAACCACACGCTATGCCGATATGAGCACAGAATTATACGCTATGCCGATGTGAGCACAGAAACGTACACTATACTGATGTGAGCATAGAACCACACGCTATGCCGATGTGAGCACAGAACCACATGCTATGCCAATGTGAGCACAGAACCGTACGCTATGCCGATATGAGCAAAGAACCGCATGCAATACCGATGTGAGCACAGAACAATACGCTATACCGATGTGAGCACAGAACTATACGCTATGCCGATGTGAGCACAGAACCTCACACTATGCCGATGTGAGCATAGAACCTCACACTATGCCGATGTGAGCATAGAACCCCACACTATGCCAATGTGAGCACAGAATTGCATGCAATGCCGATGTGAGCACAGATCCTCACACTATGCCGATGTGAGCACAGAACCGCACGCTATGCTGATGTGAGCACAGAACCGTACGCTATGCCGATGTGAGCACAGAACCGTACGCTATGCCGATGTGAGCACAGAACCGTACGCTATACCGAAGTGAGTAAAGAACCCCACACTATGCCGATGTGAGCACAGAATTGCATGCAATACCGATGTGAGCACAGAACTGCACGCTATGCCGATGTGAGCAAAGAACCACAAGCTATGCCGATGTGAGCACAGAACCGTACGCCATGCCTATGTGAGCACAGAACTGCATGCTATAATGATGTAAGCACAGAACCGCACGCTATGCCAATGTGAGCACAGAACCGCATGCTATTCTGATGTGAGCACAGAATTGCACGCTATACTGATGTAAGCACAGAACCGCACGCTATGCCGATGTGAGCACAGAACCGCATGCTATGCCGATTTGAGCACAGAACCTCACACTATGCTGATGTGAGCACAGTACACTATGCCGATGTGAGCACAGAACCGTACACTATACCGATGTGAGCACAGAACCGTACGCTATACCGATGTGAGCACAGAACCATACACTATACCGATGTGAGCACAGAACCATACACTATACCGATGTGAGCACAGAATGACACGCTATACCGATTTGAGCACAGAATGACACGCTATACCGATTTGAGCATAGAACCACACGATATGCCGATGTGAGCACAGAATGACACGCTATACCGAAGTGAGCAAAGAATTGCACGCAATGCCAATGTGAGCACAGAACCACACGCTATGCCGATGTGAGCACAGAACCATACACTATAGTGATGTGAATACAGAACCACACGCTATACTGATGTGAGCACAGAACCTCACACTATGCCGATGTGACACAGAACCGTACTCTATACCGATGTGACACAGAATGACACGCTTTGCCGATGTGACACAGAATGACACGCTATGCCGATGTGAGCACAGAATGACACGCTATACCGAAGTGAGCATAGAACCACACGCTATGCCGATGTGAGCACAGAATGACACGCTGTACCGATGTGAGCACAGAACCATATGCTATGCCGATGTGAGCACAGAACCGCACGCTATGCCGATGAGAGCATTGAACCATATGCTATGCCGATGTGAGCACAGAACCGCACACTATGCCAATGTGAGCACAGAATCGCGCGCTATGCCGATGTGAGCACAGAACTGCACGCTATGCCGATGTGAGCACAGAATGACACGCTATACAGATGTGAGCACAGAATGACACGCTATACCGAAGTGAGCAAAGAATTGCACGCAATGCTGATGTGAGCACAGAACCACACGCTATGCCGATGTGAGCACAGAACCGCACGCTATACTGATGTGAGCACAGAATGACACTCTATGCCGATGTGAGCACAAAACCTCACACTATGCCGATGTGACACAGAACCGTACACTATACCGATGTGAGCACAGAACCGCACGCTATACTGATGTGAGCACAGAACCACACGCTATACTGATGTGAGCACAGAACCGCACGTTATACTTATGTGAGCACAGAATGACACGCTATGCCGATTTGAGCACAGAACCTCACACTATGCCGATGTGAGCACAGAACACTATGCCGATGTGAGCACAGAACCGTACACTATACCGATGTGAGCACAGAACCGCACGCTATACTGATGTGAGCACAGAATGACACTCTATGCCGATGTGAGCACAGAACCTCACACTATGCCGATGTGACACAGAACCGTACACTATACCGATGTGAGCACAGAATGACACACTATGCCGATGTGAGCATAGAACCACACGGTATGCCGATGTGAGCACAGAATGACACGCTGTACCGATGTGAGCACAGAACCATATGCTATTCTGATGTGAGCACAGAACCATATGCTATGCCGATGTGAGCACAGAACCGCACGCTATGCCGATGTGAGCATTGAACCACACGCTATGCCGATGTGAGCACAGAACCATATGCTATGCCGATGTGAGCACAGAACTGCACGCTATGCCGATGTGAGCATAGAACCACACGGTATACCGATGTGAGCACAGAATAACATGCTATGCCGATATGAGCACAGAACCGCACGCTATTCTGATGTGAGAACAGAACCATATGCTATGCCGATGTGAGCACAGAACCGCACGCTATGCCGATGTGAGCATTGAACCACACGCTATGCCGATGTGAGCACAGAACCATATGCTATGCCAATGTGAGCACAGAACCATATGCTATGCCGATGTGAGCACAGAACCATATGCTATGCCGATGTGAGCACAGAACCATATGTTATGCCGATGTGAGCACAGAACCCCACACTATGCCGATGTGAGCACAGAATTGCACGCAATGCCGATGTGAGCACTGAAACTCACACTATGCCGATGTGAGCACAGAACCATATGCTATGCCGATGTGAGCACTGAATTGCACGCAATGCCGATGTGAGCACAGAAACACACACTATGCCGATGTGAGCACAGAACCATATGCTATGCCTATGTGAGCACAGAACCATATGCTATGCCGATGTGAGCACTGAATTGCACGGAATGCCGATGTGAGCACAGAACCATACGCTATGCCGATGTGAGCACAGAACCGTACACTATACTGATGTGAGCACAGAACCGTTCGCTATGCCGATGTGAGCACAGAACCGTACACTATACTGATGTGACCACAGAACCGTACACTATACTGATGTGAGCACAGAACCGTACGCTATGCCGATGTGAGCACAGAACCGTACACTATACCGATGTGAGCACAGAATGACACGCTATGCCGATGTGAGCACAGAACCGTACACTATGCCGATGTGACACAGAACCGTACGCTATACCGATGTGACACAGAATAACACGCTATGCCGATGAGAGCACAGAACCTCACACTATGCCAATGTGACACAGAACCGTACGCTATGCCGATGTGAGCACAGAACTGTACGCAATGCCGATGTGAGCACAGAACCGTACGCTATGCCGATGTGAGCACAGAACTGTACGCAATGCCGATGTGAGCACAGAACCATATGCTATACCGATGTGAGCACAGAACCGCACGCTATGCCGATGTGAGCAGAGAACCATATACTATGCCGATGTGAGCACAGAACCATATGCTATGCCGATGTGAGCACAGAACCATATGCTATGCCGATGTGAGCACAGAACCGCACACGATGCCGATGTGAGCACAGAACCCCACACTATGCCGATGTGAGCACAGAACCCCACACTATACCGATGTGAGCACAGAACCGCACACTTTGCCAATGTGAGCACAGAATCGCGCGCTATGCCGATGTGAGCACAGAACTGCACGCTATGCCGATGTGAGCACAGAACCGTACGCTATTCCGATGTGAGCACAGAACCATATGCTATGCCGATGTGAGCAAAGAACCGCACGCTATGCCAATGTGTGCACAGAATCGCGCGCTATGCCGATGTGAGCACAGATCCGCACGCTATGCCGATGTGACCCAGAACCACACATTATGCCGATGTGAGCACAGAACCGCACGCTATGCCGATGTGACCATAGAACCGCACGCTATGCCGATGTGAGCACAGAACCGCACGCTATGCCGATGTGAGCACAGAACCATATGCTATGCCGATGTGAGCACAGAACTGCACGCTATGCCGATGTGAGCATAGAACCACACGGTATACCGATGTGAGCACAGAATAACATGCTATGCCGATATGAGCACAGAACCGCACGCTATTCTGATGTGAGCACAGAACCATATGCTATGCCGATGTGAGCACAGAACCGCACGCTATGCCGATGTGAGCATTGAACCACACGCTATGCCGATGTGAGCACAGAACCATATGCTATGCCAATGTGAGCACAGAACCATATGCTATGCCGATGTGAGCACAGAACCATATGCTATGCCGATGTGAGCACAGAACCATATGTTATGCCGATGTGAGCACAGAACCCCACACTATGCCGATGTGAGCACAGAATTGCACGCAATGCCGATGTGAGCACTGAAACTCACACTATGCCGATGTGAGCACAGAACCATATGCTATGCCGATGTGAGCACTGAATTGCACGCAATGCCGATGTGAGCACAGAAACACACACTATGCCGATGTGAGCACAGAACCATATGCTATGCCTATGTGAGCACAGAACCATATGCTATGCCGATGTGAGCACTGAATTGCACGGAATGCCGATGTGAGCACAGAACCATACGCTATGCCAATGTGAGCACAGAACCGTACACTATACTGATGTGAGCACAGAACCGTACGCTATGCCGATGTGAGCACAGAACCGTACACTATACTGATGTGAGCACAGAACCGTACACTATACTGATGTGAGCACAGAACCGTACGCTATGCCGATGTGAGCACAGAACCGTACACTATACCGATGTGAGCACAGAATGACACGCTATGCCGATGTGAGCACAGAACCGTACACTATGCCGATGTGACACAGAACCGTACGCTATACCGATGTGACACAGAATAACACGCTATGCCGATGAGAGCACAGAACCTCACACTATGCCAATGTGACACAGAACCATACGCTATGCCGATGTGAGCACAGAACTGTACGCAATGCCGATGTGAGCACAGAACCGTACGCTATGCCGATGTGAGCACAGAACTGTACGCAATGCCGATGTGAGCACAGAACCATATGCTATACCGATGTGAGCACAGAACCGCACGCTATGCCGATGTGAGCAGAGAACCATATACTATGCCGATGTGAGCACAGAACCATATGCTATGCCGATGTGAGCACAGAACCATATGCTATGCCGATGTGAGCACAGAACCGCACACGATGCCGATGTGAGCACAGAACCCCACACTATGCCGATGTGAGCACAGAACCCCACACTATACCGATGTGAGCACAGAACCGCACACTTTGCCAATGTGAGCACAGAATCGCGCGCTATGCCGATGTGAGCACAGAACTGCACGCTATGCCGATGTGAGCACAGAACCGTACGCTATTCCGATGTGAGCACAGAACCATATGCTATGCCGATGTGAGCAAAGAACCGCACGCTATGCCAATGTGTGCACAGAATCGCGCGCTATGCCGATGTGAGCACAGATCCGCACGCTATGCCGATGTGACCCAGAACCACACATTATGCCGATGTGAGCACAGAACCGCACGCTATGCCGATGTGAGTACAGAACCGCACGCTATTCCAATGTGAGCACAGAACCATATGCTATGCCGATGTGAGCACAGAACCATATGCTATGCCAATGTGAGCACAGAATCGCGCGCTATGCCGATGTGAGCACAGAACTGCATGCTATGCCGATGTGACCATAGAACCACACGCTATGCCGATGTGAGTACAGAACCGCACGCTATGCCGATGTGAGTACAGAACCGCACGCTATGCCGATGTGAGCACAGAACCATATGCTATGCCGATGTGAGCACACAACTGCACGCTATGCCGATGTGACCATAGAACCACACGCTATGCCGATGTGAGCACAGAACCGCACACTATGCCAATGTGAGCACAGAATCGCGCGCTATGCCGATGTGAGCACAGAACTGCACGCTATGCCGATGTGACCCAGAACCACACATTATGCCGAAGTGAGCACAGAATCGCGCGCTATGCCGATGTGAGCACAGAACTGCACGCTATGCCGATGTGACCCAGAACCACACATTATGCCGAAGTGAGCACAGAATCGCGCGCTATGCCGATGTGAGCACAGAACTGCACGCTATGCCGATGTGACCCAGAACCACACATTATGCCGATGTGAGCAAAGAACTGCACACTATGCCAATGTGAGCACAGACTCGCGCGCTAGGCTGACGCGAGCATGCACGCTATGTGAGCAGGTAACCGCTATGCTGATGTGAGCACAAAAATGTATGCTACGCTGATATGAGTGCATCAGAGGCGCACTACGTACACATTCTGATTGCTGCTGATAGCAGAACGGATCTGGATGCAGGTAGTGTGGTTTTTAGTTGGTGTTCCTGGGAGGTAGCAGGGAGGGAGTCTAGGCAGACGTGTCGCTGACAGTGGCTGTAAATACACAACCACTGTTGCAGGACGCAATTCTAAAGTCGCACCGAGGCAGATTTCCAAAGGCACAAGATTCTTCATGTGGGCGTCTCAGTTGTGTAGAAATTAGCTGCGGTATTAGCATAAAGGCACAGACGCAGACGCGGTACCGTTTGTGTGCAACTCAGAATCAGGCCGAGAATGCGCCTGTTTTCCTGCGTAAGTACTGCAGTTGCCGTAATTATGCGCCTCTGTACAGTTTCCTCCACGGCCCAAATATAAGCACCAGATAATAAGCCCCCCGAATCCTGAGTGCACGTCTTGGCGTCTGATGTGACGTATGTTCTCCGTCCTTTACGGCCTCCGCGTTACACGCTAATACAATCTGTCACTCAGTAACCTCAGACATGGCTGCAGATATATACAGGGACAATCCTAACCTGCGCGAGATGTATTTTCTGTTTTATGACCTATGAGAACATAAACAGCCGCATATATATCACTTCATCTAATATTAATGGTGTCTGTGGCAGCCGCGCATTACACGCTCCTGGGCACTTATGGAAAATCACATCCTTCTCTAAAATAAAACTCGCACTAATAAAGTATAAATACATTTCCCTGTAAAGTGCTGGGGGGTCTTTTCCTCATGCAAATCAGCTGCCAGAGAGATTTATCAAAATATTACAATCAACACTTTTCATGAGGCAAAATATACTGTAGAGAAATGTGGGGAGGGGGCTCTATTAATGCTTAGGAAGAGTCTTCGGCATGTACAATTAGAAAGTGTCCGTTTATATAACGGGTTTTTCACAGAAATGGAATTTTAAAAAGTAAAATCTATCTCCCACTCCCAAATGACGCTCGTACTTTGCCGTTCCGTCCAGTGTTTGCAAATCTGTGTTTTGTTACATTTCTTGTCTACGGATAGATGTATTTATTGTAGGGGGTGGGGGGGAGTCAGTGCTGTTGAATGAGGTGAATGCATTATGGAACAGTTTATGACATTTTGTTAATTTCCACACTGGAGTCCAAATAATCACAATTTAAGGTCTTTTCCGAATGTTGTGCACTTACAGTAACTGATTCTGTGAGTTCTAGAGACACTGGAAGGTCCAATATTTCAGTATATTTAAAAATATAAGCAACAAAAAAGGAATGGAACAGACACAATGGGAGACTTGTCTAGAGAATAAAATACCTGACCCCCATGCATGCTGAGTGGCCAGCTATGAGGCTATTATCCTGGGGTTACGTCATACTCAGAGCTTCCCAAAAATCGGGTGCAGCTTCCGGCCCTCCAGAAAGGCAGACAAGCCTCCCAGCGGCCTCTGATCCCCCCTCCCCCCCCCCCCGCGATTAACAGTTAAACCCCTGCAGTGGAGGGGACCGGTGACGCGATTCACGCTGAATTGCATCATTTTGGCCCCGCCCACGCTACACAATGCTTATAACACAGGCATTTGAAGCAGGGGGCGGGGCCAAAATGATGCAATTCAGCGTGAATCGCGTCACCGGTCCCCTCCACTGCAAAATGATGCAATTGCGTGGCCCCACCCCAATCATGTCCACAAATGCCAGTCACCCATCCCCCTTGTACCAGCCACGTACCCCCTGCCCTGCTGATCTTGCTCCTGGTAGGAGCAGCCAGAAAGTCGGCAAGTATGGGTAATATCTGTAGAAGCTCTCGGGAACGTGGGACATACTTGCCTGCTCTCCCAATTTTTTCGGGCGGGCCCCCTCACCCCCGGAAAAGTAGTTGGATCACCCGCATCTCGCCCACTTCCTAGTGAAAGTGACTTGAATGTCGCTGCGGGACCATGGCGGCATACGCAGTAGAAAAAAATCGTCTATTTGTGAAAAGATTGGAATTGCGACCATCTCTGAATGTGCCCCTCAGTCATCATGATTGCAGCTCGCTGTGCCATAGCTGTCCATCTGCAGCTTGGTGACTGGCAGATATTGGCTCAGGCTCTGTCTGGTCCATCACCAAGTGAAATGCACGATAAAGATGCACCTCGGAGCAGTGATGTGAGGATTATTAGCCGGCAATACGCAGACTTTCCTCTCTGATACGGTAACCAGCGCGGCATTACTGTACTGTACCTGATGTTATCGTGTTGGATACGGTATAAATAGATGTTCTTGACCTAATCCAATCATGAAAACATTTCTTAGCATTTTTTGGAAAAAATATATTCGCCAGTTAAGTTGTTGAAGAATTAATCATATAAACAAAAGGCCATTGATCCACTGCACTCCGGGGGGCTTGTCTCAGATTTAACATTGACGTGCAGGCAATTACCATGCTTACAATAAATCTACAATAATACTGAACAGTGACTTACATTAATAACGTAACGCTAAAATAAAGACACAACACATAATTAGGCGTGTAAAACGGTCAGCTACTTATTTCTAATTAAATAAATGAATGAAATGTTTGGTGGCAAAGACCATCCAATGCGCAACTAACCACAACACAATCGCGCATTGCAGACGGACACTGCCAAGATGCTCCAATCACAAGAACACAAGTATCCAACTCCTAAACTTTACTAGCTATCCCGTGAGGGAGGTGTTGATTCCCCGGTAGAGGTGGTGCAACTTGTAACATACAGTCACGAAGGTGAGTGCAACCAAACACATACATACAGTAAGACTAAACATCCATTCTGCTGCTCTACTGTACTTTCCCACCAAAGTGAGGTCCCACCACCGTACCGCCACCATACGCTAACCGACACCACCCAAAACAAATCCCCAAGAAAAACCATCACACCATCCTCACTTAAATGCACCCCATCTGCTCTATAAGGGTACTTAGAATGAAAACGAATCAAAGGATGCCCTACCACAAACTCCCATTGGCCAAAAGAAATGTCCAAATGACTGCATGAATTTTCTTCCTTGCCTGTGGTAACAGGAGTCCACATGACACGCCAAACCAGCCTGGGGACCATGTGAGACCACACCAGCTTACACCACATGATTTGGACGGCAGTTTAAAGACTCCTAAGATACTTAGAGGGTAGAACTTCCTTGAAATCAGACTTTCCAATGACTGGAAATTCTGTACTGGAGATTTTCCATGATGCTGACTGGGGATCAGATGAGGATGACCGTCATTCATATACCTGTTTGTACTCGCAGGTGCAGCCATCAGATGTGCAAGCAGCAAGCAACCCACAGTTGTCAATCCACCACTGAGGCGTAGTACATGGCACTTACAGGAGCTGCCAAGGAAGCATTATGGTTAAAATTGACTTTGGGGCCTATTCATCATCTATAAATGGCCCGGTATCCATGTGGAAACACTACTTTCCGCACATTTCTCTTACCAGCCATTCATCATCAGGGGTCCGATAGGACCCCCTGATATTCAGCAAACTCTGAAAAAACTTAAACTTTTGAGGTGCTGAAAGTTTTTACATGGGGTGCTGAAGGTTTTCGGAGTTTGTTGCCGACAACATGCACCTTCTTTAGACAGTGCTTGCTCTCATAGCCCATTGGAAGGAGTTCCGGGGATGCAAAGAGGGACGAGCGGATCCCTCCACCGCCTTCTCACAGGCTCCCTGGCGGCTTTGCACATGAATGAGCTGGGGTCACGCTTGCGTAGCCGGGCTGATAGGGAGTAGGTAAGTAACACAGCTCCTTCTGTAGCTGCGATACTAAACGAAGGGACAGCTGCTTTTCATAGCTTAAGTATCTTAAGTAACACTTAAGAATCCCTCGCAGCGAGATCAATACTAAATCATCTCTTTGATGATGAATAGGCCCCTCTGTCTTAGTTAGGTCTCCTTAGCAAAGCTAAGACTACCAACATTGAGTGTGACTATAAGGGTGCAACTGTTCTATAGCACCAAGCACCATGGATGGTCTAAGCACGTCACTATTAGACATCACTTCATCTGTGAGTTAGCAGAGAAAAAGTCTATCAGTGTAACCTACGTAGCAAGCCAATATAACGCCGCTGATATGTTAACGAAGGGACTGACATCACCATTGCATAACCCAAACATCTGTGGTTACAGGTTTACTTTGCAAACAAATGCTCAAGTAAAGTGTAATATTCTGTTATGTGACCGGAGATAGCGCAGAGCGAGGCAGGGGTGTGCGCTTCTGCCCTGTTTCTTCCTGTGCATAGTGATGCGCCAGTGAGATGATGTCACTTTTGTGATAGTGAGTATGTGCGCATTACGTTCATATTACTGTGTAGAGTGCCGCAGTACTGCGCAGAACTTAGCTCCTTTCTGAGATCTGTTGCCGCTACTCTCAGACATTGGGCGGAGGCAGCAATGCAGATTTTGTGGTCAGACCTCAAAAAATTATACCGAGTGTCCCATACTGAGTGTCCCATACTGAGTGTCCCATACAGAGTGTCCCATACAGAGCATCCCATACAGAGTGTCCCATACAGAGTGTCCCATACTGAGTGTCCCATAATGTGTGTCCCATACCGATTGTCCCATAACGTGTGTCCCATAATGAGTGCCTCATACTGAGTGTCGCATACTCAGTGTCCCATACCGATTGTCCCATACCATGTGTCCCATACTCAGTGTCCCATACTGAGTGTCTCACACAGAGTGTCCCATACAGAGTGTCCCATACTGAGTCTCCCATAACGTGTGTCGCATACTGAGTGTCCCGTACAGAGTGTCCCAAACCAAGTGTCTCATACAGAGTGTCCCATATTGAGTGTCCCATACCAAGTGTCTCATACAGAGTGTCCCATACTGAGAGTCCCATACAGAGTGTCCAATACAGAGTGTCCCATACTGAGTGTCCCATACTGAGTGTCCCATAATGTGTGTCCCATACTGAGTGTCCCATACAGAGTGTCTAAAACAGAGTGTTCCATACTGAGTGTCCCATACTGAGTGTCCCATACCAAGTGTCTCATACAGTGTCCCATACCGTGTCTCCCATACTGAGTGTCCCATACTGAGTGTCCCATACAGAGTGTCCCATACAGAGCATCCCATACAGAGTGTCCCATACAGAGTGTCCCATACTGAGTGCCCCATAACATGTGTCCCATACCGATTGTCCCATACCGTGTGTCCCATAATGAGTGCCTCATACTGAGTGTCGCATACTGAGTGTCCCATACTGTGTGTCCCATACTGAGTCTCCCATACTATGTGCCCCATACCGATTGTCTCATACCATGTGTCCCATACTCAGTGTCCAATACTGAGTGTCCCATAATGTGTGTGCCATACTGAGTGTCCCATACCGATTGTTCCATGAAATTTGTCCCATACTGAGTGTCCCATACAGAGTGTCCCATACAGAGTGTCCAATACAGAGTGTTCCATACCGAGTGTCTCATTCCATATTGAGTGTGTCATTCTGAGTGTCCCATACCTAGTGTCCCATACAGAGTGTCCCATACAAGGTGTCCAATACAGAGTGTGCAATACAGAGTGTCTCATTCCAAGTGTCTCATTCCATATTGAGTGTCTCATTCCGAGTGTCCCATACAGTTACTCTCACTGTAGGGCTATAATAATGCTGGCGACTTGCAGTACACACATTACAGTGCAGTGCTTAGGAAGGAACACACAAAAACAATTAGACAATAAATTATATTCCACTAATTTAATTGCAATAAGTGATACTGTGGGCCTGATTCAGAGATGATGGGTGCAGCTGCATTGGTGGTTTCGATTGTTTTTGGTGTCACAGTGGCGGTAATATGCAAATACTAAATTTAGCCTTCCCCTTGTGCCATACTGGGCGAGACCTGAGACGCCCACTTTCATTTTCTGAGGACTGTGTAACTCCACTTCTGCCTCTAAACACTTTTGCTCATAACACTCCCATAACACACCCATGACACTCCCATTACCTGCCCATGACACTCCCATAACATGCCCATAACACTCCCATTACCTGCCCATGACACTCCCATAACACGCCCATGACACTCCCATAACTCGACCCATGACACTCCAATAACACACCCATGACACTCCCAAAATGTGCCCATGAGACACCCCCATTACCTGCCCATGACACTCCCATAACGTGCCCATGACACACGCATTACCTGCCCATGACACTCCCATTACCTGCACATGACACTCCCATAACGTGCCCATGACACTCCCATTACCTTCCCATGACACTCCCATAACGTGCACATGACACTCCCATTACCTGCCCATGACACTCCCATAATGTGCTCATGACACTCCCATTACCTGCCAATGACACTTCCTTTAACTGCTCATGACACTCCCATTACCTGCCCATGACACGCCTATGACACTCCTATAACACACTCATAACAGTCCCATTACCTGTCCATGACACTCCTATAACACGCCCATGACACTCCTATAACACACCTATGACAGTCCCATTACCTGCCCATGACACTCCCATTACCTGCCCATGACACTCCCATAACACACCCATGACACTCCCATTACCTGCCCATGACACTCCCATAATGCACCCATGACACTCCCATTACCTGCCTATGACACTCCAATAACACGCCCATGACACTACCATTACCTGCCCATGACACTCCTATAACACGCCCATGACATTCCCAAAACACACCCATGATACTCCCAGTAACGGCCCATGATACTCACATAACACGGCCATGACACTCCCATTACCTGCCCATGACAATCCCATTACACGCCCATGACACTCACATTACCTGCCCATGACACTCACATTACCTGCCCATGACACCCACATAACGCGACCCATGACACTCCCATAACGTGACCCATGACACTCCAATAACACAACCATGACACTCCCAAAGTGTGCCCATGAGACACCCCCATTACCTGCCCAAGACACTCCCATTAGATGCCCATGAGACACCCCCATTACCTGCCCATGACACTCCCATAACGTGCCCATGACACTACCATTACTTGCCCATGACACTCCCATTACCTGCCCATGACACTCCCATTACTTGCCCATGACACTCATATAACACACCCGTGACAGTCCCATTACCTGCCCATGACACTCCCATTACATGCCCATGACACTCCCATTACTTGCCCATGACACTCATATAACACACCCGTGACAGTCCCATAATGTGCCCATGACACTACCATTACTTGCCCATGACACTCCCATTACCTGCCCATAACACTCCCATTATATGCCCATGACACTCCCATTACTTGCCCATGACACTCATGTAACACACCCGTGACACTCCCATTACCTGCCCATGACACTCCTATAACACTCCTATTACACTCCTATAACACACCCGTGACAGTCCCATTACCTGCCATTGACAATCCTATAACACTCCTATTACACTCCTATAACACACCCGTGACAGTCCCATTACCTGCCCATGACACTCCTATAACACACCTATAACATCCCAATTACCTGCCCATGACACTCCCATTACCTGCCCTTGACACTTCCATAACACACCCATGACATTCCCATAACACGCCCTTGACACTCAAATTACCTGCCCATGACACTCCCATAACACACCCATGACACTCCCAGTAACAGCCCATGACACTCCCATAACAAGCCCATGACACGCCCATTACCTGCCCATGACACTTCCATTACACGCCCATGACACTCCCATTACCTGCCCATGACTCTTCCATTACACGCCCATGACACTCCCATTACCTGCCCATGACACTCCCATAACATGCCCATGACACTCCCATTACCTGCCTATGACACTCCCATAATGCGACCCATGACACTCCAATAACACAACCATGATACTCCCAAAATGTGCCCATGAGACACCCCCATTACCTTCCCATGACACTTCCATTAGATGCCCATGAGACACTCCCATTATCTGCCCATGATACTCCCATAACGTGCCCATGACTCTCCCTTTACCTGCCCATGACACGCCCATTACCTGCCCATGACACTCCCATAATGTGCCCATGACACTCCCATTACCTTCCCATGACACTCCCATTACATGCCCATGACACTCCCATTACCTGCCCATGACACTCACATAACACACCCATGACAGTCCCATTACCTGCATATGAAACTCCTATAACACACCCATGACAGTCCCATTACCTGCCCATGACACACCCATTACCTGTCCATGACACTCCCATAACACACCCATGACACTCCTATAACACACCCATGACACTCCCATAACACACCCATGACACTCCTATAACACACCCATGACACTCCCATAACACACCCATGACACTCCTATATCACGCCCATGACAGTCACATAACACGCCTATGACACTCCCATTACCTGTCTAAGACACTCCTATAACACGCCCATGACACTCCCATTACCTGCCCATGACACTCATATATCACCCCCATGACACTCCTATAACACGCTCATGACACTCCGATAACATGCCCATGAAACTCCTATAACACGCCCATGACACTCCCATAACACGCCCATGACACTCCCATAATGTGACCCATGACACTCCTAAAACACGCCCATGACACTTCCATTAGATGCCCATGAGACACCCCCATTATCTGCCCATGACATTCCCATAACGTGCCCATGGCTCTCCCTTTACCTGCCCATGACACTCCCATTACCTGCCCATTACACTCCCATAACGTTCCCATGACACTCCCATTACCTGCCCATGACACGCCCATTACCTGCCCATAACACTCCCATAATGTGCCCATGACACTCCCATTACCTTCCCATGACACTCCCATAACACGCCCATGACACTCCCATTACCTCCCCATGACACTCCTATAACACACCAATGACACTCCCATTACCTGTCCATGACATCCCTATAACACACCAATGACACTCCCATTACCTGCCCATGACACTCACATAACACGCCCATGACACTCCCATAACACACCCCTGACACTCCCATAATACACCGCTGACACTCGCATAACGCCCCATGACACTCCCATAACATGACCATGACACTCCCTTAACACTCCAATGACACACCAATGAAACTTCCTTCTCGTTGCGTTCAATTTAGTCCATCTCCAAGACACTGCCAAGAAATGGGCATGGTTCTTTCTTGTCGGTCCTAGTGCCAGCGCCTCCATACACAGCAATGTACGCTGCGTACATTCAGGGGAACGCATGCGCCTTAGGGGATCACAGGACTTTTCGTTCAGAGCAAATAATCACTGAACTATGCAAACATCGGCTTTACATCCACCCCTGTGACATGATTTTGAGGGTCCTGTAACAGCGTCATATGTGGAAACGCAGGGCAGGGAGTACGAGAGGGGGGAATGTGCGTTTTTTGTTTTACCAAGTTGCATGAAGGCAGAAACTTTGCCTCCTGTCACAAAATGTGCAATAAATATGGTAAATACCAGCCGGGATCACTCAAATCTAAACTGATTTCTTTAGGAGAAATGTTATTTTTTTTCTTAAACGCTCAGAACCCGAATTATTAATTGGATTTTTCTATCCACAAGTCGTTATCAGATTATTATTTGTGAGTTTCTGGCTCCAGCCTTCATAAGTCATTTTAAGATAAATTCTCCATTATATTGTTGCGTTATAGAGTATATTATGTAGCAGAAAGTTAGGCGTGTAGTTTATCTATGTCCATGAGAAAGTTGAGATTAATCAAAATGACTGTTTCTGTGTATCTGGAAGTGAGAGTGGGGAGAGCTCTGGCAATGACAGATGGTCGCTATTTATTTGTTTAAAATGTGAAATACAATCAGGGGGGATCTCTCCAATCTGCATACCGGGAACTGCCGACCTCTCCAGCTAATGCTAATAAATGAGCTGATTTAGTACTTGGACAATTATTTAATGTTCTAATCTATCATTATTTGATGCATTACTTATCTTAATGGGGCGATTTTGCGGGTGTGTGTGTGAGGTAATATACAAATGAGATCACATCTTATAGGCCGCGTATCGGTAATTGAAGCAACATTTCACCAGGACACCAAGACGGGATTCCTTCGGCTTTGTCCGGTTCTCTTATTCCCAACACACATTGCATTTCAGTATGCTGCGCTTTATTCATAAGTTTGATTCAGAGACAGACGCAATGGCGATTTTTATGCAGATCGAACGATTGTTTGCCATTGAACATACATATAAGCCGCTCTGCGCACGCATTGCTATTGTCTTGCGATTACACTCGCACAGATAACACATTCGCAATGTGAGTGACTGATAGTCAGCGGTAGAGGGAGGTAACGTGGGGTGGTCAGAAAAGCGCGGGCGTGCATAAATTATCCATTGCTATCTCCTACGCAGCTCTGCATGTCAGGAGTGTTACCAAATCTGCAGCAGGTCTGACGTGCCGCAAGGCCAAGATGGCTTCTTGCTGTGCATCGATGTTACCGATATTTATGCCGGGAAGCGATGTGGTATATATGGGAAGACAGCGGTGGGCAATCCCAATGCTCGGGTAAGCTTTAGAACTATTAGCATATTTTCTCAGCTGTGTTCCGTGTGAAATTGCAGCTGCGATCGCCTTAGCAGTGAGCATCCATGTCTGAATGAGCCCCTATATATGACCTAGAAGACATAGGGACCTAAGACAGAGCTAAATGCTAAGCAGGCACAGGCCCCCCAGGATTCGCGTCTTCGGCCGTGTACAGAGCTGTCTGTATTTCTGAGAGCCCCCCGAGCCGTGCGCTTGTTTTGCTATCATCAACATTGGGTGCTCACCTGCACAGTCTACACCACAGTCTGCACCAGCTGCAAGTGACATGCCTGAGAGTATGTATTATTCCGCTTACACCCAACTCTGCATAGCGTCAACATGTGATCATGCAGCGCAAGTACTTTCAGTTCCTGAGTATGTGCAGTATGAAATCAGGGAAATCAAGGAAGATCTATTCCGCAAACAGGCGAACGTTCAGCTCAGCATAACGTCCAAAAGGTACAAAGGGGCCCATGTTTAACTATCTCTGGGATGATCCCCGCGCCACTTCAACTCATTTTGCATTGCGCTAAAACATTTTTTTCCAGGAATGTATGAAAAGTAAAGATGAGAAAGTAGCTTTGCGAATGCTGATATATATCATACGTAATCATGTCTGAGGCGTGATCTCTATTACCTCCTGCTTTCACATTTTTACCCTGCAATTTCTACAATCCAGCAAAGAACAAATTTATCACCACAATAAGCAGCAATATGAAACGATCGTGTGTAAGAGCCAATAATTGATAGATTTTGCCCCAAGTGAACAAATTGTAACATTCCCATACTTTCAACAAATAATTATAAAAAACTTGAAAGTTATATATTGCGCCATGTCCCTGATTCAAACCCGCTCGCAGCCGCAGGCAGCTCGCAGGGTCTGTGGGTGTTTTTTTTTTCTCCTGCCGCTTGCAAAGCTGTAGGAGACCACCCACAGCATGTGCAATCTGCCAGGAGACCATCACAATAATCGCGACCATCCGCCTTGCAGCAAGACCCTGTGGTAGGGTCTAGGCTGCCGCAAGGCCAAGTGGACACCCTGCTCTAATAGAGCAGAAAGTCCCTACTGACATCAGTAGTGATGTTAGTTAGACCTCCCAACAAATGTCAGGCTTTCCTAAGGGAATGTCTGCGTTTGTCCAGCCAACCCCCTTCCCACCCAAAAAACGGGGCGAGGTGTCACTTACTATCGACAGCTGCCCCGTCTTGTTGTGAGCCCCGTAGCAACTGAACTTCAGTCGCTCAGCGGGGCTCGCGCACGCCAGACGTGACGCATGCGCAGTGCAGCAACATCGGGCTGCTTGCGAGCGGCTCTGAATGAGCTCCCATGTGTATACTAATAGTTCACGCTATAAACATATTTCTAATACCCATTACCAGTAAGATAGGATAACAATCATTCAATAAGAATATATCATATATTGTGGATACATTTACTTAAACGTGCAGAATAATTAATATATGTAAAGATTAAGGTGAAGTGGACTGTGAGCTGCTCCTGCTCAGTACTAACGATTAGGTCAAGGAAAATGGGGAGCTGCACTACATGGGAGGACTTCTCATACATGGGAGGTCTTCTCTTACATGGGAGATTTTCTCATACATGTGAGGTCTTCTCATACATGGGAGGTACTCTCATACATGGGAGGTCTTCTCTTACATGTAAGGTCTTCTCATACATGGGAGGTCCTCTCATACATGGGAGGTTTTCTCATACATGGGAGGTCTTCTCATACATGGGAGGTCTTCTCTGACATGTGAGGTCTTCTCTGACATGTGAGGTATTCTCATACATGGGAGGTCCTCTCTTTCATGGGAGGTCCTCTCTTACATGGGATGTCTTCTCATACTTGAGAGGTCTTCTCTTACATGTGAGGTTGTCACATACATGGGAGGTCTTCTCTTACTTGGGAGGTCTTCTCTTACATGTAAGGTCTTCTCATACATGGGAGGTCCTCTCATACATGGGAGGTTTTCTCATACATGGGAGGTCTTCTCTTACATGGGAGGTTTTCTCATACATGGGAGGTCTTCTCATACATGGGAGGTCTTCTCTGACATGTGAGGTCTTCTCTGACATGTGAGGTATTCTCATACATGGGAGGTCCTCTCTTTCATGGGAGGTCCTCTCTTACATGGGATGTCTTCTCATACTTGGGAGGTCTTCTCTTACATGTGAGGTTGTCACATACATGGGAGGTCTTCTCTTACTTGGGAGGTCTTCTCTTACATGGGATGTCTTCTCTTACATGGGAGATCTTCTCTTACATGGGAGGTCTTCTCTTGCATGGGAGATCTTCTCTTACATGGGAGGTCTTCTCATACATGGGAGATCTCTTCTTACATGAGAGGTCTTCTCTTACATGAGAGGTCTTCTAATACATTGGTGAGATCTCAGCTCCCTCTCTCCTACCTTGATTGTATGAAAAAAGTATTTCTACTCCATTTGAGGAGCAAAAAAATCTTATAAATATTTTCGATTTTTGAATGATACGTTTTGCGATCTTCACAGAATAGATATTTGTTGCAATATTTTTTTGTTAAAAAATAAATTTCTTGCTTAATATATCTGACTTATACTAAATATTTGCATTTATCATGAGATAATTTTATTGCATTTCTTATTTGCAAAATTCATCTTGTAATGTCAGTCCCAAAGTTCAATAATATTTGATACATACCTTATAAACCCCCCCACACACACAAAGACTGAAGCAGGTGGAGTGCCTACTTATATAAGCAGGGCAATAATCCAGCCTGTGCTGGCCCCAACCCTAAACATATGATGTCATGATGTCACAAAGAGGGCGTGTGGCTGTTAGGACCAGGAAGAAGCCATTCTGCTACCCCACCCTAATACAGCACCAGTACTACATGCCGTTATTCTCTCTTATCTCTGATTGGTCCATATGGGTAGGACCTAGGTACTGTCAGTATGCTGCTTATCACCCTTCTGTGAAGCGCTACATAGAATATCACTACGCCTTTACATTGCCTCCATTAGTGAACCGCCTCCTCTTGTGAGGTGCAATTGAACTATACAAATTCTCTGCACCATTTTTGCATATGGTCCAAATAAAATCGGTTATATGGACACTGTCATCCCGACCCCTCCACCCACAATGACACAATGCTTGCAATTTACTATCACATCCTACCTATTCCTGGCGGACGAAAGGTTTTATTTATTTATTTTATTTTTTGGAGGGGGGGATACTTTCCTGTGAACACTCCTCGTGTATAACGAAAGGCCTGGATAAAGCAACTCACTTCCATTCTGGAACATCTGCATGGGATATTGTGTAGCTATATAAAGTGACGGTCGCCTAGGTGATTATAGAGTGAGGTTTCTGGGACAGACACATTGTACTTACAGGAACGGCCGTCA
This sequence comes from Taudactylus pleione, assembly GCA_031769625.1. Taxonomy (NCBI): domain Eukaryota; kingdom Metazoa; phylum Chordata; class Amphibia; order Anura; family Myobatrachidae; genus Taudactylus; species Taudactylus pleione. Next base: position 241,602 of record JAUIMM010000337.1, read on the forward strand.
GACACTGTGTGACTCAGATAAACAAGCAGAGAGGCCAAAGATTCCCTGTTCATTAAATCTGTCCAAAAGACCTTGAATTTATTTTTTTACATTTGCTCCTTAATGTTATCACTGCCAAGACTGAGAGGCTTATATTATTATATTACGTATAAGCTTCTTTAAAGCGAGTGCAAGGTATGTTCAATAACTTCATTAATCAAATCTGAACCTGCCAATCAGAGCCCTCCGGGGACACTCTGAAGCCGCGTCTATACATTGCACATATAGATGACCTGCCGTCAATTGTACGGCAAATTAAGGAATGGTTTTATAACATGCAGTCAGGTTCCCTCATTAAAATAATCAGATACACAATATGCAAATTAATCTTTAGGGATGAACTTAATTTACATAATTTACATAAATATAGTATAGGATGTTCAGGGAATATGTCTTCAAAGAGTAATTTCTCCGAGGCTGGTTTTATAAATTGCATAGTGTTGTATAACGTGACAGAGGACATTTATATAGCCATGTCTTTCCGGAGTATCAAGGTAGATCTGGAATGTACAGTAATAGGGCATCGATTTCCATTTAATCTCCTTAATTGTAAATTGCTTGAACGGTCGCGTTTTAGAATAGCTCTAAACCAGTGCAGGCCACAAATCCATACAGGAGTTGGGTCCAGCCCAACGCCTATATTTGTTCAGGGTGTGACGCAGTCAGACAGCGATCACATACGTGATCAGAAGGGGTCATGACCCAACCGAGATTGCCCTCCTTCCTGATACTCTTGTTGGGTGCATGGATTTGGTGGCTGTGACCATATAGACGGTTTAGGCCAGATTTGTGGCCAGTATCCCAGCAGCTACGGAAACTTCCACTCATTGGCCCATATTCAATTAGCCGCGAAAAGTCGACAAGGTTTCGCCAGCCGTACTTTTCACCTACATTGCGTATTTTGGCCATGGAAACATATCGGGTGTGCCCCCGCTATTTGCCGTATTCAATTCCAAAGGATGCGAAAATGCGTCCTGGCAATACTCAAACAGGCGAAAAGTGCAGTAAAAAATGGGAAAATCAGCCTGAGTCCTCCCAAAAGATGCACTAACATTGGAGATCAGTTTAGATGTGCCAGAATAGCCCTCCTGAAGGTATTTTGGGTACTTAATTGCTGTCAATTGCCTCTAATTAGCGTCTTTGCACAAGTGGTGAAGAATAGCATTAAGCAGTTTTTTTTGGAGAAAATAACTAGTCCCAGCAAATTTGGGGTACATGAAAATGGGTGCAAGCATGATTTAAAGTTGCTAATTTTAAGTTTTAAAAAACGCACCATCTGCAATCATAAAAACACCTCCCCCATACTTGCAGACCCCTCAAAAGTCTATTTTGCTGTTTAAAAGTTCGTACCCCCACTTTGCACTTTTTTGCCCCCTTTTTCAAAGTGTTTTTTGGGGTGTTCCTCACTTTTTTTGTTTTTTTTTAATGCAGTTATCCTTTGGTGGCTGTCCCAAGGGTGCTGAGTGGTTTACACACCTTTGCACCCCAAAACCCCAATTCTGCACTTTTTTCCATCTGCTTTCATAGTCAAATCTTTTCAGCCTATTGGATTGCATTGACTTATCGCATAAGCAAAAAGTCTTTGGAATTGAATAGGGTGAAAATTTTCTGCCTGGTGAAATGAGGTCATCTGCGATATTTTTCCACGGAAAACTGCTTTTTGCATCTAATTGAATATGGCCCATTGGCTGCTTTGTGCATTTTGTAAATGAAAGTCTAAATGCCACTCGCACTGAGTGGGTGCTGCCATGTGGAGCTCTGACAATGGTGAGGAGAGGGCTCTGACATAATGCTTAGGAAAGGGCTCTGACATAATGCTGAGGAGAGAGCTCTGACATAATGCTGAGGAGAGGGCTCTGACATAATGCTGAAGAGAGAGCTCTGACATAATGATGAGGAGAGGGCTCTTACATAATGCTGAGGAGAGGGCTCTGACATAATGATGAGGAGAGGGCTCTGATATAGTGCTGAGGAGAGGGCTCTGACATAGTGATGAGGAGAGGGCTCTGACATAATGCTGAGGAGAGGGCTCTGACATAATGCTGAGGAGAGGGCTCTGACATAATGCTGAGGAGAGGGCTCTGACATAATGCTGAGGAGAGGGCTCTGACATAATGATGAGGAGAGGGCTCTGATATAGTGCTGAGGAGAGGGCTCTGACATAATGCTGAGGAGAGGGCTCTGACATAATACTGAGGAGAGGGCTCTGACATAATGATGAGGAGAGGGCTCTGATATAGTGCTGAGGAGAGGGCTCTGACATAATGCTGAGGAGAGGGCTCTGACATAATGATGAGGAGAGGGCTCTGACATAATGCTGAGGAGAGAGCTCTGACATAATGCTGAGGAGAGAGCTCTGACATAATGCTGAGGAGAGGGCTCTGACATAATGCTGAGGAGAGGGCTCTGACATAATGCTGAGGAGAGGGTTCTGACATAATTCTAAGGAGAGGGCTCTGACATAGTGCTGAGGAGAGGGCTCTGACATAATGATGAGGAGAGGGCTCTGATATGGTGCTGAGGAGAGGGCTCTGACATAATGATGAGGAGAGGGCTCTGACATAATGCTGAGGAGAGGGCTCTGACATAATGCTGAGGAGAGGGCTCTGACATAATGCTGAGGAGAGGGCTCTGACATAATGCTGAGGAGAGGGCTCTGACATAATGATGAGGAGAGGGCTCTGATATAGTGCTGAGGAGAGGGCTCTGACATAATGCTGAGGAGAGGGCTCTGACATAATGCTGAGGAGAGGGCTCTGACATAATGATGAGGAGAGGGCTCTGATATAGTGCTGAGGAGAGGGCTCTGACATAATGCTGAGGAGAGGGCTCTGACATAATGATGAGGAGAGGGCTCTGACATAATGCTGAGGAGAGAGCTCTGACATAATGCTGAGGAGAGAGCTCTGCCATAATGCTGAGGAGAGGGCTCTGACATAATGCTGAGGAGAGGGCTCTGACATAATGCTGAGGAGAGGGTTCTGACATAATTCTGAGGAGAGGGCTCTGACAGTGCTGCGGAGAGGGCTCTGACATAATGCTGAGGAGAGGGCTCTGACATAATGCTGAGTAGAGAGCTCTGACATAATGCTGAGGAGAGGGCTCTGACATAATGCTGAGGAGAGGGCTCTGACATAGTGCTGAGGAGAGGGCTCTGACATAATGCTGAGGAGAGGGCTCTGACATAATGCTGAGGAGAGGGCTCTGACATAATGGTGAGGAGAGGGCTCTGTCATAGTGCTGAGGAGAGGGCTCTGACATAATGCTGAGGAGAGGGCTCTGACATAATGCTGAGGAGAGGGCTCTGACATAATGCTGAGGAGAGGGCTCTGACATAATGCTGAGGAGAGGGCTCTGACATAATGCTGAGGAGAGGGCTCTGACATAATGCTGAGGAGAGGGCTCTGACATAATGCTGAGGAGAGGGCTCTGACATACAGTAATGGTGAGGAGAGGGCTCTGACATAATGCTGAGGAGAGGGCTCTGACATAATGCTGAGGAGAGGGCTCTGACATAATGCTGAGGAGAGAGCTCTAACATAATGCTGAGGAGAGGGCTCTGACATAATGCTGAGCAGAGGTCTCTGACATAATGCTGAGGAGAGGGCTCTGACATAATGCTGAGGAGAGGGCTCTGACATAATGCTGAGGAGAGGGCTCTGACATAATTCTGAAGGAAAGGGCTCTGACATAATGCTGAGGAGAGGGTTCTGATATAGTGCTGAGGAGAGGGCTCTGACATAATGCTGAGGAGAGGGCTATGACATAATGCGGAGGAGAGGGCTCTGACATAATGCTGAGGAGAGGGCTCTGACATAGTGCTGAGGAAAGGGCTCTGATATAGTGCTGAGGAGAGGGCTCTGATATAGTGCTGAGGAGAGGGCTCTGATATAGTGCTGAGGAGAGGGCTCTGACATAATGCTGAAAGCGCTCTGACATAATGCTGAGGAGAGGGCTATGACATAATGCTGAGGAGAGGGCTCTGACATAATGCTGAGGAGAAGGCTCTGATATAGTGCTGAGGAGAGGGCTCTGACATAATGCAGAGGAGAGGGCTCTGACATAATGCTGAGGAGAGGGCTCTGATATAGTGCTGAGGAGAGGGCTCTGACATAATGCTGAGGAGAGGGCTCTGACATAATGCTGAGGAGAGGGCTCTGACATAATGGTGAGGAGAGAGCTCTGACATAATGCTGAGGAGAGGGATCTGACATAATGTTGAGGAGAGGGCTCTGACATAATGGTGAGGAGAGGGCTCTGACAGGGCTCTGACATACAGTAATGGTGAGGAGAGGGCTCTGACATAATGCTGAGGAGAGGGCTCTGACATAAAGCTGAGGGGAGAGCTCTGACATAATGCTGAGGAGAGGGCTCTGACATAATGCTGAGGAGAGGGCTCTGACATAATGCTGAGGAGAGGGCTCTGACATAATGCTGAGGAGAGGGCTCTGACATAATGCTGAGGAGAGGGCTCTGACATAATGCTGCGGAGAGAGCTCTGACATAATGCTGAGGAGAGGGCTCTGACATAATGCTGAGGTGAGGGCTCTGACATAATGCTGAGGAGAGGGCTCTGACATAATGCTGAGGAGTGGGCTCTGACATAATGCTGAGGAGAGGGCTCTGACATAATGCTGAGGGGAGAGCTCTGACATAATGCTGAGGAGAGGGCTCTGACATAATGCTGAGGAGAGGGCTCTGACATAATGCTGAGGAGAGCGCTCTGACATACAGTAATGGTGAGGAGAGGGCTCTGACATAATGCTGAGGAGAGGGCTCTGACATACAGTAATGGTGAGGAAAGGGCTCTGACATAATGCTGAGGAGAGGGCTCTGACATAATGCTGAGGAGAGGGCTCTGACATAATGCTGAGGAGAGGGCTCTGACATAATACTGAGGAAAGAGCTCTGACATACAGTAATGGTGAGGAGAGGGCTCTAACATACAGTAATGGTGAGGAGAGGGCTCTGACATAATGGTGAGGATAGGGCTCTGACATACAGTAATGGTGAGGAGAGGGCTCTGACATAATGCTGAGGAGAGGGCTCTGAAACAGTGCTGATGAAAGGGCTCTGACATACAGTAATGGTGAGGAGAGGGCTCTGACATAATGCTGAGGAAAGGGCTCTGACATGCAGTAATGGTGAGGAGAGGGCTCTGACATAATGATGAGTAGAGGGCTCTGACATGCAGTAATGGTGAGGAGAGGGCTTTGACATAATGCTGAGGAGAGGACTCTGACATAATGCTGAGGAGAGGGCTCTGATATAGTGCTGAGGAGAGGGCTCTGATATAGTGCTGAGGAGAGGGCTCTGACATAATGCTGAGAGCGCTCTGACATAATGCTGAGGAGAGGGCTATGACATAATGCTGAGGAGAGGGCTCTGACATAATGCTGAGGAGAAGGCTCTGATATAGTGCTGAGGAGAGGGCTCTGACATAATGCAGAGGAGAAGGCTCTGACATAATGGTGAGGAGAGGGCTCTGATATAGTGCTGAGGAGAGGGCTCTTACATAATGCTGAGGAGAGGGCTCTGACATAATGCTGAGGAGAGGGCTTTGACATAATGGTGAGGAGAGGGCTCTGACATAATGGTGAGGAGAGGACTCTGACATAATGCTGAGGAGAGGTTTCTGACATAATGCTGAGGAGAGGGCTCTGACATAATGCTGAGGAGAGGGCTCTTACATAATGCTGAGGAGAGGGCTCTGACATAATGCTGAGGAGAGGGCTCTGACATAATGCTGAGGAGAGGGCTCTGACATAATGATGAGGAGAGGGCTCTGACATAATGCTGAGGAGAGGGCTCTGACATAATGGTGAGGAGAGGGCTCTGATATAGTGCTGAGGAGAGGGCTCTTACATAATGCGGAGGAGTGGGCTCTGACATAATGCTGCGGAGAAGGCTCTGACATAATTCTGAGGAGAAGGCTCTGACATAATGCTGAGGAGAGGGCTCTGACATAATGCTGAGGAGAGAGCTCTGACATCCCTTCAGAAAGGCAGGGGTGTGTGGCGTTTGCACTCTTACCTCCTGAATGAGGAATGGGTTAGACAATCTTTCAGGGACTTCTTCCAGGCACAGGAAACGCTGTTGGAGGCAGGGTGGAGTAGATCAGAGTGGTGGGAGGAGTTTAAGAAATGGATTCAGAGTTTCTTCTAGTGGATCAGTAGAAATAAGAGCTTGAGAAAACATAATGTCTACCAATCTTTGAGAAGGAAATTGGATTTCCTGATCTCTGAGAATTCTCCAGGCCCAGATGGGTTAACATCTGAGTTCTATAAGACCTTCTCGGACATCCTGGCCCCCCGACTGGTGGAAGTATTCAATACTGGCTTGGGAGAGGGGAATCTCCACCCCTCTATGAGGTTGTCTGCCCTTATATTACCATCCAAGGGTAAGGATCCCCTGTGTGTTGAGAACTGATGCCCCATAGCACTTCTTGGCACAGACAGGAAGATTTTGGCAAAAATTATTTTTAACAGGCTGATTTAGTTTTCAGAACAGCTGCTTTCAGCTTCTCAGCATTGTACGGTGAAGGGCCGTAGCACCTTTAGTGCTGTCCTAGGTGTCTGGGAGGCTGTTGATCGGTGCTGTGCTGAGAAGTGGAGGAAGTATTTGCTGGTGCTGGACCAATCAAAGGCTTTTGACCGAGTTAATCATGAATACCTATGGGCCATACTGGAAAGGTATGGGATCCCACTGAGGGTGGTGAATTGGCTCAAGGTTATTTACAGTAAGGCCGAGAGCTTCCCGCTTGTGAATGATTGGGTGGGTCCTACCTTTGATGTTGGTTCTGGAGTCCATCAGGGATGCCCTCTGAACCCTCTTCTGTACGTGTTTGCAATCAACCCCTTCATTAGAAGGCTAGAGAGCGGCATGGTAGAGGGGGTAAGGTTGAGTCCGGGGCCGACGTTGAAGGTAGTGGCCTACGCAGATGATGTCACAGTGGTTTTGTCCACTGTGGCAGAGGGGCGGCAGGTGGAACAACTCATCTGTGAATATTCTGGGGCCTCGTGCTCCAGGATAAACCAGGAAAAGTGTGAAGCTTTCTGGATGGGGGAAGAAGGTAATGAGTTTGACCTTCCGGACAACCTTCCCCGACCTTCCGGACAACCTTCTCCGGGCCAGTCCACAGATAAAAATCTTAGGTATTTATTTTAATCATGGTGACTACAGCACCCTAAGTTTGGAAAAGAGGCTGGAAATCACATCCCGGAAGGTGGCGTGTTGGAGGTGGTGGAGACTCTCATTTAGGGAAAAGGTTGATTTGTGCAAAATCCATTTGATCCCAGTGTTTCTGTACATCAGTTATGTCTGTTTCTTGCCTCAATCTTTGTGATCCAGGATAAATGCACTGTTTTTCCTGATGTTTTGGGGAAACAGGATGAATATCATCAAGAGGGGCATTACCATATACAAGGGAAGAGGTGGGCCAGAATATGGTTAACCCAGTTGTGTTTTTTGTCTCAACCTTTGTCAAGCTTAATCTTGGGATTCTGTATTTAGAGACTCCCTCTCGATGGGTAGAGGGCTTCCAGGAATGGGTGTTACCCTTTCTCAAAGATTGGATAGAGGGTGGTCGGGTGAAGATGCTCCGGTTCCGGCAGGGCTACCTCCCGACCTACACGATCCTGTGCCTGAAAGTGATGAGGCGGTGGGGTGTGGAAGTGGGTGATGTCAGGGACTCATCCAGAAGGGAGTTGGGGGCAAGTATTTTGCAGGCCTACTTTAATGTTCCACTGTAACGGAGGGATTGCCCAGAGGAGGTGTGTTCGGAGGGGTTAGCTCTGATTAACTCTCAGAGGGTCCCTCTGAAATTTAGGGACATCGCCTGGCTTTCCTTTCATGGAAGGCTTTATGTGAGAGGGAATCTCAAGTGTAGAAGTACCAATGATCGTGGTTGCAAACAGGAGGTATGTCAAGGGGAGGAGGAGACCATGGACCACTTCTTCAGTGGGTGTCCCTTTAACATAAAGGTTTATGAGAGAGTTTCAAGAGCACTGCGTATCCCCTGCCTTTTGGGGCTGAGTTACCCTGAATGGGCTTATGGGGCATTCAAGGGATATGGGAGGTTTGATTTATGCACTATTTTTTATTTAGCTATTCGGTTCTGCACATGGAATGCACAAAGTCAAATTGGCATTAGAGGGAAAGTCCACCCCTGTGAGGCAGTAGTGGGTGAGATTCTGCACGAGGTGAAACGGATGATGGATATTGACAAGGAAAGGATGGACGCCGTCAGTTGGTACTGCTTGTGGCGCCATCTGAGGCCCCCTTGATTGGGTAGCGAAAGTATTCCTTGTCAGTTCTGGAAACTTCCTTATTTCTTTTCTTTTCACGTAGGGTGGACGAAATTTGGAGGAACACTTTACATACACTTAGGTAATTATGGTTACGTTTCTGCTACTTACGGGATAGGTTAGATTTTGTATAAGAGTGAGGGGGGAGGAGGGGGGGGAGGGTGTTCATTTTTTTTTGGTTGTTTAGTTTGTTTTTTATCTCGGGGTTGGTGGGGGATATTGTGGGATTATGGTTGAGGTTGGTATGTGAAGCTAAGTCGGTCTTCAAATATTCTGAATATGGTCAAGATTTGACAATTGCTTTATAAATATGTGTATATATATATATATATATATATATATATATGAATAATTATTTATTTATTTATCGATTATGTATTGTCGCAATCTCCTTTAATAAAAACAAAGATATACAATAATACTTCATTTATTTTAAAACTTGCAACATAAAATACATAAATAGCATAAATATAAAATATATATATAATATAAATAATATAATATAATATACATAATAACAACAAAATCTTAGGTACACATAATATTACCACATATTATGCCCCCTCCAAACAAATATCACCAAACTTAGCCATAGATCATCTAACACCTACAAAGAAAAACTAAGCAAGGATTTCTGACCCACATCACCTGTTCAAAATCACACAATTAACTAACAAACTTAACTCTACCCATAACCATTACCTGCCACCTCCAGGCAGATGTATGCAAAACCTTCTCATAAAAATAATAACAACAAAATCTACGTGTAAGAAGAAAAAGACTCCCAGCTGAACAAAAAGAGGCTATCCACCACCCACTCAAGGGGGCTTCAACTGACCCCACCGATGGAACCAGCTGACAGTATCTAGCTTCCCCCTATCCAGATCCATCATCCTCTTTACCTCTTGTAGAATCGAACCCACCACCACTTCACAAAGGAGGACCTTTCTCCGCATGGAGACATGACACCGTGCACCCCACGTGTGGAACCTAACTGCTAAACTAACTAAAAAAATTGTGATCAAATCAAATCCACTGTGCCTTCTGACTACCCCATAAACCCACTCAGGGTAACTAATACCCAAAAGGCACGGGATTCCATTGACCCTTGATACCTCCTCATAAACTTTTACATTAAAGGGGCATTCAAGCAGGAAGTGCTCCATTGTCTCCTCCACCCCTGGACATTCCTCCCATGGACAGTCACGTTCACTGGCATGCCTCCACTTGAGGTTCCCTCCAACATAAAGCTTTCCATGAAAAGAGAGTCAGACAATGGGCCTGATTCAGACCCACTCACGAGCGGCTGTCCGCTCGCAAGTGGGTCGATGTTATGCACTGAGCATGCGCACGACGGAGGGAGCTCCGTCGTGCGCATGCACCAGACGCGACGAGCGAAGGAAAGTCCTTCGCTCGTTGTGTCCGATCAAAGGGGGCGTGCTGTCAATGTTGATTGACAGCACGCCCCCTTTGGTGGGCGTGCCGGGGGCGTGCCTCCCTGACGGGGGCGTTCCCATGGGAACGCCTCCCGTCAGAAGCCGGCCCACTGACATCACTAGTGATGTCAGTGGGAGTGATTTTGGCTCTGATAGAGAAAACCTCAACCGCAGGCTCCGGCTCGCAATTTCGATGGTCGCGATGGTCTCGACCATCGCGGCCATCAAAAAGCACGCTCGTATAGCCTGTGGGTGGTGACCCACAGCTATACGAGCGTCCAGGAGGACGCTCCATGAAAATGGAGCCCGGCCCTCATTCAGAGCGTGCGCTCTGCTCAGAGCGTACGGCTCTGAATGAGGGCCAATATCTTTAAACTTTGGCGGTATCCTCTGTGAATTTAACAGAGCTAACCCATCCGAAACGGCATTACCCAGGCAGTCCCTCAGTGACAGCGGGACATGAAAGTGAGTCTGCAAAATTCTGTTCCCCTACTCCCTCCTGGAACAGTTCTTGACTTCACTCACTCCCACACCATATCGCTTTATCGCCTTCAAGCTCTGGATGACGTAGATCGGGAGATAACCATGCCGAATCTGAAAACTTTTCACTTGGCCACCACCTATCCATAGACTGAGGAAGGGAGACACCCATGGTTTGAATCCCTCTACCCACCGAGGGGGAGTATCCAAAAACATACTCCCAACGTTAAATTTGAGAAAAGCTGTCACAAAAAAGATCACAGGGTTAACCATATCTAAACCCCCATCTTTCCTCGATTTGTAGGTAATACTTCTCTTAACTATATTGGTCCTATTCCCCCACAACAGCAGAAAGAATAAGGAGTTCAATCTAGCCCACATAGATTGAGGCAGAAAGCACACATAACTGACATACAAAAATATAGGGACCAGGTAAGTTTTGCACAGGTCAACCTTTTCCCGAAAAGACAACTTCCATCTTTTCTAACACTCTACCTTCTTGGTAGCATCTTCCAGCCTTTTAACCCAATTTAGAGAGGCATAATCACCATGATCAAATTTGATACCTAGGATTTTAATCTGATCACTGACCTGGGGGAAGCTGTCCGGAAGAGAAAATTCATCACCTTCCTCCCCCATCCAAAAAACTTCACACTTTTCACGATTTACTCTGGAGCATGAGGCTTCAAAATACTCAAAGATTAGATGCTCCATGTCACAGGCCTCTGCCTAAGAAGACAGAACTACTGTGACATCATCTGCATAGGCTACTACCCGCAAGGGACACACTAGACTCAGCTGCACCCCTCCTACAGTTCCACTCTCTACCCTTCTGATAAAGGGATCGATCACAAAAACATATAAAAGGGGGCTCAGGGGGCAACCCTGACAAACCCCAGAGCATACCTCAAAGGCATGACCCACCCAACCGTTCACAAGTGGGAAGCTTTTAGCCAGTCGATATAGAGCCTTCAACCAATTAACAACCCACTCTGGAAGACCATACCATTCCAGTACAAAGGTACTTGTGGTTTACCCAGTCAAAAGCCTTAGACTGATCCAATGCCAGTAAGTACTTTCCCCACTTTTCAGCCCTGCACCGCTCAATGGCCTCCGGGACACCAAGGACAGCACTAAATGTGCTTCAACCCTTCACAGTACAGTGCTGAGAAGATGAAAGCAGAAGCTCAGAAAATTCTGAAAGCCTATTGAAAAGCACTTTTGCCAAAATCTTTCTGTCTGTATTAAGAAGGGCTATTGGGCATCAATTCTCAATATGAGATGGGTCTTTTCATTTGGATAATAAAATAAGTGCAGACAACCTCATGGAAGGAGAGAGAATTCCCTCATCCAGGCTCTCATTAAATACTTCCACAAGGTGAGGAATTAGGAGGTCTGAAAAGGTCTTATAAAACTCAGATGTTAAACCAACTGGTCCTGGTGATTTTTTGGAGTTCAACCAAACTATCGCTTTTCTAACTTCCTCTGCAGTTATATCACAAGCCAAATAGTCCAGAGAAGTATCCTGAGAATACAGACCAGGAGTTCCCTTCAGAAATGACCCCATCCTCTCTCTAATAAGTGGCTGCTCAGACAACAGATCAGAATAGTAGGATCCAACTACGTCCAGAATGTCTTCTTTATCCTTACGAAGAGCACCCTGTTCATCAACCAGTCTTCTGACATGTTTGGCATCAACTGACGCCTTATAGCTCTGGTAAGGATATGGTGAGTGGCATGAACCATAATCCCTTTCCAAAACCAAAGACGCCAATCGGTTATATTGAAATTCTCTCATTTGAGCTTTCACTCAGGAGATTTCCCCACTATCTCCCTCCTCAGAGATCAATAAATCTAATTTCTTTCTCAGTCTATGGTAGACATTTCGCTTTAATAAGTTTCTCTTGGCTACAAGACCACGGAAAAACTTACAGATTCTCTTTTTTATTACCTCCCACCACTTCGACCTACTCAAAACAGCTTCCAGAAGTGTCTCCTGAGATTGAAAAAAGACCTTGAAAGACTGCCTAACTCTCTCTTCCTCTAGAAGCTCTGAGTTCAATCGCCAAATGCCCCGCCCTTTCTGAGGGGTTTCTAAGGTATTCAAAGTTATTGAGAGAAAAACGTGATCAGAGAACTCCACCAACCTCACCCCTAGGGATGAAGTTTTAGAAGTCTCTTTAACAAAAAACCTATCTATCCTAGACCTATGGCTACCACTAAAGAAAGTGAAACCTGTGAGGACTGGGGAATGACGAATATGTACATCCACCAGACCCGCCTGTCTAACCATACTAACTAAAAAATTGGAATCATAGCCCAGAGGTCTCCTTGAGCACCCTCTGTCTTTCGGCCTAATTATGGTATTAAAATCACCACCAAATATAACCTGCTGGGCCGTAAAAAGATAAGGTTTTATCTCCATGAAGAGACATTTCCTCTCCCATTGTGACTGAGGACCATAAATATTGATTAACCTAAGGCCCTGTCCCTTCATGTTAACATCCAAAATCATACATCTGCCTGTATGCAATTCTATAATCTTGCATATAGTTACCATGCCAGTAAAAAGTACTGCGACCCCACCGTATGGCTCGGCCACAAGAGACCAGTAAGAAGGACCCCTCCTCCACTCACGCTTCACTTTGTGAAGGAGATCCAATTTACTAATCCTAGTCTCCTGCAAAAACAAAAAATCAACCTCAACTGTGTTGAAAAAATCAAAGGCCATCATACGAGCACGTTCAGAAACTACGGAAGCCACATTAATCGAGGTGCATCGTATAGGGTGAGGATCCATATTTATAGATTATAAAAGAAACACAACCTTGCTTACTTTTACTTCTCCACGTGAAACCTCTAACCATGAAAAACACAACCAAGAAAACTTAACCCTGCATACCAGCCCCCACTGAGTCAGCAACTTCCACACCAGAAGTCAGGGGCAACTCCTGCGTACCCCCTCCTCCATCCCCTTGAGACAATGTTTCCCCACCATCAGAAGGCTCTAAAATTGGGGGATTTGACTCAAGATTTATACCTACAACCACACCATCACCTGACTAGAGTCCACAACTGATCCCAAAGATGAATCAATCACCTCCTCCTTCATCTCTAATCCCTGAGTCTCCTCTATAACATCCACCACCTCCTCCACCACCCTATCAATTTTTTAAACATCTTCCATTAACTCTGTTCCAACTGGGTCCCATATCAAACTATCCTGATCCTCTTCTGGAGATACCTCCTGTTTTGGCCCTTTTCTCTTTTTCCCCTTCTCTTTATCACCACTCTTTACTTCACCTTGCTTTACCATCCTCCTTGCTTTCCTTCTACTAACTCCAGATAGCAAGAACTCACCTCCCTCCCTCACTATCTCACCTTCCTCGTCAGATGTAAAAACATCAAATTTATTTGACAATATTAAAGTCGTATCCTCCCCTTTCCTCTTCTTCTTCCTCTCACCTTTAACTTTTTGAAAAAGTTCTTCCTCCCCCTCTTCTCTTCTCACCACCTCCACTCTCTTGCTCTGCTTTTCTCTTAATACTTCTACCACTGCACTCCTTTCACTTTCTGTTTCTTTCCTTCCTCCACTGTCTTGACGAGGTTGCCTGGATTCTGTATTGTGGCATGCTTTCGGGCACCTACTATAGGGGTGCCCTTCTTCCCCACATAGTTTACATTTAACCACATGACATTCTTTTGAGACGTGCCCAATTGTCCCACACAGTAAACACTTAACAACTGTACAATCACCACTCAGATGCCTAAAGTCTCCACATTTAAAGCATGTCCTCGGCTGCCCAGGGTAAAAGCACTGAACCCTATCTCGCCCTATGTAGGCAGCCGAGGGAACATGCACAAAACCGGCATCTGAGTGGCGCAACTTGATCAGCACCTCCCGAGCCCCCCCACACCCCCATTGTATGACCGGCCTTGACCATATGCAACTGCACATCACAAGACCTGGACAGCCAGAAACTTATATCATCAGGTGGTAATGACTCGTTCCTGACCAATACAGTAGCCTTTACTCTATCTTGTTTTGTTACTAAATTTGCAACAAATTTGTATTATGGCTCTGAAATCTTATACGCCTGCCATTTCACCCAGAAGGCCTGTAATCCAAAATATGTCAGGAAACTCAGATCGTACTCTACAGACCTTGCTGGGTGAATACACGCATAGAGATCACTTGCAGATAAACCAAACTTGAATATCATTTTCAAAAAATGTTCATTATTTGGTGCTTCTCCTTCCCCCACCCACTTGAATTGCACCAAATTCCTCCTTTGTCCCACACCACCAGCATTCCCAACAAATACATTACTAGCCGGATTTACTCTTGTACCCTGTTTAGAGACCATGCTCGCATATGAAGCCATCTTTGGCACAGATTTGTCCATGTTGTCCTCACTTCTCCCAGTTCTTTCAGCCCTTGCTGTCACGTCTCTGACAATTGCTTCAGCTGCTGTTTTCGCCCGTACAGGGACTGCCATTTTGTCACCATACACAGTCTCTATGATTAGTCTCTCTTCAGATGACACAGTGCTCATATTCAATATCGGCATACCCTGTGCCGTATGCTCCGAACCGACCGAACCACCTATACCATCGCCCTGCACTTCACAGGACCAAACCCCCGGATTTATCTCGGGTGCAACGGGCCTAACCTGGGGGCTCCACTCCATGCTTACCTCAGCTAGTGTTGCTGCCAACACAATTTTTGCATCAGTGACCTCATTCTGTGCCCTAGGAACAGCCCATGCTGCTCCCCCCATCAGGTCACCAGCCTCTACTGCGGGTGACCCTGACTCACATGAGACAACCAGTACAATGGCTGCAGCTGCACGATTATCAGTAATCTGCACCTGCTCAGGATCCATTCTGTACAGATCGCTTGCAGCCCCTGCTGTGCCTCTAACTGATTGAGAGGCAGAGGCGTTTGCGGGCAGTGGTGGGGACACCATGCGTTCCCGGAAATGGGGTGTGTCACCCCTGTTTCCTGGGAGTACCAAGGCCAGGGTCTGCATCCATGATTGCAGATTCCAGGTCTCGCACGCCGGCCAGTCTGTGTAAGCTGAGGCTTACCCGCTGGCCGGCATCGCAATGGTGATCCCAGGCTCTGACCTCCGTCGCAGTGCTGGGATCGCAGATGCAGCAGGAGATGTCAGTCACCTTCTGCTGCTGTTGCATTTTAGCATGGACAGAATTGCAGAGCTGCCTGTGTGTCATTTTGCAAATCCATCCTAAGCTGAAACAGCCCCTCAGAGCTAAGTTGACCTTTGCATGAGCCGTGGTAGATAATTAGATTGTAAGCTCTGCTGAAGAAGGGACTGTGCAGCAAAAGGTGTCGGCAATCTATAATTAACAATAATACTTATTTCGGACGCTATTTGTGACCTCAGACAGACACAGGGCCTGATTCAGAGCTGCTCGTAAGCGGCCGCTCGTTTGCTCCGAGCGATGTTCGCACATCTGCGCATGCGTATGGGTCGTAATACGCATGCGCCAACCAGTCATTGCTTTCGGAAATCGAGCGCTCGCAAAATAGCGAGTGCCTGCTAATTTAAGTGACAGAATGAGGCGTTTGTGGGTGGTAACAGGGGAAGGTGCTTGAAATCAGGGAGTGGAGATCCGAACGCAGGAGTGCCAAAAGGTCAAAACGGGCGTTTTAAGGGTGTGCATAACTAACAAAGCAGCGTCATCGACCACGTCACTTGGTTGTTTCTTAGCCTGAACTGTTCGCATGATTGTGGTAGGAAAATCCAACCACAAGCACTGCGAGCAGTTCAGACGCCTTTCGATGTACTCGATTGATCAAATAAATAGTGGAGATGACGTAGGATGCGAGTGGCCAGGGAGCGTCTTTACAAAATAGCGAGCGCATATTTCGTTCGCTTGCTCAGACATAGAGGCGTCAACAGACCGCAAAGAGCGAGCGCTCAATTTAAATAGCCGGCCCCTTTTTCTGAACGAGCGAGCGCAAATAGCGTCCGCCTCTGAATCAGGCCCACAGTTTGATTTAAATATCTGTCTATGGCTACATATGTGGTGACGTTATGTGTAACTTCTTTTGTTTATGATATATATATATATAAAGTTGTTACATTGTTTCCTCTTCTTTTCTTTTTCATTCTTTGTATACTTATGACATTGACCTGTGTATGATTCATGTTTACAACATAACGAAATCTTATTTCTATTAATGCTTAAATCTCGTGCTCTAAAACTGTTGTCTTTGGCGCTGAGACCATAAAGGGAAAATCTCCCGGAGAGCCGCAATCACTGGAAATCACCACAACACGCTCATTTACAATCAACAATCACATCTCCCGTTCAGCAAATAGATCCCGCGAGTCGCCAGGAGGAGCCGCAGTACGGCGGAGGCCTTGTTAGTGTCTAAAGGTTCATTTAATCAGACACTATCAGTTTTATATGTGAAAGAAAAATAATGAGATACACAGCTGAAGAAACCGAGCACAGGATTCAGCAGGAGACACTGAATATATCTGTATTAATGAATAAATATAATCTCAGTCCGTTATTACAGCTATTATTATAGTGCCCCCATTTTATACGGCGCCGCACAGTCATTTTCTAGAGTCACACAAACTATCAGTATAATATTGTCTAAGTGAGGATTTAAAGAGAATTAATATGGTATTCTGAGCACACATTGGGGGTCATTCAGACCTGCTCGTGAGCGTCAGGACGCTCGCAAGCGGGTCGATGTTCCCCACTGACGGAGGGAGCTCCATCGTGCGCATGCGCGAGCCCCGGGGAGCGACTGGCTTTCCATCGCTCCGGGTCTCGCACCAAAGGGGGCGTGCTGTCGATGTTGATTGACAGCATGCCCCCTTTGGTGGGCGTGCCGGGACGTGCCTGCCAGACGGAGGCGTTCCCATGGGAACGCCTACCGTCTGAAGCCGGCCCCAATGACATCACTAGTGATGTCAGTGGGAGTGATTTTGGCTCTGATAGAGCCAAAATCACTCCAGGGCTTGTGACAGGGAGACCCTACCGCAGGGTCTCCGTCGCAAGCACGATGGTCACGATGGTCAAGACCATCGCGACCATCTTTTTGGCCGCTCGCATATGCTGTGGGTGGTCACCCACAGCTATACGAGCGGCCAGGAGGCCGCTCCATTTTCATGGAGGAGGGCCCTGATTCAGAGCGAGCGCTCTGGTCAGAGCTTACAGCTCTGAATCAGGCCCATTGTCCAGTCCAACTGCGACCCTGAGACTGACATCTGTGTAGAGGGTCAGTGACTGCGCACGTCCCTACTCAGTCACCTGCTAGTTGGATTTACCGGCTTCTCCATAAACATTATGACTGTAGGTGTTTTTACTGGGCAGTATATGGTTGGTACTTACGTTTATCCATCTGCAATAATGTGGATAATAATAATAATAATAATAATAATAATATAATGTTATTTATATATTACTATTTATTATTATTATCCTTTATTTATATGGCGCCACAAGTGTTCCGCAGTGCCTTACATAGTACATAAATAAATGAACAAGAAACCAGTGACTTACAGTACAATACAGGACAAGGACATGGTTTATACCAGTGGCTCTTAAACTCGGTCCTCAGGACCCCACACAGGTCACATCTTCCTGGTCATCCAGCAGGAGCACAGGTGAATTCATTACTCACTGACACACGGCCCGATTCAGACCCATTCGCTAGACGGTGACGTGTACTATGACGCTGCCTGTTAATTATGCACACCCCTGAAACGGCCTGCGCCTTCACTCCCTCGTTTTCACTAGACTGCCCCTGTTACCACCCACATACGGCCTCTCCTGTCACTCATTGCAGTGGGCTGTCTATGCAGAGCGAGCGAGCGGGCCCTGATCTCTATGAGTAGTTCAGGCATGCGCACTGCGATGCATACGCATGTGCAGATTAACGAACATCGGCAGCAGCGAGCGGACTCTCACTATCGGGTCTGAATCAGGTCCACAGTTTAAAAGATCCACAGGGGGAGCATAGGCAAAACTAGAGATCTGGTAATGGGTGGTCCAAGTTTTAACACATCAGATATTGTGTTACTGTTTCTTGAAAAAAAAAATTGTATCACACACACACCAATGGCGTCCGTCCCCATGGTATTACCATGTGTGGGGAGGGATGTGTGCGCGGCGTAGCCGCACTCCGCCGAAAAGGGGGTGTGGCCTCATGGATAGGGGGCTTGGTCACTTGGGAAGGGGTATGGTCCGGTGTGGGGGGTGCCAGAAGTACAGGTGAGCACTGTGCAGTGCCGGCTCCCTCACACTGCCAGGAGCCGAGCGCTGCACCTAATGTTACAGCGCAGCATCCGGCTCCTGTCACTTTGGCCCCGGTCAGTGTGAAAGTCTTTTCATACCTATATGGTGGTTTCTCTCCAACAGGGAACCTCTGAGGAATTTGAGCCTCACTGGGCAGCATCCTCACTATTCATGTAGGAGATAACATTGTCTGGAAGATGCCTGTTTAATTATAAATATAACCCCTGTCACCATCATAACCAGATAATATAGATAATATGTACTGTAGTAACAGAAGTTTTGCGCAGGAAAAATATGAATTTCCCTGATCAAACTTCTGTGTTACTCCAGACCCCCAATGTCTCCATCCCCAGGCCCCCCTGTGGTTCTGCAGGCTCTCTGTCTTTTTATCTCCAGGTCTCCATGTCTCTAACCAGGACCCCCTGGGCCTCTACATCCTTTGGCTCACCTGTGGGTCTCAGCCTCAGTCCCCCGGCCCCAGTGTGCGTCTCTGAGTCCCATTCCCCCATCCCCAGTGTGCATCTCTGAGTCCCATTCCCCTGGCCCCAGTGTGCGTCTCTGAGTCCCATTCCCTCAGCCCCAGTGTGCATCTCTGAGTCCCATTCCTCCGGCCCCAGTGTGCGTCTCTCTGCACCATTCCCCCAGCCCCAGTGTGCGTCTCTCTGCACCATTCCACCGACCCCAGTGTGCTTCTCTGAGTCCCATTTCCCCGGCCTCAGTGTGCGTCTCTCTGCACCATTCCCCAGGCCCCAGTGTGCGTCTCTCTGCACCATTCACGAGGCCCCAGTGTGCATCTCTGAGTCCCATTCCCCCGGCCCCAGTGTGCGTCTCTGAGTCTCATTCCCCCGGCCTCTGTGTGCGTCTCTGAGTCCCATTCCCCCGGCCCCAGTGTGCGTCTCTCAGCCTCATTCCCCCGGCCCCAGTGTGCGTCTCTCTGCACCATTCCCCCAGCCCCAGTGTGCATCTCTCTGCACCATTCCCCCGACCCCAGTGTGCATCTTTGAGTCCCATTCCCCCGGCCCCAGTGTGCGTCTCTGAGTCTCATTCCCCCGGCCTCAGTGTGCGTCTCTGATTCCCATTCCCCCGGCCCCAGTGTGCATCTCTCAGCCTCATTCCCCCGGCCCCAGTGTGCGTCTCTCAGCCCCATTCCCACGGCCCCAGTGTGCTTCTCTCTGCCCCATTCCCCCGGCCCCAGTGTGCGACTCTCAGCCCCATTCCCACGGCCCCAGTGTGCGTCTCTGAGTCCCATTCCCCAAGCCCCACTGTGCATCTCTCAGCCCCATTCCCCCGGCCCCAGTGTGCGTCTCTGAGTCCCATTCCCCTGGCCCAAGTGTGCGTCTCTGAGTGCCATTCCCCTGGCCCCAGTGTGCGTCACTAAGCCCCATTCCCCTGGTCCCAGTGTGCATCTCTCTGCACCATACACCCGGCCCTAGTGTGCGTATCTCTGCACCGTTCCCCCGGCCCCAGTGTGTATCTCTCTGCACCATTCCCCCAGCCCCAGTGTGCGTC
Organism: Taudactylus pleione; assembly: GCA_031769625.1. Lineage (NCBI taxonomy): Eukaryota > Metazoa > Chordata > Amphibia > Anura > Myobatrachidae > Taudactylus > Taudactylus pleione. The sequence continues at coordinate 261,655 of JAUIMM010000337.1, forward strand.
TCTGAGCCCCATTCCCCCGGCCCCAGTGTGCGTCTCTCAGCCCCATTCCCCAGGCCCCAGTGTGCGTCTCTCTGCACCATTCCCCCGGCCCAGTGTGCGTCTCTCTGCACCATTCCCCGGCCCCAGTGTACATCTCTGAGTCCCATTTCCCCGGCCCCAGTGTGCGTCTCTGAGTCTCATTCCCCTGGCCCCAGTGTGTGTCTCTCAGCCTCATACCCCCGCCCCAGTGTGCGTCTCTCAGCCCCATTCCCACGGCCCCAGTGTGCGTCTCTCTGCCCCATTCCCCCGGCCCCAGTGTGCATCTCTCAGCCCCTTTCCCCCGGACCCAGTGTGCGTCTCTCTGCCCCATTCCCACGGCCCCAGTGTGCATCTCTCAGCCCCATTCCCCCGGACCCAGTGTGCGTCTCAAAGTCCCATTCCCCCGGCCCCAGTGTGCATCTCTCAGCCCCATTACGCCGGCCCCAGTGTTCTTCTCTGTCCCATTCCCTCGGCCCCAGGGTGCATCTCTGAGTCCCATTCCCCCGGCACCAGTGTGTGTCTCTCAACCTCATTCCCCCAGCCCCAGTGTGCATCTCTGAGTCCCATTCGCCCGGCCCCAGTGTGCGTCTCTGAGTCCCATTCCCCTGGCCCCAGTGTGCGTCTCTCAGCCCCATTCCCACGGACCCAGTGTGCGTCTCTCTGCCCCATTCCCCCGGCCCCAGTGTGCATCTCTCCGCCCCTTTACCACGGACCCTGTGTTCTTCTCTGAGTCCCATTCCCCCAGCCCCAGGGTGCATCTCTGAGTCCCATTCCCCTGGCCCCAGTGTGCGTCTCTCTGCACCATTCCCTGGCCCCAGTGTGCATCTCTGAGTCCCATTCCCCCAACCCCAGTGTGCGTCTCTGAGTCTCATTCCCCCCGCCCCAGTGTGCAACTCTCAGCCTCATACCCCCGGCCACAGTGTGCGTCTCTCAGCCCCATTCCCACGGCCCCAGTGTGCGTCTCTCTGCCCCATTCCCCTGGCCCCAGTGTGCATCTCTCAGCCCCTTTCCCCCGGCCCCAGTGTGCGTCTCTGAGTCCCATTCCCCCGGCCCCAGTGTGCGTCTCTCAGCCCCATTCCCCTGGCCCCAGTGTTCTTCTCTGAGTCCCATTCCCCCGGCACCAAGATGCATCTCAGAGTCCCATTCCCCCGGCCCCAGTGTGTATCTCTCAGCCTCATTCCCCCGGCCCTAGTGTGCGTCTCTGAGTCCCATTCCCCCGGCCCCAGTGTGCGTCTCTGATTCCCATTCCCCTGGCCCCAGTGTGCGTCTCTCAGCCTCATTCCCCTGGCCCCAGTGTGCATATCTCCGCCCCATTCCCCCAGCCCCAGTGTGCGTCTCTGTGTCCCATTCCCCCGACCCCAGTGTGCATCTCTGAGTCCCATTCCCCTGGCCCCAGTGTGCATCTCTCTGCCCCATTCCCCCAGCCCCAATGTGCATCTCTGTCTCATCCCCCCGGCTCCAGTGTGCATATCTGAGTCTCATTCCCCTGGCCCCAGTGTGTCTCTCTGCCCCATTCCCCCGGCCCCAGTGTGCGTCTCTGAGTCCCATTCCCCCGGCCCCAGTGTGCGTCACCCTCAATCCCCCGGCCCCAGTGTGTGTCAGCCCCATTCCCCCGGCCCCAGTGTGCATCTCTCAGCCCCATTCCCCCAGCCCCTGTGTGCGTCAGCCCCATTCCCCCGGTACCAGTGTGCGTCTCTCAGCCCCATTCCCCCAGCCCCAGTGTGTGTCAGCATTATTCTCCCGGCCCCAGTGTGCATCTCTCTGCCCCATTCCCCCGGCCCCAGTGTGCGTCTCTGAGTCCCATTCCCCCAGCCCCAGTGTGCATCTCTGAGTCCCATTCCCCTGGCCCCAGTGTGCGTCTCTCAGCCTCATTCCCCCGGCCCCAGTGTGCTTCTCTCAGCCTAATACCCCCGGCCCCAGTGTGCGTCTCTCAGCCCCATTCCCACGGCCCCAGTGTGCGTCTCTGAGTCCCATTCCCACGGCCCCAGTGTGCATCTCTCAACCCCATTCCCCCGGCCCCAGTGTTCTTCGCTGAGTCCCATTCCCCCGGCCCCAGTGTGCGTCTCTGAGTCCCATTCCCCCAGCCCCAGTGTGCGTCTCTGAGTCCCATTCCCCTGGCCCCAGTGTGCGTCTCTCTGCCCCATTCCGCCGGCCCCAGTGTGCGTGTCTGAGTCCCATTCCCCCGGCCCCAGTGTACATCTCTCAGCCTCTTTCCCCCGGCCTCAGTGTGCATCTCTCGGCCCCATACCCCCAGCCCCAGTGTGTGTCTCTGAGTCCCATTCCCCCGACCCCAGTGTGCATCTCTGTGTCACATTCACCCCGCCCCAATGTGCGTCTCTCTGCCCCATTCCCCCGGCCCCAGTGTGCATCTCTGAGTCCCATTCCCCCGGCCCCAGTGTGTCTCTCTGCCCCATTCCCCTGGCCCCAGTGTGCGTCTCTGAGTCCCATTCCCCCAGCCCCAGTGTGCGTCAGCCTCATTCCCCCGGCTCCAGTGTGTGTCAGCCCCATTCCCCCGGCCCCAGTGTGCATCTCTCAGCCCCATTCCCCCAGCCCCTGTGTGCGTCAGCCCCATTTCCCAGGTACCAGTGTGCATCTCTCAGCCCCATTCCCCCAGCCCCAGTGTGCGTCAGCATTATTCACCTGGCCCCAGTGTGCGTCTCTCTTCCCCATTCCCCTGGCCCCAGTGTGCGTCTCGGAGTCCCATTCCCCCGGCCCCAGTGTGCATCTCTGAGTCCTATGCCCCCGGCCCCAGTGTGCATCTCTGAGTCTCATTCCCCCGGCCCCAGTGTGCATCAGCCGCATTCCCCCGGCCCCTGTGTGCATCTTTCAGCCCCATTCCCCCAGCCCCAGTGTGCATCTCTCATCCTCATTCCCCCGGATGCAGTGTGCCTCTCTGCCTCATTCCCTGGCCACAGTGTGCGTCTCTGAGTCTCATTCCCCTGGCCCCAGTGTGCATCTCTCAGCCCCATTCCCTCGGTCCCACTGTGCATCTCTCAGCCCCATTCCCCCGGCCCCAGTGTGCTTCTCTCTGCCCCATTCCCCCGGACCCAGTGTGCGTCTCTAAGTCCAATTCCCCCGGCCCCAGTGTGCATCTCTCAGCCCCATTACCCCGGCCCCAGTGTTCTTCTCTGAGTCCCATTCCCCCGGCCCCAGGGTGCATCTCTGAGCCCCATTCCCCCGGCCCCAGTGTGTGTCTCTCAGCCTCATTCCCCCGGCCCCAGTTTGCATCTCTGAGTCCCATTCCCCCGGCCCCAGTGTGCGTCTCTGAGTCCCATTACCCTGGCCCCAGTGTGCGTCTCTCTGCCCCTTTCCCCCGGCCCCAGTGTGCATCTCTCAGCCCCTTTCCCCCGAACCCAGTGTGCATCTCTCAGCCCCTTTCCCCCGGCCCCAGTGTGCATCTCTGAGTCCCATTCCCCCGGCCCCAGTGTGCGTCTCTCTGCCCCATTCCCCTGGCCCCAGTGTGCATCTCTGAGTCCCATTCCGCCGGCCCCAGTGTGCATCTCTGAGTCCTATTCCCCCGGCCCCAGTGTGCATCAGCCGCATTCCCCCGGCCCCAGTGTGCATCTTTCAGCCCCATTCCCCCAGCCCCAGTGTGCATCTCTCATTCTCATTCCCCCGGCCCCAGTGTGCCTCTCTGCCTCATTCCCCGGCCACAGTGTGCGTCTCTGAGTCTCATTTCCCCGGCCCCAGTGTGCATCTCTCAGCCCCTTTCCCTCGGTCCCACTGTGCATCTCTCAGCCCCATTCCCCTGGCCCCAGTGTGTGTCTCTCAGCCCCATTCCCCTGGCCCCAGTGTTCTTCTCTGAGTCCCATTCCCCCGGCACCAAGATGCATCTCAGAGTCCCATTCCCCCGGCCCCAGTGTGCTTCTCTCTGCCCCATTCCCCCGGACCCAGTGTGCGTCTCTAAGTCCAATTCCCCCGGCCCCAGTGTGCATCTCTCAGCCCCATTACCCCGGCCCCAGTGTTCTTCTCTGAGTCCCATTCCCCCGGCCACAGGGTGCATCTCTGAGTCCCATTCCCCCGGCCCCAGTGTGTGTCTCTCAGCCTCATTCCCCCGGCCCCAGTTTGCATCTCTGAGTCCCATTCCCCCGGCCCCAGTGTGCGTCTCTGAGTCCCATTCCCCTGGCCCCAGTGTGCGTCTCTCAGCCCTTTCCCACGGCCCCAGTGTGCGTCTCTCTGCCCCATTCCCCTGGCCCCAGTGTGCGTCTCTCAGCCTCATTCCCCTGGCCCCAGTGTGCATATCTCCGCCCCATTCCCCCAGCCCCAGTGTGCGTCTCTGTGTCCCATTCCCCCGACCCCAGTGTGCATCTCTGAGTCCCATTCCCCTGGCCCCAGTGTGCATCTCTCTGCCCCATTCCCCCAGCCCCAATGTGCGTCTCTGTCTCATCCCCCCGGCTCCAGTGTGCATATCTGAGTCTCATTCCCCTGGCCCCAGTGTGTCTCTCTGCCCCATTCCCCCGGCCCCAGTGTGCGTCTCTGAGTCCCATTCCCCCGGCCCCAGTGTGCGTCACCCTCAATCCCCCGGCCCCAGTGTGTGTCAGCCCCATTCCCCCGGCCCCAGTGTGCATCTCTCAGCCCCATTCCCCCAGCCCCTGTGTGCGTCAGCCCCATTCCCCCGGTACCAGTGTGCGTCTCTCAGCCCCATTCCCCCAGCCCCAGTGTGTGTCAGCATTATTCTCCCGGCCCCAGTGTGCGTCTCTCTGCCCCATTCCCCCGGCCCCAGTGTGCGTCTCTGAGTCCCATTCCCCCAGCCCCAGTGTGCATCTCTGAGTCCCATTCCCCTGGCCCCAGTGTGCGTCTCTCAGCCTCATTCCCCCGGCCCCAGTGTGCTTCTCTCAGCCTAATACCCCCGGCCCCAGTGTGCGTCTCTCAGCCCCATTCCCACGGCCCCAGTGTGCGTCTCTGAGTCCCATTCCCACGGCCCCAGTGTGCATCTCTCAACCCCATTCCCCCGGCCCCAGTGTTCTTCGCTGAGTCCCATTCCCCCGGCCCCAGTGTGCGTCTCTGAGTCCCATTCCCCCAGCCCCAGTGTGCGTCTCTGAGTCCCATTCCCCTGGCCCCAGTGTGCGTGTCTGAGTCCCATTCCGCCGGCCCCAGTGTACATCTCTCAGCCTCTTTCCCCCGGCCTCAGTGTGCATCTCTCGGCCCCATACCCCCAGCCCCAGTGTGTGTCTCTGAGTCCCATTCCCCCGACCCCAGTGTGCATCTCTGTGTCACATTCACCCCGCCCCAATGTGCGTCTCTCTGCCCCATTCCCCCGGCCCCAGTGTGCGTCTCTGGGTCTCATTCCCCCGGCCCCAGTGTGCATCTCTGAGTCCCATTCCCCCGGCCCCAGTGTGTCTCTCTGCCCCATTCCCCTGGCCCCAGTGTGCGTCTCTGAGTCCCATTCCCCCAGCCCCAGTGTGCGTCAGCCTCATTCCCCCGGCTCCAGTGTGTGTCAGCCCCATTCCCCCGGCCCCAGTGTGCATCTCTCAGCCCCATTCCCCCAGCCCCTGTGTGCGTCAGCCCCATTTCCCAGGTACCAGTGTGCATCTCTCAGCCCCATTCCCCCAGCCCCAGTGTGCGTCAGCATTATTCACCTGGCCCCAGTGTGCGTCTCTCTTCCCCATTCCCCTGGCCCCAGTGTGCGTCTCGGAGTCCCATTCCCCCGGCCCCAGTGTGCATCTCTGAGTCCTATGCCCCCGGCCCCAGTGTGCATCTCTGAGTCTCATTCCCCCTGCCCCAGTGTGCATCAGCCGCATTCCCCCGGCCCCTGTGTGCATCTTTCAGCCCCATACCCCCAGCCCCAGTGTGCGTCTCTCTGCCCCATTCCCCTGGCCCCAGTGTGCACCTCTGAGTCCCATTCCGCCGGCCCCAGTGTGCATCTCTGAGTCCTATTCCCCCGGCCCCAGTGTGCATCAGCCGCATTCCCCCGGCCCCAGTGTGCATCATTCAGCCCCATTCCCCCAGCCCCAGTGTGCATCTCTCATTCTCATTCCCCCGGCCCCAGTGTGCCTCTCTGCCTCATTCCCCGGCCACAGTGTGCGTCTCTGAGTCTCATTTCCCCGGCCCCAGTGTGCATCTCTCAGCCCCTTTCCCTCGGTCCCACTGTGCATCTCTCAGCCCCATTCCCCTGGCCCCAGTGTGTGTCTCTCAGCCCCATTCCCCTGGCCCCAGTGTTCTTCTCTGAGTCCCATTCCCCCGGCACCAAGATGCATCTCAGAGTCCCATTCCCCCGGCCCCAGTGTGCTTCTCTCTGCCCCATTCCCCCGGACCCAGTGTGCGTCTCTAAGTCCAATTCCCCCGGCCCCAGTGTGCATCTCCCAGCCCCATTACCCCGGCCCCAGTGTTCTTCTCTGAGTCCCATTCCCCCGGCCCCAGGGTGCATCTCTGAGTCCCATTCCCCCGGCCCCAGTGTGTGTCTCTCAGCCTCATTTCCCCGGCCCCAGTTTGCATCTCTGAGTCCCATTCCCCCAGCCCCAGTGTGCGTCTCTGAGTCCCATTCCCCTGGCCCCAGTGTGCGTCTCTCTGCCCCATTCCGCCGGCCCCAGTGTGCGTGTCTGAGTCCCATTCCCCCGGCCCCAGTGTACATCTCTCAGCCTCTTTCCCCCGGCCTCAGTGTGCATCTCTCGGCCCCATACCCCCAGCCCCAGTGTGTGTCTCTGAGTCCCATTCCCCCGACCCCAGTGTGCATCTCTGTGTCACATTCACCCCGCCCCAATGTGCGTCTCTCTGCCCCATTCCCCCGGCCCCAGTGTGCGTCTCTGAGTCTCATTCCCCCGGCCCCAGTGTGCATCTCTGAGTCCCATTCCCCCGGCCCCAGTGTGTCTCTCTGCCCCATTCCCCTGGCCCCAGTGTGCGTCTCTGAGTCCCATTCCCCCAGCCCCAGTGTGCGTCAGCCTCATTCCCCCGGCTCCAGTGTGTGTCAGCCCCATTCCCCCGGCCCCAGTGTGCATCTCTCAGCCCCATTCCCCCAGCCCCTGTGTGCGTCAGCCCCATTTCCCAGGTACCAGTGTGCATCTCTCAGCCCCATTCCCCCAGCCCCAGTGTGCGTCAGCATTATTCACCTGGCCCCAGTGTGCGTCTCTCTTCCCCATTCCCCTGGCCCTAGTGTGCGTCTCGGAGTCCCATTCCCCCGGCCCCAGTGTGTATCTCTGAGTCCTATGCCCCCGGCCCCAGTGTGCATCTCTGAGTCTCATTCCCCCGGCCCCAGTGTGCATCAGCCGCATTCCCCCGGCCCCTGTGTGCATCTTTCAGCCCCATTCCCCCAGCCCCAGTGTGCATCTCTCATCCTAATTCCCCCGGCCGCAGTGTGCCTCTCTGCCTCATTCCCTGGCCACAGTGTGCGTCTCTGAGTCTCATTCCCCTGGCCCCAGTGTGCATCTCTCAGCCCCATTCCCTCGGTCCCACTGTGCATCTCTCAGCCCCATTCCCCCGGCCCCAGTGTGCTTCTCTCTGCCCCATTCCCCCGGACCCAGTGTGCGTCTCTAAGTCCAATTCCCCCGGCCCCAGTGTGCATCTCTCAGCCCCATTACCCCGGCCCCAGTGTTCTTCTCTGAGTCCCATTCCCCCGGCCCCAGGGTGCATCTCTGAGTCCCATTCCCCCGGCCCCAGTGTGTGTCTCTCAGCCTCATTCCCCCGGCCCCAGTTTGCATCTCTGAGTCCCATTCCCCCGGCACCAGTGTGCGTCTCTGAGTCCCATTCCCCTGGCCCCAGTGTGCATCTCTCAGCCCTTTCCCACGGCCCCAGTGTGCGTCTCTCTGCCCCTTTCCCCCGGCCCCAGTGTGCATCTCTCAGCCCCTTTCCCCCGAACCCAGTGTGCATCTCTCAGCCCCTTTCCCCCGGCCCCAGTGTGCATCTCTGAGTCCCATTCCCCCGGCCCCAGTGTGCTTCTCTCTGCCTCATTCCCCTGGCCCCAGTGTGCATCTCTGAGTCCCATTCCGCCGGCCCCAGTGTGCATCTCTGAGTCCTATTCCCCCGGCCCCAGTGTGCATCAGCCGCATTCCCCCGGCCCCAGTGTGCATCTTTCAGCCCCATTCCCCCAGCCCCAGTGTGCATCTCTCATTCTCATTCCCCCGGCCCCAGTGTGCCTCTCTGCCTCATTCCCCGGCCACAGTGTGCGTCTCTGAGTCTCATTTCCCCGGCCCCAGTGTGCATCTCTCAGCCCCTTTCCCTCGGTCCCACTGTGCATCTCTCAGTCCCATTCCCCTGGCCCCAGTGTGTGTCTCTCAGCCCCATTCCCCTGGCCCCAGTGTTCTTCTCTGAGTCCCATTCCCCCGGCACCAAGATGCATCTCAGAGTCCCATTCCCCCGGCCCCAGTGTGCTTCTCTCTGCCCCATTCCCCCGGACCCAGTGTGCGTCTCTAAGTCCAATTCCCCCGGCCCCAGTGTGCATCTCTCAGCCCCATTACCCCGGCCCCAGTGTTCTTCTCTGAGTCCCATTCCCCCGGCCCCAGGGTGCATCTCTGAGTCCCATTCCCCCGGCCCCAGTGTGTGTCTCTCAGCCTCATTCCCCCGGCCCCAGTTTGCATCTCTGAGTCCCATTCCCCCGGCCCCAGTGTGCGTCTCTGAGTCCCATTCCCCTGGCCCCAGTGTGCGTCTCTCAGCCCTTTCCCACGGCCCCAGTGTGCGTCTCTCTGCCCCATTCCCCTGGCCCCAGTGTGCGTCTCTCAGCCTCATTCCCCTGGCCCCAGTGTGCATATCTCCGCCCCATTCCCCCAGCCCCAGTGTGCGTCTCTGTGTCCCATTCCCCCGACCCCAGTGTGCATCTCTGAGTCCCATTCCCCTGGCCCCAGTGTGCATCTCTCTGCCCCATTCCCCCAGCCCCAATGTGCGTCTCTGTCTCATCCTCCCGGCTCCAGTGTGCATATCTGAGTCTCATTCCCCTGGCCCCAGTGTGTCTCTCTGCCCCATTCCCCCGGCCCCAGTGTGCGTCTCTGAGTCCCATTCCCCCGGCCCCAGTGTGCGTCACCCTCAATTCCCCGGCCCCAGTGTGTGTCAGCCCCATTCCCCCGGCCCCAGTGTGCATCTCTCAGCCCCATTCCCCCAGCCCCTGTGTGCGTCAGCCCCATTCCCCCGGTACCAGTGTGCGTCTCTCAGCCCCATTCCCCCAGCCCCAGTGTGTGTCAGCATTATTCTCCCGGCCCCAGTGTGCATCTCTCTGCCCCATTCCCCCGGCCCCAGTGTGCGTCTCTGAGTCCCATTCCCCCAGCCCCAGTGTGCATCTCTGAGTCCCATTCCCCTGGCCCCAGTGTGCGTCTCTCAGCCTCATTCCCCCGGCCCCAGTGTGCTTCTCTCAGCCTAATACCCCCGGCCCCAGTGTGCGTCTCTCAGCCCCATTCCCACGGCCCCAGTGTGCGTCTCTGAGTCCCATTCCCACGGCCCCAGTGTGCATCTCTAAACCCCATTCCCCCGGCCCCAGTGTTCTTCGCTGAGTCCCATTCCCCCGGCCCCAGTGTGCGTCTCTGAGTCCCATTCCCCCAGCCCCAGTGTGCGTCTCTGAGTCCCATTCCCCTGGCCCCAGTGTGCGTCTCTCTGCCCCATTCCGCCGGCCCCAGTGTGCGTGTCTGAGTCCCATTCCCCCGGCCCCAGTGTACATCTCTCAGCCTCTTTCCCCAGGCCTCAGTGTGCATCTCTCGGCCCCATACCCCCAGCCCCAGTGTGTGTCTCTGAGTCCCATTCCCCCGACCCCAGTGTGCATCTCTGTGTCACATTCACCCCGCCCCAATGTGCGTCTCTCTGCCCCATTCCCCCGGCCCCAGTGTGCGTCTCTGAGTCTCATTCCCCCGGCCCCAGTGTGCATCTCTGAGTCCCATTCCCCCGGCCCCAGTGTGTCTCTCTGCCCCATTCCCCTGGCCCCAGTGTGAGTCTCTGAGTCCCATTCCCCCAGCCCCAGTGTGCGTCAGCCTCATTCCCCCGGCTCCAGTGTGTGTCAGCCCCATTCCCCCGGCCCCAGTGTGCATCTCTCAGCCCCATTCCCCCAGCCCCTGTGTGCGTCAGCCCCATTTCCCAGGTACCAGTGTGCGTCTCTCAGCCCCATTCCCCCAGCCCCAGTGTGTGTCAGCATTATTCTCCCGGCCCCAGTGTGCATCTCTCTGCCCCATTCCCCCGGCCCCAGTGTGCGTCTCTGAGTCCCATTCCCCCAGCCCCAGTGTGCATCTCTGAGTCCCATTCCCCTGGCCCCAGTGTGCGTCTCTCAGCCTCATTCCCCCGGCCCCAGTGTGCTTCTCTCAGCCTAATACCCCCGGCCCCAGTGTGCGTCTCTCAGCCCCATTCCCACGGCCCCAGTGTGCGTCTCTGAGTCCCATTCCCACGGCCCCAGTGTGCATCTCTCAACCCCATTCCCCCGGCCCCAGTGTTCTTCGCTGAGTCCCATTCCCCCGGCCCCAGTGTGCGTCTCTGAGTCCCATTCCCCCAGCCCCAGTGTGCGTCTCTGAGTCCCATTCCCCTGGCCCCAGTGTGCGTCTCTCTGCCCCATTCCGCCGGCCCCAGTGTGCGTGTCTGAGTCCCATTCCCCCGGCCCCAGTGTACATCTCTCAGCCTCTTTCCCCCGGCCTCAGTGTGCATCTCTCGGCCCCATACCCCCAGCCCCAGTGTGTGTCTCTGAGTCCCATTCCCCCGACCCCAGTGTGCATCTCTGTGTCACATTCACCCCGCCCCAATGTGCGTCTCTCTGCCCCATTCCCCCGGCCCCAGTGTGCATCTCTGAGTCTCATTCCCCCGGCCCCAGTGTGCATCTCTGAGTCCCATTCCCCCGGCCCCAGTGTGTCTCTCTGCCCCATTCCCCTGGCCCCAGTGTGAGTCTCTGAGTCCCATTCCCCCAGCCCCAGTGTGCGTCAGCCTCATTCCCCCGGCTCCAGTGTGTGTCAGCCCCATTCCCCCGGCCCCAGTGTGCATCTCTCAGCCCCATTCCCCCAGCCCCTGTGTGCGTCAGCCCCATTTCCCAGGTACCAGTGTGCATCTCTCAGCACCATTCCCCCAGCCCCAGTGTGCGTCAGCATTATTCACCTGGCCCCAGTGTGCGTCTCTCTTCCCCATTCCCCTGGCCCCAGTGTGCGTCTCGGAGTCCCATTCCCCCGGCCCCAGTGTGCATCTCTGAGTCCTATGCCCCCGGCCCCAGTGTGCATCTCTGACTCTCATTCCCCCGGCCCCAGTGTGCATCAGCCGCATTCCCCCGGCCCCTGTGTGCATCTTTCAGCCCCATACCCCCAGCCCCAGTGTGCGTCTCTCTGCCCCATTCCCCTGGCCCCAGTGTGCATCTCTGAGTCCCATTCCGCCGGCCCCAGTGTGCATCTCTGAGTCCTATTCCCCCGGCCCCAGTGTGCATCAGCCGCATTCCCCCGGCCCCAGTGTGCATCTTTCAGCCCCATTCCCCCAGCCCCAGTGTGCATCTCTCATTCTCATTCCCCCGGCCCCAGTGTGCCTCTCTGCCTCATTCCCCGGCCACAGTGTGCGTCTCTGAGTCTCATTTCCCCGGCCCCAGTGTGCATCTCTCAGCCCCTTTCCCTCGGTCCCACTGTGCATCTCTCAGCCCCATTCCCCTGGCCCCAGTGTGTGTCTCTCAGCCCCATTCCCCTGGCCCCAGTGTTCTTCTCTGAGTCCCATTCCCCCGGCACCAAGATGCATCTCAGAGTCCCATTCCCCCGGCCCCAGTGTGCTTCTCTCTGCCCCATTCCCCCGGACCCAGTGTGCGTCTCTAAGTCCAATTCCCCCGGCCCCAGTGTGCATCTCTCAGCCCCATTACCCCGGCCCCAGTGTTCTTCTCTGAGTCCCATTCCCCCGGCCCCAGGGTGCATCTCTGAGTCCCATTCCCCCGGCCCCAGTGTGTGTCTCTCAGCCTCATTTCCCCGGCCCCAGTTTGCATCTCTGAGTCCCATTCCCCCAGCCCCAGTGTGCGTCTCTGAGTCCCATTCCCCTGGCCCCAGTGTGCGTCTCTCTGCCCCATTCCGCCGGCCCCAGTGTGCGTGTCTGAGTCCCATTCCCCCGGCCCCAGTGTACATCTCTCAGCCTCTTTCCCCCGGCCTCAGTGTGCATCTCTCGGCCCCATACCCCCAGCCCCAGTGTGTGTCTCTGAGTCCCATTCCCCCGACCCCAGTGTGCATCTCTGTGTCACATTCACCCCGCCCCAATGTGCGTCTCTCTGCCCCATTCCCCCGGCCCCAGTGTGCGTCTCTGAGTCTCATTCCCCCGGCCCCAGTGTGCATCTCTGAGTCCCATTCCCCCGGCCCCAGTGTGTCTCTCTGCCCCATTCCCCTGGCCCCAGTGTGCGTCTCTGAGTCCCATTCCCCCAGCCCCAGTGTGCGTCAGCCTCATTCCCCCGGCTCCAGTGTGTGTCAGCCCCATTCCCCCGGCCCCAGTGTGCATCTCTCAGCCCCATTCCCCCAGCCCCTGTGTGCGTCAGCCCCATTTCCCAGGTACCAGTGTGCATCTCTCAGCCCCATTCCCCCAGCCCCAGTGTGCGTCAGCATTATTCACCTGGCCCCAGTGTGCGTCTCTCTTCCCCATTCCCCTGGCCCCAGTGTGCGTCTCGGAGTCCCATTCCCCCGGCCCCAGTGTGCATCTCTGAGTCCTATGCCCCCGGCCCCAGTGTGCATCTCTGAGTCTCATTCCCCCGGCCCCAGTGTGCATCAGCCGCATTCCCCCGGCCCCTGTGTGCATCTTTCAGCCCCATTCCCCCAGCCCCAGTGTGCATCTCTCATCCTCATTCCCCCGGCCGCAGTGTGCCTCTCTGCCTCATTCCCTGGCCACAGTGTGCGTCTCTGAGTCTCATTCCCCTGGCCCCAGTGTGCATCTCTCAGCCCCATTCCCTCGGTCCCACTGTGCATCTCTCAGCCCCATTCCCCCGGCCCCAGTGTGCTTCTCTCTGCCCCATTCCCCCGGACCCAGTGTGCGTCTCTAAGTCCAATTCCCCCGGCCCCAGTGTGCATCTCTCAGCCCCATTACCCCGGCCCCAGTGTTCTTCTCTGAATCCCATTCCCCCGGCCCCAGGGTGCATCTCTGAGTCCCATTCCCCCGGCCCCAGTGTGTGTCTCTCAGCCTCATTCCCCCGGCCCCAGTTTGCATCTCTGAGTCCCATTCCCCCGGCCCCAGTGTGCGTCTCTGAGTCCCATTCCCCTGGCCCCAGTGTGCATCTCTCAGCCCTTTCCCACGGCCCCAGTGTGCGTCTCTCTGCCCCTTTCCCCCGGCCCCAGTGTGCATCTCTCAGCCCCTTTCCCCCAAACCCAGTGTGCATCTCTCAGCCCCTTTCCCCCGGCCCCAGTGTGCATCTCTGAGTCCCATTCCCCCGGCCCCAGTGTGCTTCTCTCTGCCCCATTCCCCTGGCCCCAGTGTGCATCTCTGAGTCCCATTCCGCCGGCCCCAGTGTGCATCTCTGAGTCCTATTCCCCCGGCCCCAGTGTGCATCAGCCGCATTCCCCCGGCCCCAGTGTGCATCTTTCAGCCCCATTCCCCCAGCCCCAGTGTGCATCTCTCATTCTCATTCCCCCGGCCCCAGTGTGCCTCTCTGCCTCATTCCCCGGCCACAGTGTGCGTCTCTGAGTCTCATTTCCCCGGCCCCAGTGTGCATCTCTCAGCCCCTTTCCCTCGGTCCCACTGTGCATCTCTCAGTCCCATTCCCCTGGCCCCAGTGTGTGTCTCTCAGCCCCATTCCCCTGGCCCCAGTGTTCTTCTCTGAGTCCCATTCCCCCGGCACCAAGATGCATCTCAGAGTCCCATTCCCCCGGCCCCAGTGTGCTTCTCTCTGCCCCATTCCCCCGGACCCAGTGTGCGTCTCTAAGTCCAATTCCCCCGGCCCCAGTGTGCATCTCTCAGCCCCATTACCCCGGCCCCAGTGTTCTTCTCTGAGTCCCATTCCCCCGGCCCCAAGGTGCATCTCTGAGTCCCATTCCCCCGGCCCCAGTGTGTGTCTCTCAGCCTCATTCCCCCGGCCCCAGTTTGCATCTCTGAGTCCCATTCCCCCGGCCCCAGTGTGCGTCTCTGAGTCCCATTCCCCTGGCCCCAGTGTGCGTCTCTCAGCCCTTTCCCACGGCCCCAGTGTGCGTCTCTCTGCCCCATTCCCCTGGCCCCAGTGTGCGTCTCTCAGCCTCATTCCCCTGCCCCAGTGTGCATATCTCCGCCCCATTCCCCCAGCCCCAGTGTGCGTCTCTGTGTCCCATTCCCCCGACCCCAGTGTGCATCTCTGAGTCCCATTCCCCTGGCCCCAGTGTGCATCTCTCTGCCCCATTCCCCCAGCCCCAATGTGCGTCTCTGTCTCATCCTCCCGGCTCCAGTGTGCATATCTGAGTCTCATTCCCCTGGCCCCAGTGTGTCTCTCTGCCCCATTCCCCCGGCCCCAGTGTGCGTCTCTGAGTCCCATTCCCCCGGCCCCAGTGTGCGTCACCCTCAATTCCCCGGCCCCAGTGTGTATCAGCCCCATTCCCCCGGCCCCAGTGTGCATCTCTCAGCCCCATTCCCCCAGCCCCTGTGTGCGTCAGCCCCATTCCCCCGGTACCAGTGTGCGTCTCTCAGCCCCATTCCCCCAGCCCCAGTGTGTGTCAGCATTATTCTCCCGGCCCCAGTGTGCGTCTCTCTGCCCCATTCCCCCGGCCCCAGTGTGCGTCTCTGAGTCCCATTCCCCCAGCCCCAGTGTGCATCTCTGAGTCCCATTCCCCTGGCCCCAGTGTGCGTCTCTCAGCCTCATTCCCCCGGCCCCAGTGTGCTTCTCTCAGCCTAATACCCCCGGCCCCAGTGTGCGTCTCTCAGCCCCATTCCCACGGCCCCAGTGTGCATCTCTGAGTCCCATTCCCACGGCCCCAGTGTGCATCTCTCAACCCCATTCCCCCGGCCCCAGTGTTCTTCGCTGAGTCCCATTCCCCCGGCCCCAGTGTGCGTCTTTGAGTCCCATTCCCCCAGCCCCAGTGTGCGTCTCTGAGTCCCATTCCCCTGGCCCCAGTGTGCGTCTCTCTGCCCCATTCCGCCGGCCCCAGTGTGCGTGTCTGAGTCCCATTCCCCCGGCCCCAGTGTACATCTCTCAGCCTCTTTCCCCCGGCCTCAGTGTGCATCTCTCGGCCCCATACCCCCAGCCCCAGTGTGTGTCTCTGAGTCCCATTCCCCCGACCCCAGTGTGCATCTCTGTGTCACATTCACCCCGCCCCAATGTGCGTCTCTCTGCCCCATTCCCCCGGCCCCAGTGTGCGTCTCTGAGTCTCATTCCCCCGGCCCCAGTGTGCATCTCTGAGTCCCATTCCCCCGGCCCCAGTGTGTCTCTCTGCCCCATTCCCCTGGCCCCAGTGTGAGTCTCTGAGTCCCATTCCCCCAGCCCCAGTGTGCGTCAGCCTCATTCCCCCGGCTCCAGTGTGTGTCAGCCCCATTCCCCCGGCCCCAGTGTGCATCTCTCAGCCCCATTCCCCCAGCCCCTGTGTGCGTCAGCCCCATTTCCCAGGTACCAGTGTGCATCTCTCAGCACCATTCCCCCAGCCCCAGTGTGCGTCAGCATTATTCACCTGGCCCCAGTGTGCGTCTCTCTTCCCCATTCCCCTGGCCCCAGTGTGCGTCTCGGAGTCCCATTCCCCCGGCCCCAGTGTGCATCTCTGAGTCCTATGCCCCCGGCCCCAGTGTGCATCTCTGAGTCTCATTCCCCCGGCCCCAGTGTGCATCAGCCGCATTCCCCCGGCCCCTGTGTGCATCTTTCAGCCCCATACCCCCAGCCCCAGTGTGCGTCTCTCTGCCCCATTCCCCTGGCCCCAGTGTGCATCTCTGAGTCCCATTCCGCCGGCCCCAGTGTGCATCTCTGAGTCCTATTCCCCCGGCCCCAGTGTGCATCAGCCGCATTCCCCCGGCCCCAGTGTGCATCTTTCAGCCCCATTCCCCCAGCCCCAGTGTGCATCTCTCATTCTCATTCCCCCGGCCCCAGTGTGCCTCTCTGCCTCATTCCCCGGCCACAGTGTGCGTCTCTGAGTCTCATTTCCCCGGCCCCAGTGTGCATCTCTCAGCCCCTTTCCCTCGGTCCCACTGTGCATCTCTCAGCCCCATTCCCCCGGCCCCAGTGTGCTTCTCTCTGCCCCATTCCCCCGGACCCAGTGTGCGTCTCTAAGTCCAATTCCCCCGGCCCCAGTGTGCATCTCTCAGCCCCATTACCCCGGCCCCAGTGTTCTTCTCTGAGTCCCATTCCCCCGGCCCCAGGGTGCATCTCTGAGTCCCATTCCCCCGGCCCCAGTGTGTGTCTCTCAGCCTCATTTCCCCGGCCCCAGTTTGCATCTCTGAGTCCCATTCCCCCAGCCCCAGTGTGCGTCTCTGAGTCCCATTCCCCTGGCCCCAGTGTGCGTCTCTCTGCCCCATTCCGCCGGCCCCAGTGTGCGTGTCTGAGTCCCATTCCCCCGGCCCCAGTGTACATCTCTTAGCCTCTTTCCCCCGGCCTCAGTGTGCATCTCTCGGCCCCATACCCCCAGCCCCAGTGTGTGTCTCTGAGTCCCATTCCCCCGACCCCAGTGTGCATCTCTGTGTCACATTCACCCCGCCCCAATGTGCGTCTCTCTGCCCCATTCCCCCGGCCCCAGTGTGCGTCTCTGAGTCTCATTCCCCCGGCCCCAGTGTGCATCTCTGAGTCCCATTCCCCCGGCCCCAGTGTGTCTCTCTGCCCCATTCCCCTGGCCCCAGTGTGCGTCTCTGAGTCCCATTCCCCCAGCCCCAGTGTGCGTCAGCCTCATTCCCCCGGCTCCAGTGTGTGTCAGCCCCATTCCCCCGGCCCCAGTGTGCATCTCTCAGCCCCATTCCCCCAGCCCCTGTGTGCGTCAGCCCCATTTCCCAGGTACCAGTGTGCATCTCTCAGCCCCATTCCCCCAGCCCCAGTGTGCATCAGCATTATTCACCTGGCCCCAGTGTGCGTCTCTCTTCCCCATTCCCCTGGCCCCAGTGTGCGTCTCGGAGTCCCATTCCCCCGGCCCCAGTGTGCATCTCTGAGTCCTATGCCCCCGGCCCCAGTGTGCATCTCTGAGTCTCATTCCCCCGGCCCCAGTGTGCATCAGCCGCATTCCCCCGGCCCCTGTGTGCATCTTTCAGCCCCATTCCCCCAGCCCCAGTGTGCATCTCTCATCCTCATTCCCCCGGCCGCAGTGTGCCTCTCTGCCTCATTCCCTGGCCACAGTGTGCGTCTCTGAGTCTCATTCCCCTGGCCCCAGTGTGCATCTCTCAGCCCCATTCCCTCGGTCCCACTGTGCATCTCTCAGCCCCATTCCCCCGGCCCCAGTGTGCTTCTCTCTGCCCCATTCCCCCGGACCCAGTGTGCGTCTCTAAGTCCAATTCCCCCGGCCCCAGTGTGCATCTCTCAGCCCCATTACCCCGGCCCCAGTGTTCTTCTCTGAATCCCATTCCCCCGGCCCCAGGGTGCATCTCTGAGTCCCATTCCCCCGGCCCCAGTGTGTGTCTCTCAGCCTCATTCCCCCGGCCCCAGTTTGCATCTCTGAGTCCCATTCCCCCGGCCCCAGTGTGCGTCTCTGAGTCCCATTCCCCTGGCCCCAGTGTGCATCTCTCAGCCCTTTCCCACGGCCCCAGTGTGCGTCTCTCTGCCCCTTTCCCCCGGCCCCAGTGTGCATCTCTCAGCCCCTTTCCCCCGAACCCAGTGTGCATCTCTCAGCCCCTTTCCCCCGGCCCCAGTGTGCATCTCTGAGTCCCATTCCCCCGGCCCCAGTGTGCTTCTCTCTGCCCCATTCCCCTGGCCGCAGTGTGCATCTCTGAGTCCCATTCCGCCGGCCCCAGTGTGCATCTCTGAGTCCTATTCCCCCGGCCCCAGTGTGCATCAGCCGCATTCCCCCGGCCCCAGTGTGCATCTTTCAGCCCCATTCCCCCAGCCCCAGTGTGCATCTCTCATTCTCATTCCCCCGGCCCCAGTGTGCCTCTCTGCCTCATTCCCCGGCCACAGTGTGCGTCTCTGAGTCTCATTTCCCCGGCCCCAGTGTGCATCTCTCAGCCCCTTTCCCTCGGTCCCACTGTGCATCTCTCAGTCCCATTCCCCTGGCCCCAGTGTGTGTCTCTCAGCCCCATTCCCCTGGCCCCAGTGTTCTTCTCTGAGTCCCATTCCCCCGGCACCAAGATGCATCTCAGAGTCCCATTCCCCCGGCCCCAGTGTGCTTCTCTCTGCCCCATTCCCCCGGACCCAGTGTGCGTCTCTAAGTCCAATTCCCCCGGCCCCAGTGTGCATCTCTCAGACCCAATACCCCGGCCCCAGTGTTCTTCTCTGAGTCCCATTCCCCCGGCCCCAGGGTGCATCTCTGAGTCCCATTCCCCCGGCCCCAGTGTGTGTCTCTCAGCCTCATTCCCCCGGCCCCAGTTTGCATCTCTGAGTCCCATTCCCCCGGCCCCAGTGTGCGCCTCTGAGTCCCATTCCCCTGGCCCCAGTGTGCGTCTCTCAGCCCTTTCCCACGGCCCCAGTGTGCGTCTCTCTGCCCCATTCCCCTGGCCCCAGTGTGCGTCTCTCAGCCTCATTCCCCTGGCCCCAGTGTGCATATCTCCGCCCCATTCCCCCAGCCCCAGTGTGCGTCTCTGTGTCCCATTCCCCCGACCCCAGTGTGCATCTCTGAGTCCCATTCCCCTGGCCCCAGTGTGCATCTCTCTGCCCCATTCCCCCAGCCCCAATGTGCGTCTCTGTCTCATCCTCCCGGCTCCAGTGTGCATATCTGAGTCTCATTCCCCTGGCCCCAGTGTGTCTCTCTGCCCCATTCCCCCGGCCCCAGTGTGCGTCTCTGAGTCCCATTCCCCCGGCCCCAGTGTGCGTCACCCTCAATTCCCCGGCCCCAGTGTGTGTCAGCCCCATTCCCCCGGCCCCAGTGTGCATCTCTCAGCCCCATTCCCCCAGCCCCTGTGTGCGTCAGCCCCATTCCCCCGGTACCAGTGTGCGTCTCTCAGCCCCATTCCCCCAGCCCCAGTGTGTGTCAGCATTATTCTCCCGGCCCCAGTGTGCGTCTCTCTGCCCCATTCCCCCGGCCCCAGTGTGCGTCTCTGAGTCCCATTCCCCCAGCCCCAGTGTGCATCTCTGAGTCCCATTCCCCTGGCCCCAGTGTGCGTCTCTCAGCCTCATTCCCCCGGCCCCAGTGTGCTTCTCTCAGCCTAATACCCCCGGCCCCAGTGTGCGTCTCTCAGCCCCATTCCCACGGCCCCAGTGTGCGTCTCTGAGTCCCATTCCCACGGCCCCAGTGTGCATCTCTCAACCCCATTCCCCCGGCCCCAGTGTTCTTCGCTGAGTCCCATTCCCCCGGCCCCAGTGTGCGTCTCTGAGTCCCATTCCCCCAGCCCCAGTGTGCGTCTCTGAGTCCCATTCCCCTGGCCCCAGTGTGCGTCTCTCTGCCCCATTCCGCCGGCCCCAGTGTGCGTGTCTGAGTCCCATTCCCCCGGCCCCAGTGTACATCTCTCAGCCTCTTTCCCCCGGCCTCAGTGTGCATCTCTCGGCCCCATACCCCCAGCCCCAGTGTGTGTCTCTGAGTCCCATTCCCCCGACCCCAGTGTGCATCTCTGTGTCACATTCACCCCGCCCCAATGTGCGTCTCTCTGCCCCATTCCCCCGGCCCCAGTGTGCGTCTCTGAGTCTCATTCCCCCGGCCCCAGTGTGCATCTCTGAGTCCCATTCCCCCGGCCCCAGTGTGTCTCTCTGCCCCATTCCCCTGGCCCCAGTGTGAGTCTCTGAGTCCCATTCCCCCAGCCCCAGTGTGCGTCAGCCTCATTCCCCCGGCTCCAGTGTGTGTCAGCCCCATTCCCCCGGCCCCAGTGTGCATCTCTCAGCCCCATTCCCCCAGCCCCTGTGTGCGTCAGCCCCATTTCCCAGGTACCAGTGTGCATCTCTCAGCACCATTCCCCCAGCCCCAGTGTGCGTCAGCATTATTCACCTGGCCCCAGTGTGCGTCTCTCTTCCCCATTCCCCTGGCCCCAGTGTGCGTCTCGGAGTCCCATTCCCCCGGCCCCAGTGTGCATCTCTGAGTCCTATGCCCCCGGCCCCAGTGTGCATCTCTGAGTCTCATTCCCCCGGCCCCAGTGTGCATCAGCCGCATTCCCCCGGCCCCTGTGTGCATCTTTCAGCCCCATACCCCCAGCCCCAGTGTGCGTCTCTCTGCCCCATTCCCCTGGCCCCAGTGTGCATCTCTGAGTCCCATTCCGCCGGCCCCAGTGTGCATCTCTGAGTCCTATTCCCCCGGCCCCAGTGTGCATCAGCCGCATTCCCCCGGCCCCAGTGTGCATCTTTCAGCCCCATTCCCCCAGCCCCAGTGTGCATCTCTCATTCTCATTCCCCCGGCCCCAGTGTGCCTCTCTGCCTCATTCCCCGGCCACAGTGTGCGTCTCTGAGTCTCATTTCCCCGGCCCCAGTGTGCATCTCTCAGCCCCTTTCCCTCGGTCCCACTGTGCATCTCTCAGCCCCATTCCCCTGGCCCCAGTGTGTGTCTCTCAGCCCCATTCCCCTGGCCCCAGTGTTCTTCTCTGAGTCCCATTCCCCCGGCACCAAGATGCATCTCAGAGTCCCATTCCCCCGGCCCCAGTGTGCTTCTCTCTGCCCCATTCCCCCGGACCCAGTGTGCGTCTCTAAGTCCAATTCCCCCGGCCCCAGTGTGCATCTCTCAGCCCCATTACCCCGGCCCCAGTGTTCTTCTCTGAGTCCCATTCCCCCGGCCCCAGGGTGCATCTCTGAGTCCCATTCCCCCGGCCCCAGTGTGTGTCTCTCAGCCTCATTCCCCCGGCCCCAGTTTGCATCTCTGAGTCCCATTCCCCCGGCCCCAGTGTGCGTCTCTGAGTCCCATTCCCCTGGCCCCAGTGTGCGTCTCTCAGCCCTTTCCCATGGCCCCAGTGTGCGTCTCTCTGCCCCATTCCCCTGGCCCCAGTGTGCGTCTCTCAGCCTCATTCCCCTGGCCCCAGTGTGCATATCTCCGCCCCATTCCCCCAGCCCCAGTGTGCGTCTCTGTGTCCCATTCCCCCGACCCCAGTGTGCATCTCTGAGTCCCATTCCCCTGGCCCCAGTGTGCATCTCTCTGCCCCATTCCCCCAGCCCCAATGTGCGTCTCTGTCTCATCCCCCCGGCTCCAGTGTGCATATCTGAGTCTCATTCCCCTGGCCCCAGTGTGTCTCTCTGCCCCATTCCCCCGGCCCCAGTGTGCGTCTCTGAGTCCCATTCCCCCGGCCCCAGTGTGCGTCACCCTCAATCCCCCGGCCCCAGTGTGTGTCAGCCCCATTCCCCCGGCCCCAGTGTGCATCTCTCAGCCCCATTCCCCCAGCCCCTGTGTGCGTCAGCCCCATTCCCCCGGTACCAGTGTGCGTCTCTCAGCCCCATTCCCCCAGCCCCAGTGTGTGTCAGCATTATTCTCCCGGCCCCAGTGTGCGTCTCTCTGCCCCATTCCCCCGGCCCCAGTGTGCGTCTCTGAGTCCCATTCCCCCAGCCCCAGTGTGCATCTCTGAGTCCCATTCCCCTGGCCCCAGTGTGCGTCTCTCAGCCTCATTCCCCCGGCCCCAGTGTGCTTCTCTCAGCCTAATACCCCCGGCCCCAGTGTGCGTCTCTCAGCCCCATTCCCACGGCCCCAGTGTGCGTCTCTGAGTCCCATTCCCACGGCCCCAGTGTGCATCTCTCAACCCCATTCCCCCGGCCCCAGTGTTCTTCGCTGAGTCCCATTCCCCCGGCCCCAGTGTGCGTCTCTGAGTCCCATTCCCCCAGCCCCAGTGTGCGTCTCTGAGTCCCATTCCCCTGGCCCCAGTGTGCGTCTCTCTGCCCCATTCCGCCGGCCCCAGTGTGCGTGTCTGAGTCCCATTCCCCCGGCCCCAGTGTACATCTCTCAGCCTCTTTCCCCCGGCCTCAGTGTGCATCTCTCGGCCCCATACCCCCAGCCCCAGTGTGTGTCTCTGAGTCCCATTCCCCCGACCCCAGTGTGCATCTCTGTGTCACATTCACCCCGCCCCAATGTGCGTCTCTCTGCCCCATTCCCCCGGCCCCAGTGTGCGTCTCTGAGTCTCATTCCCCCGGCCCCAGTGTGCATCTCTGAGTCCCATTCCCCCGGCCCCAGTGTGTCTCTCTGCCCCATTCCCCTGGCCCCAGTGTGTGTCTCTGAGTCCCATTCCCCCAGCCCCAGTGTGCGTCAGCCTCATTCCCCCGGCTCCAGTGTGTGTCAGCCCCATTCCCCCGGCCCCAGTGTGCATCTCTCAGCCCCATTCCCCCAGCCCCTGTGTGCGTCAGCCCCATTTCCCAGGTACCAGTGTGCATCTCTCAGCCCCATTCCCCCAGCCCCAGTGTGCATCAGCATTATTCACCTGGCCCCAGTGTGCGTCTCTCTTCCCCATTCCCCTGGCCCCAGTGTGCGTCTCGGAGTCCCATTCCCCCGGCCCCAGTGTGCATCTCTGAGTCCTATGCCCCCGGCCCCAGTGTGCATCTCTGAGTCTCATTCCCCCGGCCCCAGTGTGCATCAGCCGCATTCCCCCGGCCCCTGTGTGCATCTTTCAGCCCCATTCCCCCAGCCCCAGTGTGCATCTCTCATCCTCATTCCCCCGGCCGCAGTGTGCCTCTCTGCCTCATTCCCTGGCCACAGTGTGCGTCTCTGAGTCTCATTCCCCTGGCCCCAGTGTGCATCTCTCAGCCCCATTCCCTCGGTCCCACTGTGCATCTCTCAGCCCCATTCCCCCGGCCCCAGTGTGCTTCTCTCTGCCCCATTCCCCCGGACCCAGTGTGCGTCTCTAAGTCCAATTCCCCCGGCCCCAGTGTGCATCTCTCAGCCCCATTACCCCGGCCCCAGTGTTCTTCTCTGAGTCCCATTCCCCCGGCCCCAGGGTGCATCTCTGAGTCCCATTCCCCCGGCCCCAGTGTGTGTCTCTCAGCCTCATTCCCCCGGCCCCAGTTTGCATCTCTGAGTCCCATTCCCCCGGCCCCAGTGTGCGTCTCTGAGTCCCATTCCCCTGGCCCCAGTGTGCGTCTCTCAGCACTTTCCCACGGCCCCAGTGTGCGTCTCTCTGCCCCTTTCCCCCGGCCCCAGTGTGCATCTCTCAGCCCCTGTCCCCTGAACCCAGTGTGCATCTCTCAGCCCCTTTCCCCCGGCCCCAGTGTGCATCTCTGAGTCCCATTCCCCCGGCCCAAGTGTGCGTCTCTCTGCCCCATTCCCCTGGCCCCAGTGTGCATCTCTGAGTCCCATTCCGCCGGCCCCAGTGTGCATCTCTGAGTCCTATTCCCCCGGCCCCAGTGTGCATCAGCCGCATTCCCCCGGCCCCAGTGTGCATCTTTCAGCCCCATTCCCCCAGCCCCAGTGTGCATCTCTCATTCTCATTCCCCCGGCCCCAGTGTGCCTCTCTGCCTCATTCCCCGGCCACAGTGTGCGTCTCTGAGTCTCATTTCCCCGGCCCCAGTGTGCATCTCTCAGCCCCTTTCCCTCGGTCCCACTGTGCATCTCTCAGCCCCATTCCCCTGGCCCCAGTGTGTGTCTCTCAGCCCCATTCCCCTGGCCCCAGTGTTCTTCTCTGAGTCCCATTCCCCCGGCACCAAGATGCATCTCAGAGTCCCATTCCCCCGGCCCCAGTGTGCTTCTCTCTGCCCCATTCCGCCGGCCCCAGTGTGCGTGTCTGAGTCCCATTCCCCTGGCCCCAGTGTGCGTCTCTCTGCCCCATTCCGCCGGCCCCAGTGTGCGTGTCTGAGTCCCATTCCCCCGGCCCCAGTGTACATCTCTCAGCCTCTTTCCCCCGGCCTCAGTGTGCATCTCTCGGCCCCATACCCCCAGCCCCAGTGTGTGTCTCTGAGTCCCATTCCCGTGACCCCAGTGTGCATCTCTGTGTCACATTCACCCCGCCCCAATGTGCGTCTCTCTGCCCCATTCCCCCGGCCCCAGTGTGCGTCTCTGAGTCTCATTCCCCCGGCCCCAGTGTGCATCTCTGAGTCCCATTCCCCCGGCCCCAGTGTGTCTCTCTGCCCCATTCCCCTGGCCCCAGTGTGAGTCTCTGAGTCCCATTCCCCCAGCCCCAGTGTGCGTCAGCCTCATTCCCCCGGCTCCAGTGTGTGTCAGCCCCATTCCCCCGGCCCCAGTGTGCATCTCTCAGCCCCATTCCCCCAGCCCCTGTGTGCATCAGCCCCATTTCCCAGGTACCAGTGTGCATCTCTCAGCACCATTCCCCCAGCCCCAGTGTGCGTCAGCATTATTCACCTGGCCCCAGTGTGCGTCTCTCTTCCCCATTCCCCTGGCCCCAGTGTGCGTCTCGGAGTCCCATTCCCCCGGCCCCAGTGTGCATCTCTGAGTCCTATGCCCCCGGCCCCAGTGTGCATCTCTGAGTCTCATTCCCCCGGCCCCAGTGTGCATCAGCCGCATTCCCCCGGCCCCTGTGTGCATCTTTCAGCCCCATACCCCCAGCCCCAGTGTGCGTCTCTCTGCCCCATTCCCCTGGCCCCAGTGTGCATCTCTGAGTCCCATTCCGCCGGCCCCAGTGTGCATCTCTGAGTCCTATTCCCCCGGCCCCAGTGTGCATCAGCCGCATTCCCCCGGCCCCAGTGTGCATCTTTCAGCCCCATTCCCCCAGCCCCAGTGTGCATCTCTCATTCTCATTCCCCCGGCCCCAGTGTGCCTCTCTGCCTCATTCCCCGGCCACAGTGTGCGTCTCTGAGTCTCATTTCCCCGGCCCCAGTGTGCATCTCTCAGCCCCTTTCCCTCGGTCCCACTGTGCATCTCTCAGCCCCATTCCCCTGGCCCCAGTGTGTGTCTCTCAGCCCCATTCCCCTGGCCCCAGTGTTCTTCTCTGAGTCCCATTCCCCCGGCACCAAGATGCATCTCAGAGTCCCATTCCCCCGGCCCCAGTGTGCTTCTCTCTGCCCCATTCCCCCGGACCCAGTGTGCGTCTCTAAGTCCAATTCCCCCGGCCCCAGTGTGCATCTCTCAGCCCCATTACCCCGGCCCCAGTGTTCTTCTCTGAGTCCCATTCCCCCGGCCCCAGGGTGCATCTCTGAGTCCCATTCCCCCGGCCCCAGTGTGTGTCTCTCAGCCTCATTCCCCCGGCCCCAGTTTGCATCTCTGAGTCCCATTCCCCCGGCCCCAGTGTGCGTCTCTGAGTCCCATTCCCCTGGCCCCAGTGTGCGTCTCTCAGCCCTTTCCCATGGCCCCAGTGTGCGTCTCTCTGCCCCATTCCCCTGGCCCCAGTGTGCGTCTCTCAGCCTCATTCCCCTGGCCCCAGTGTGCATATCTCCGCCCCATTCCCCCAGCCCCAGTGTGCGTCTCTGTGTCCCATTCCCCCGACCCCAGTGTGCATCTCTGAGTCCCATTCCCCTGGCCCCAGTGTGCATCTCTCTGCCCCATTCCCCCAGCCCCAATGTGCGTCTCTGTCTCATCCCCCCGGCTCCAGTGTGCATATCTGAGTCTCATTCCCCTGGCCCCAGTGTGTCTCTCTGCCCCATTCCCCCGGCCCCAGTGTGCGTCTCTGAGTCCCATTCCCCCGGCCCCAGTGTGCGTCACCCTCAATCCCCCGGCCCCAGTGTGTGTCAGCCCCATTCCCCCGGCCCCAGTGTGCATCTCTCAGCCCCATTCCCCCAGCCCCTGTGTGCGTCAGCCCCATTCCCCCGGTACCAGTGTGCGTCTCTCAGCCCCATTCCCCCAGCCCCAGTGTGTGTCAGCATTATTCTCCCGGCCCCAGTGTGCGTCTCTCTGCCCCATTCCCCCGGCCCCAGTGTGCGTCTCTGAGTCCCATTCCCCCAGCCCCAGTGTGCATCTCTGAGTCCCATTCCCCTGGCCCCAGTGTGCGTCTCTCAGCCTCATTCCCCCGGCCCCAGTGTGCTTCTCTCAGCCTAATACCCCCGGCCCCAGTGTGCGTCTCTCAGCCCCATTCCCACGGCCCCAGTGTGCGTCTCTGAGTCCCATTCCCACGGCCCCAGTGTGCATCTCTCAACCCCATTCCCCCGGCCCCAGTGTTCTTCGCTGAGTCCCATTCCCCCGGCCCCAGTGTGCGTCTCTGAGTCCCATTCCCCCAGCCCCAGTGTGCGTCTCTGAGTCCCATTCCCCTGGCCCCAGTGTGCGTCTCTCTGCCCCATTCCGCCGGCCCCAGTGTGCGTGTCTGAGTCCCATTCCCCCGGCCCCAGTGTACATCTCTCAGCCTCTTTCCCCCGGCCTCAGTGTGCATCTCTCGGCCCCATACCCCCAGCCCCAGTGTGTGTCTCTGAGTCCCATTCCCCCGACCCCAGTGTGCATCTCTGTGTCACATTCACCCCGCCCCAATGTGCGTCTCTCTGCCCCATTCCCCCGGCCCCAGTGTGCGTCTCTGAGTCTCATTCCCCCGGCCCCAGTGTGCATCTCTGAGTCCCATTCCCCCGGCCCCAGTGTGTCTCTCTGCCCCATTCCCCTGGCCCCAGTGTGTGTCTCTGAGTCCCATTCCCCCAGCCCCAGTGTGCGTCAGCCTCATTCCCCCGGCTCCAGTGTGTGTCAGCCCCATTCCCCCGGCCCCAGTGTGCATCTCTCAGCCCCATTCCCCCAGCCCCTGTGTGCGTCAGCCCCATTTCCCAGGTACCAGTGTGCATCTCTCAGCCCCATTCCCCCAGCCCCAGTGTGCATCAGCATTATTCACCTGGCCCCAGTGTGCGTCTCTCTTCCCCATTCCCCTGGCCCCAGTGTGCGTCTCGGAGTCCCATTCCCCCGGCCCCAGTGTGCATCTCTGAGTCCTATGCCCCCGGCCCCAGTGTGCATCTCTGAGTCTCATTCCCCCGGCCCCAGTGTGCATCAGCCGCATTCCCCCGGCCCCTGTGTGCATCTTTCAGCCCCATTCCCCCAGCCCCAGTGTGCATCTCTCATCCTCATTCCCCCGGCCGCAGTGTGCCTCTCTGCCTCATTCCCTGGCCACAGTGTGCGTCTCTGAGTCTCATTCCCCTGGCCCCAGTGTGCATCTCTCAGCCCCATTCCCTCGGTCCCACTGTGCATCTCTCAGCCCCATTCCCCCGGCCCCAGTGTGCTTCTCTCTGCCCCATTCCCCCGGACCCAGTGTGCGTCTCTAAGTCCAATTCCCCCGGCCCCAGTGTGCATCTCTCAGCCCCATTACCCCGGCCCCAGTGTTCTTCTCTGAGTCCCATTCCCCCGGCCCCAGGGTGCATCTCTGAGTCCCATTCCCCCGGCCCCAGTGTGTGTCTCTCAGCCTCATTCCCCCGGCCCCAGTTTGCATCTCTGAGTCCCATTCCCCCGGCCCCAGTGTGCGTCTCTGAGTCCCATTCCCCTGGCCCCAGTGTGCGTCTCTCAGCACTTTCCCACGGCCCCAGTGTGCGTCTCTCTGCCCCTTTCCCCCGGCCCCAGTGTGCATCTCTCAGCCCCT
The DNA here is from genome assembly GCA_031769625.1 of Taudactylus pleione. Taxonomy (NCBI): domain Eukaryota; kingdom Metazoa; phylum Chordata; class Amphibia; order Anura; family Myobatrachidae; genus Taudactylus; species Taudactylus pleione. Next base: position 288,904 of record JAUIMM010000337.1, read on the forward strand.
GTCCCCTGAACCCAGTGTGCATCTCTCAGCCCCTTTCCCCCGGCCCCAGTGTGCATCTCTGAGTCCCATTCCCCCGGCCCAAGTGTGCGTCTCTCTGCCCCATTCCCCTGGCCCCAGTGTGCATCTCTGAGTCCCATTCCGCCGGCCCCAGTGTGCATCTCTGAGTCCTATTCCCCCGGCCCCAGTGTGCATCAGCCGCATTCCCCCGGCCCCAGTGTGCATCTTTCAGCCCCATTCCCCCAGCCCCAGTGTGCATCTCTCATTCTCATTCCCCCGGCCCCAGTGTGCCTCTCTGCCTCATTCCCCGGCCACAGTGTGCGTCTCTGAGTCTCATTTCCCCGGCCCCAGTGTGCATCTCTCAGCCCCTTTCCCTCGGTCCCACTGTGCATCTCTCAGCCCCATTCCCCTGGCCCCAGTGTGTGTCTCTCAGCCCCATTCCCCTGGCCCCAGTGTTCTTCTCTGAGTCCCATTCCCCCGGCACCAAGATGCATCTCAGAGTCCCATTCCCCCGGCCCCAGTGTGCTTCTCTCTGCCCCATTCCGCCGGCCCCAGTGTGCGTGTCTGAGTCCCATTCCCCTGGCCCCAGTGTGCGTCTCTCTGCCCCATTCCGCCGGCCCCAGTGTGCGTGTCTGAGTCCCATTCCCCCGGCCCCAGTGTACATCTCTCAGCCTCTTTCCCCCGGCCTCAGTGTGCATCTCTCGGCCCCATACCCCCAGCCCCAGTGTGTGTCTCTGAGTCCCATTCCCGTGACCCCAGTGTGCATCTCTGTGTCACATTCACCCCGCCCCAATGTGCGTCTCTCTGCCCCATTCCCCCGGCCCCAGTGTGCGTCTCTGAGTCTCATTCCCCCGGCCCCAGTGTGCATCTCTGAGTCCCATTCCCCCGGCCCCAGTGTGTCTCTCTGCCCCATTCCCCTGGCCCCAGTGTGAGTCTCTGAGTCCCATTCCCCCAGCCCCAGTGTGCGTCAGCCTCATTCCCCCGGCTCCAGTGTGTGTCAGCCCCATTCCCCCGGCCCCAGTGTGCATCTCTCAGCCCCATTCCCCCAGCCCCTGTGTGCATCAGCCCCATTTCCCAGGTACCAGTGTGCATCTCTCAGCACCATTCCCCCAGCCCCAGTGTGCGTCAGCATTATTCACCTGGCCCCAGTGTGCGTCTCTCTTCCCCATTCCCCTGGCCCCAGTGTGCGTCTCGGAGTCCCATTCCCCCGGCCCCAGTGTGCATCTCTGAGTCCTATGCCCCCGGCCCCAGTGTGCATCTCTGAGTCTCATTCCCCCGGCCCCAGTGTGCATCAGCCGCATTCCCGGCCCCTGTGTGCATCTTTCAGCCCCATACCCCCAGCCCCAGTGTGCGTCTCTCTGCCCCATTCCCCTGGCCCCAGTGTGCATCTCTGAGTCCCATTCCGCCGGCCCCAGTGTGCATCTCTGAGTCCTATTCCCCCGGCCCCAGTGTGCATCAGCCGCATTCCCCCGGCCCCAGTGTGCATCTTTCAGCCCCATTCCCCCAGCCCCAGTGTGCATCTCTCATTCTCATTCCCCCGGCCCCAGTGTGCCTCTCTGCCTCATTCCCCGGCCACAGTGTGCGTCTCTGAGTCTCATTTCCCTGGCCCCAGTGTGCATCTCTCAGCCCCTTTCCCTCGGTCCCACTGTGCATCTCTCAGCCCATTCCCCTGGCCCCAGTGTGTGTCTCTCAGCCCCATTCCCCTGGCCCCAGTGTTCTTCTCTGAGTCCCATTCCCCCGGCACCAAGATGCATCTCAGAGTCCCATTCCCCCGGCCCCAGTGTGCTTCTCTCTGCCCCATTCCCCCGGACCCAGTGTGCGTCTCTAAGTCCAATTCCCCCGGCCCCAGTGTGCATCTCTCAGCCCCATTACCCCGGCCCCAGTGTTCTTCTCTGAGTCCCATTCCCCCGGCCCCAGGGTGCATCTCTGAGTCCCATTCCCCCGGCCCCAGTGTGTGTCTCTCAGCCTCATTCCCCCGGCCCCAGTTTGCATCTCTGAGTCCCATTCCCCCGGCCCCAGTGTGCGTCTCTGAGTCCCATTCCCCTGGCCCCAGTGTGCGTCTCTCAGCACTTTCCCATGGCCCCAGTGTGCGTCTCTCTGCCCCATTCCCCTGGCCCCAGTGTGCGTCTCTCAGCCTCATTCCCCTGGCCCCAGTGTGCATATCTCCGCCCCATTCCCCAGCCCCAGTGTGCGTCTCTGTGTCCCATTCCCCCGACCCCAGTGTGCATCTCTGAGTCCCATTCCCCTGGCCCCAGTGTGCATCTCTCTGCCCCATTCCCCCAGCCCCAATGTGCGTCTCTGTCTCATCCCCCCGGCTCCAGTGTGCATATCTGAGTCTCATTCCCCTGGCCCCAGTGTGTCTCTCTGCCCCATTCCCCCGGCCCCAGTGTGCGTCTCTGAGTCCCATTCCCCCGGCCCCAGTGTGCGTCACCCTCAATCCCCCGGCCCCAGTGTGTGTCAGCCCCATTCCCCCGGCCCCAGTGTGCATCTCTCAGCCCCATTCCCCCAGCCCCTGTGTGCGTCAGCCCCATTCCCCCGGGTACCAGTGTGCGTCTCTCAGCCCCATTCCCCCAGCCCCAGTGTGTGTCAGCATTATTCTCCCAGCCCCAGTGTGCGTCTCTCTGCCCCATTCCCCCGGCCCCAGTGTGCGTCTCTGAGTCCCATTCCCCCAGCCCCAGTGTGCATCTCTGAGTCCCATTCCCCTGGCCCCAGTGTGCGTCTCTCAGCCTCATTCCCCCGGCCCCAGTGTGCTTCTCTCAGCCTAATACCCCTGGCCCCAGTGTGCGTCTCTCAGCCCCATTCCCACGGCCCCAGTGTGCGTCTCTGAGTCCCATTCCCACGGCCCCAGTGTGCATCTCTCAACCCCATTCCCCCCGGCCCCAGTGTTCTTCGCTGAGTCCCATTCCCCCGGCCCCAGTGTGCGTCTCTGAGTCCCATTCCCCCAGCCCCAGTGTGCGTCTCTGAGTCCCATTCCCCTGGCCCCAGTGTGCGTCTCTCTGCCCCATTCCGCCGGCCCCAGTGTGCGTGTCTGAGTCCCATTCCCCCGGCCCCAGTGTACATCTCTCAGCCTCTTTCCCCCGGCCTCAGTGTGCATCTCTCGGCCCCATACCCCCAGCCCCAGTGTGTGTCTCTGAGTCCCATTCCCCCGACCCCAGTGTGCATCTCTGTGTCACATTCACCCCGCCCCAATGTGCGTCTCTCTGCCCCATTACCCCGGCCCCAGTGTGCGTCTCTGAGTCTCATTCCCCCGGCCCCAGTGTGCATCTCTGAGTCCCATTCCCCCGGCCCCAGTGTGTCTCTCTGCCCCATTCCCCTGGCCCCAGTGTGCGTCTCTGAGGCCCATTCCCCCAGCCCCAGTGTGCGTCAGCCTCATTCCCCCGGCTCCAGTGTGTGTCAGCCCCATTCCCCCGGCCCCAGTGTGCATCTCTCAGCCCCATTCCCCCAGCCCCTGTGTGCGTCAGCCCCATTTCCCAGGTACCAGTGTGCATCTCTCAGCCCCATTCCCCCAGCCCCAGTGTGCATCAGCATTATTCACCTGGCCCCAGTGTGCGTCTCTCTTCCCCATTCCCCTGGCCCCAGTGTGCGTCTCGGAGTCCCATTCCCCCGGCCCCAGTGTGCACCTCTGAGTCCTATGCCCCCGGCCCCAGTGTGCATCTCTGAGACTCATTCCCCCGGCCCCAGTGTGCATCAGCCGCATTCCCCCGGCCCCTGTGTGCATCTTTCAGCCCCATTCCCCCAGCCCCAGTGTGCATCTCTCATCCTCATTCCCCCGGCCGCAGTGTGCCTCTCTGCCTCATTCCCTGGCCACAGTGTGCGTCTCTGAGTCTCATTCCCCTGGCCCCAGTGTGCATCTCTCAGCCCCATTCCCTCGGTCCCACTGTGCATCTCTCAGCCCCATTCCCCCGGCCCCAGTGTGCTTCTCTCTGCCCCATTCCCCCGGACCCAGTGTGCGTCTCTAAGTCCAATTCCCCCGGCCCCAGTGTGCATCTCTCAGCCCCATTACCCCGGCCCCAGTGTTCTTCTCTGAGTCCCATTCCCCCGGCCCCAGGGTGCATCTCTGAGTCCCATTCCCCCGGCCCCAGTGTGTGTCTCTCAGCCTCATTCCCCCGGCCCCAGTTTGCATCTCTGAGTCCCATTCCCCCGGCCCCAGTGTGCGTCTCTGAGTCCCATTCCCCTGGCCCCAGTGTGCGTCTCTCAGCACTTTCCCACGGCCCCAGTGTGCGTCTCTCTGCCCCTTTCCCCCGGCCCCAGTGTGCATCTCTCAGCCCCTTTCCCCCGAACCCAGTGTGCATCTCTCAGCCCCTTTCCCCCGGCCCCAGTGTGCATCTCTGAGTCCCATTCCCCCGGCCCAAGTGTGCGTCTCTCTGCCCCATTCCCCTGGCCCCAGTGTGCATCTCTGAGTCCCATTCCGCCGGCCCCAGTGTGCATCTCTGAGTCCTATTCCCCCGGCCCCAGTGTGCATCAGCCGCATTCCCCCGGCCCCAGTGTGCATCTTTCAGCCCCATTCCCCCAGCCCCAGTGTGCATCTCTCAACCCCATTCCCCCGGCCCCAGTGTTCTTCGCTGAGTCCCATTCCCCCGGCCCCAGTGTGCGTCTCTGAGTCCCATTCCCCCAGCCCCAGTGTGCGTCTCTGAGTCCCATTCCCCTGGCCCCAGTGTGTGTCTCTCTGCCCCATTCCGCCGGCCCCAGTGTGCGTGTCTGAGTCCCATTCCCCCGGCCCCAGTGTACATCTCTCAGCCTCTTTCCCCCGGCCTCAGTGTGCATCTCTCGGCCCCATACCCCCAGCCCCAGTGTGTCTCTGAGTCCCATTCCCCCGACCCCAGTGTGCATCTCTGTGTCACATTCACCCCGCCCCAATGTGCGTCTCTCTGCCCCATTCCCCCGGCCCCAGTGTGCGTCTCTGAGTCTCATTCCCCCGGCCCCAGTGTGCATCTCTGAGTCCCATTCCCCCGGCCCCAGTGTGTCTCTCTGCCCCATTCCCCTGGCCCCAGTGTGCGTCTCTGAGTCCCATTCCCCCAGCCCCAGTGTGCGTCAGCCTCATTCCCCCGGCTCCAGTGTGTGTCAGCCCCATTCCCCCGGCCCCAGTGTGCATCTCTCAGCCCCATTCCCCCAGCCCCTGTGTGCGTCAGCCCCATTTCCCAGGTACCAGTGTGCATCTCTCAGCCCCATTCCCCCAGCCCCAGTGTGCATCAGCATTATTCACCTGGCCCCAGTGTGCGTCTCTCTTCCCCATTCCCCTGGCCCCAGTGTGCGTCTCGGAGTCCCATTCCCCCGGCCCCAGTGTGCATCTCTGAGTCCTATGCCCCCGGCCCCAGTGTGCATCTCTGAGTCTCATTCCCCCGGCCCCAGTGTGCATCAGCCGCATTCCCCCGGCCCCTGTGTGCATCTTTCAGCCCCATTCCCCCAGCCCCAGTGTGCATCTCTCATCCTCATTCCCCCGGATGCAGTGTGCCTCTCTGCCTCATTCCCTGGCCACAGTGTGCGTCTCTGAGTCTCATTCCCCTGGCCCCAGTGTGCATCTCTCAGCCCCATTCCCTCGGTCCCACTGTGCATCTCTCAGCCCCATTCCCCCGGCCCCAGTGTGCTTCTCTCTGCCCCATTCCCCCGGACCCAGTGTGCGTCTCTAAGTCCAATTCCCCCGGCCCCAGTGTGCATCTCTCAGCCCCATTACCCCGGCCCCAGTGTTCTTCTCTGAGTCCCATTCCCCCGGCCCCAGGGTGCATCTCTGAGTCCCATTCCCCCGGCCCCAGTGTGTGTACCTCAGCCTCATTCCCCCGGCCCCAGTTTGCATCTCTGAGTCCCATTCCCCCGGCCCCAGTGTGCGTCTCTGAGTCCCATTCCCCTGGCCCCAGTGTGCGTCTCTCAGCCCTTTCCCACGGCCCCAGTGTGCGTCTCTCTGCCCCTTTCCCCCGGCCCCAGTGTGCATCTCTCAGCCCCTTTCCCCCGAACCCAGTGTGCATCTCTCAGCCCCTTTCCCCCGGCCCCAGTGTGCATCTCTGAGTCCCATTCCCCCGGCCCCAGTGTGCGTCTCTCTGCCCTATTCCCCTGGCCCCAGTGTGCATCTCTGGGTCCCATTCCGCCGGCCCCAGTGTGCATCTCTGAGTCCTATTCCCCCGGCCCCAGTGTGCGTCTCTGAGTCTCATTCCCCCGGCCCCAGTGTGCATCAGCCGCATTCCCCCGGCCCCAGTGTGCATCTTTCAGCCCCATTCCCCCAGCCCCAGTGTGCATCTCTCATTCTCATTCCCCCGGCCCCAGTGTGCCTCTCTGCCTCATTCCCCGGCCACAGTGTGCGTCTCTGAGTCTCATTTCCCCGGCCCCAGTGTGCATCTCTCAGCCCCTTTCCCTCGGTCCCACTGTGCATCTCTCAGCCCCATTCCCCTGGCCCCAGTGTGTGTCTCTGAGTCCCATTCCCCCGGCCCCAGTGTGCGTCTCTCTGCCCCATTCCCCCGGCCCCAGTGTGCATCTCTGAGTCCCATTCCCCTGGCCCCAGTGTGCATCTCTCAGCTCCATTCCCCTGGCCCCAGTGTGCGTCTCTGAGTCCCATTCCCCCGGCCCCAGTGTGCATCAGCCCCATTCCCCCGGCCACAGTGTGCGTCTCTGAGTCTCATTCCCCCGGCCCCAGTGTGCATCTCTCAGCCCCATTCCCCCGGCCCCAGTGTGCCTCTCTCTGCCCTATTCCCCCGGCCCCAGTGTGTGTCTTTCTGCCCCATTCCCCCGGCCCCAGTGTGCGTCTCTCTGCCCTATTCCCCCGGCCCCAGTGTGCGTCAGCCTCATTCCCTCGGCCCCAGTGTGCGTCAGCCCCATTCCCCCGGCCCCAGTGTGCGACTCTCTGCCCCTTTCTCCCAGCCCCAGTGTGCGTCTGAGTCCCATTCCTCCGGCCCCAGTGTGCGTCAGCATCATTCCCCCGGCCCCAGTGTGCGTCAGCATCATTCCCCCGGCCCCAGTGTGCGTCTCTCAGCCTCATTCCCCCGGCCCCAGTGTGCGTCTCTCAGCCTCATTCCCCCGGCCCCAGTGTGCATCAGCATCATTCCCCATCCCATGTCACCCCAGCCCTGTGCAGTCTGCTCCTACCCCCCAGACACCCTCTTTCTCACATCACTGAGTCCTCACAGCACAGACCCATCACCTACAAACACAGACCCCCCTCACAGCACAGACCCCCTCTTTGTCACATCAAAGATCCCCCCTCACAGCTCAAACCCCCCCTCACAAATCAGACCCCCCACCCTCAGGGTGGTTCAATTCCCGACAGCAGCTTCCCGACAAAGGAGGGAAATCCCGATCATCCTAAAGGTAAGTATCTACTAACCTAACCTCACCCTCCTAACCTCTCCCCCTATCCCTAACCCTAACCCCCCGTCTAAGTTCCTAAACCTAAACCCCCCCCTTTCCCCGCTGCCTAAACTTAAGTCCCATGGGGGGGTGCCTAACCCTATCCCTCCCTCCCCTTAGCCTAACCCTAACCCTCCCAGGGGGGTGCCTAACCCTAAGTCACCCCCGAGAGCCCTAAACCTAACCCCCCACTGCTGCTGTCCGCTGCGACGCCCATCATCCCGTCGATCGGGATGCCGGGCGCCGGTCTCCCGATGTCGGGCAAATGACAGGCGACTAGATTTAGACACCTGTCATTCGTCCCTGGTCAGGATAAAGCGGTCTGGAAGCCGGCGGTCGGCATTTAGACCATCGGGTTCCAGAGTACATCCCACCCTCACAACACAGACCCTCTATCACAGCACAGACCCCCTCTTTCTCACAGCACAGACCCCCTCCCACACCACAGACCCCCCCCTCACAGCACAGATCCCCCTCACAGCACAGACCCCCCCTCGCAGCACAGAACCCCCCCTCACCCTTCCTCACAGCACAGACCCCCCCTTGCAGCACAGAAACTCTCATCACAACACAGACCCCCTTCACCCCCCCTCACTGCACAACCCCCCCTCACAGCACAAACCCCCCTCACAGCACAAACCCCCCCCTCAAAACACAGACCATTGAGTTACCTCACCTCTGCCTCCAGGCTCCAGCACTGGGTCACGTGTGTGGAGGTGAGAGGGAGTTGGCTGCCGCTGCTGCTGCTGTACCCGGTTAGTCTCTTCCGCTGCAAGTTTGGTGTTCTTCTCCCCATGTATAGAGCTAGGCAGCAGGTGACAGAGAGAGCTGGCTCCTCACTAACATAGCGTGCGAGCGTGCACGGCATGATGTCACCGCGCGCTCGCACACAATGATGAGTTCGATTGGTGATGTCTGTTTAGGTAGAGAGTTCCTCCTGGTCAGGTAGTGGCAGACTGAGTGACGTTAAAGGGAGCCCATTAATTATATATTTTTTAAAATGTAGATTGGTGGCAGAGACTAATGGGTGGTCCGGTGCACCCCCGGACCACCCCTTAGTTTCGCCTATGAGGGGGAGCTAATTATTTCACTTGTGATTCTGTGAGGAGACCTGGAAAACATGCACTGTTTGGGGTCCTAAAGACCGAGCTTGAGAACCTGTGGTTTATACACATTGCTGCATTAATGATTATTACACTCAAAATAAGCAGCTGGGAGTCAGCAATGAAGCGTTAGGTGCCCTTGTGGGGAGTAAGGTGTAGAAGAAAGTATAAATAAGGAGAAGCACATTTGCATTTAAAACACGAAATACAAAATTAGCCTAACAGAAAAGAGACATCAGTGAGGGGACATTAGTGAGGGGACATTAGTGAGGGAACATCAGTGAGGGGACATCAGTGAGGGGACATTAGTGAGGGGACATCAGTGAGGGGACATCAGTGAGGGGACATCTGTGAGGGGATATTAGTGAGGGGATATTAGTGAGGGGACATCAGTGAGGGGACATCAGTGAGGGGACATCAGTGAGGGGACACTAGTGAGGGGACATTAGTGAGGGGACATCAGTGAGGGGACATGAGGGGACATCAGTGAGGGGATATTAGTGAGGGGACATCAGTGAGGGGACATTAGTGAATGGATTTTAGTGAGGGGACATCAGTGAGGGGACATCAGTGAGGGGGCATTAGTGAGGGGATATTAGTGAGGGGGCATTAGTGAGGGGGGCATTAGTGAGGGGGCATTAGTGAGGGGACATTAGTGAGGGGATATCAGTGAGGGGACATCAGTGAGGGGACATCAGTGAGGGGACATTAGTGAGGGGACATTAGTGAGGGGATATTAGTGAGGGGACATTAGTGAGGGGACATCAGTGAGGGGACATTAGTGAGGGGACATCAGTGAGGGGATATTAGTGAGGGGACATTAGTGAGGGGACATCAGTGAGGGACATCAGTGAGGGGATATTAGTGAGGGGACATTAGTGAGGGGACATCAGTGAGGGGACATTAGTGAGGGGATATTAGTGAGGGGACATCAGTGAGGGGACATTAGTGAGGGGACATCAGTGAGGGGACATTAGTGAGGGGACATCAGTGAGGGGAATTTAGAGAAGAGATATTAGTGAGGGGACATCAGTGAGGGGACATTAGTGAGGGGACATCAGTGAGGGGACATTAGTGAGGGGACATTAGTGAGGGGATATTAGTGAGGGGACATTAGTGAGGGGACATTAGTGAGGGGATATTAGTGAGTGGACATCAGTGAAGGGACATTAGTGAAGGGATATTAGTGAGGGGACATCAATGAGGGAACATTAGTGAGGGGACATTAGTGAGGGGATATTAGTGAGGGGACATTAGTGAAGGGATATTAGTGAGGGGGCATTAGTGAGGGGACATTAGTGAGGGGACATCAGTGAGGGGACATCAGTGAGGAGACATTAGTGAGGGGACATTAGTGAGGGAAAATCAGTGAGGGGACATTAGTGAAGGGATATTAGTGAGGGGACATCAGTGAGGGGACATCAGTGAGGGGATATTAGTGAGGGGACATCAGTGAGGGGACATCAGTGAGGGGACATTAGTGAAGGGATTTTAGTGAGGGGACATCAGTGAGGGGACATCAGTGAGGGGACATTAGTGAGGGGGCATTAGCGAGGGGGCATTAGTGAGGGGATATCAGTGAGGGGACATTAGTGAGGGGACATCAGTGAGGGGACATTAGTGAGGGGACATTAGTGAGGGGATATTAGTGAGGGGACATCAGTGAGGGGACATTAGTGAGGGGATATTAGTGAGGGGACATCAGTGAAGGGACATTAGTGAAGGGATATTAGTGAGGGGATATCAGTGAGGGGACATCAGTGAGGGAACATTAGTGAGGGGACATCAGTGAGGGGATATTAGTGAGGGGACATTAGTGAGGGGACATCAGTGAGGGGACATTAGTGAGGGGACATCAGTGAGGGGATATTAGTGAGGGGACATTAGTGAGGGGACATCAGTGAGGGGATATTAGTGAGGGGACATTAGTGAGGGGATATTAGTGAGGGGACATCAGTGAGGGGACATTAGTGAGGGGACATCAGTGAGGGGACATTAGTGAGGGGACATTAGTGAGGGGATATTAGTGAGGGGACATCAGTGAGGGGACATTTGTGAGGGGACATCAGTGAGGGGAATTTAGTGAAGAGATATTAGTGAGGGGACATCAGTGAGGGGACATTAGTGAGGGGACATCAGTGAGGGGACATTAGTGAGGGGACATTAGTGAGGGGATATTAGTGAGGGGACATCAGTGAGGGGACATTAGTGAGGGGATATTAGTGAGGGGACATCAGTGAAGGGACATTAGTGAAGGGATATTAGTGAGGGGACATCAGTGAGGGAACATTAGTGAGGGGACATTAGTGAGGGGATATTAGTGAGGGGACATTAGTGAAGAGATATTAGTGAGGGGGCATTAGTGAGGGGACATTAGTGAGGGGACATCAGTGAGGGGACATCAGTGAGGAGACATTAGTGAGGGGACATTAGTGAGGGGACATCAGTGAGGGGACATTAGTGAGGGGACATCAGTGAGGGGAATTTAGTGAAGAGATATTAGTGAGGGGACATCAGTGAGGGGACATTAGTGAGGGGACATCAGTGAGGGGACATTAGTGAGGGGACATTAGTGAGGGGATATTAGTGAGGGGACATCAGTGAGGGGACATTAGTGAGGGGATATTAGTGAGGGGACATCAGTGAAGGGACATTAGTGAAGGGATATTAGTGAGGGGACATCAGTGAGGGAACATTAGTGAGGGGACATTAGTGAGGGGATATTAGTGAGGGGACATTAGTGAAGAGATATTAGTGAGGGGGCATTAGTGAGGGGACATTAGTGAGGGGACATCAGTGAGGGGACATCAGTGAGGAGACATTAGTGAGGGGACATTAGTGAGGGGACATCAGTGAGGGGACATTAGTGAAGGGATATTAGTGAGGGGACATTAGTGAGGGGACATCAGTGAGGGGACATTAGTGAGGGGACATCAGTGAGGGGACATCAGTGAGGGGACATCAGTGAATGGACATTAGTGAGGGGACATCAGTGAGGGGACATTAGTGAGGGGACATTAATGAGGAGACATCAGTGAGGGGACATTAGTGAGGGGACATCATTGAGGGGACATTAGTGAGGGGACATTAGTGAGGGGACATCAGTGAGGGGACATTAGTGAGGGGATATTAGTGAGTTGGCATTAGTGAGGGTACATTAGTGAAATGTCGAGTAAATGGTTTTGAGTCTCTTTTTGAAGGATTCTAGAGTTGAAGCATCTCTTATGGTGCAGGGAAGCGAGTTCCATAGTGTCGGAAGCACAAAGCTAAAAGCTCGACCCCAAGTGAAGGGAGATTCTAGGTACTGCTAATAGTCCTTCATTTACGGATCGCAGTAAACGAGGGGGTAGTAAGGGAGCAGAAGCTGCTTCAGGTACCTTGGCCCCAAGGAATGTTGGGCTGTGGTAGTCAGTAAGCCAATCCTAAAACCGATTCTCCATCTGACAGGCAGCCAGTGATGGGAGTAGAGAATGGGTGTTATGTGGCAGGATCGGGGCTCGTTAGGTAGCAGCCTGGCAGCTGCATTTTGTACCATCTGCAAGTGATGCAATTCTGTAGCTCAGTGACACAGGTAAAGGGCGTTGCAGTAGGGAGTCTAGGGGGTAAATTTACTAAAGTGAGTTTTAGAAGTGATGTTTCCCATAGCAACCAATCAGACTCTACTTAACATTTAACTAGCACCTCCTGGAAGATAATAGCTAGAATCTGATTGGTTGCTATTGGCAACATTTCTTTTGAAACTAATTTCTAAAAACTCTCACTTTAATAAATTTACCCCTAAGTGTGATGATATAAATGATACATGTATGACTTTATGCAGATCGTCTGATGGAATTACATGTCTGATTCTGGCTATGTTCCTCAGTTGAAAAAATGAAGATTTGATTGTGGCTGATACCTGATGTTAAAATGTCAGATGCCACTAATCAGGACACCACCAAGATTCTGAACCCCCAAGTGTAAATCCTGTTGGTTGGTTGGCTGTGCTGTAGCCCTGTCCTAGACGTATCATCAGGACCTCTGATTTATCAGGATTTAGTCACAGCCAGTTGGAATCATCCACTCCTGGAGCTCAGAGACAGCCATTTAGGGATGTTATTGGGTTCTCAGTATCCGGAGCAAAGTACAGGTATAGTTGTGTATCATCTGCATAGCAGTGATAGACCAGGCCAAGAAGTGGATGGAAATGAGGACAAGTCTGTGTAAAATATGACTGCTGATTATAATGGGATGTAGTCATGTGTCACAAACCCAACAGCAGAATGCTGGCTAGGGATTTATGAAGAGTTATTACAGTGGCTGTGCTTTTAGTGACTGTAGGCAGGGTAGGGGGAAGAGTTATTACAGTGGCTGTGCTGTTAGTGACTGTAGGCAGGGTAGGGGGTAGAGTTAATACAGTGGCTGTGCTGTTAGTGGTTGTGCTGTTAGTGACTGTAGGCAGGGTAGGGGGAAGAGTTAATATAGTGGCTGTGCTGTTAGTGACTGTAGGCAGGGTAGAGGGAAGAGTTATTACAGTGGCTGTCCTGTTAGTGACTGTAGGCAGGGTAGGGGGTAGAGTTAATACAGTGGCTGTAGTAGCCTGTGTACAGACTCCAGGCTGTGCTGTTAGTGGCTGTGCTGTTAGTGACTGTAGGCAGGGTAGGGGGAAGAGTTATTACAGAGGCTGTAGTAGCCTGTGTCCAGACTCCAGGCTGTGCTGTTAAGTGGCTGTGCTGTTAGTGACTGTAGGCAGTGTAGGGGGAAGAGTTATTACAGTGGCTGTGCTGTTAGTGACTATAGGCAGGGTACGGGGAAGAGTTATTACAGTGGCTTTAGTAGCCTGTGTCCAGACTCTAGGCTGTGCTGTTAAGTGGCTGTGCTGTTAATGATTGTAGGCAAGGTTATTACAGTGGCTGTGCTGTTAGTGACTGTAGGCAGGGTAGGGGGAAGAGTTATTATAGAGGCTGTAGTAGCCTGGGTCCAGACTCCAGGCTATGCTATTAAGTGGCTGTGCTGTTAGTGACTGTAGGCAGGGTAGGGGGAAGAGTTATTATAGTGGCTGTAGTAGCCTGTGTCCAGACTCTAGGCTGTGCTGTTAAGTGGCTGTGCTGTTAATGATTGTAGGCAAGGTTATTACAGTGGCTGTGCTGTTAGTGACTGTAGGCAGGGTAGGGGGTAGAGTTATTATAGAGGCTGTAATAGCTAGTGTCCAGACTCCAGGCTGTGCTGTTAGTGGCTGTGCTGTTAGCGACGGTAGGCATGGTAGGGGGAAGCGTTATTACAGTGGCTGTAGTAGCCTGTCTCCAGACTCCAGGCTGTGCTGTCAAGTGGCTGTGCTGTTAGTTACTGTAGGCAGGGTAGGGTGAAGAGTAATTACAGTGGTTGTGCTATTAGTGACTGTAGGCAGGGTAGGGGGAAGAGTTATTACAGTGGCTGTAGTAGCCTGTGTACAGACTCCAGGCTGTGCTGTTAGAGGTTGTGCTATTAGTGACTGTAGGCAGGGTAGGGGGAAGAGTTATTACAGTGGCTGTAGTAGCCTGTGTCCAGACTCCAGGCTGTGCTGTTAAGTGGCTGTTGCCCATCTGCTCCAGTGTAAAAAAAGAGTAATTTTAATATTTAAAAATGTATAATATGTGCTATATCCTACTGTGCCGTACACTGTTACTGTATACAAGCACCTTGACTACTTGGGCATTAGCCCTCTGTGTGTATAAGCACCGTGACTAATTGGGCAATAGCCCTCCATGTGTATAAGCACCATGAATAATTGGGCAGAAGTCCTCAGTGTGTGTGTAAGCACCGTGAATAATTGGGCAGCAGCCCTCAGTGTGTGTAAGCACCATGAATTTGCTAGGTGACTCTTCCCCTTTCCAGGACTCCTCAGAAGAATCCTTAAGTGCTAGGCCTGCTGCTGGGGGTGGATCTTCATCCCAGAAGTGGACTAAGAAGACTACGAGTAGTAGTTTAACAAAACGATTGACTGTTAAAGAATCTCTTGCAAGGGGAAGCAAGTATGACAGCTATCACCCAGTCGCACAGCAGATCACTGACACCATGACAGTTATGCTGGTATTAGATCTGCGTCCAATATCCGCAATTAATGCAGTGGCTTTTACAAAGTAAATTTAGGTCCTGTGTCCCTGGTACCAAATTCCATCTCGGTTTAATTTTACCCGAAATGGCGTTCCTCGGCTGTACCAGGATGTTAAAAAGAACTTAATTATTACAATACAAAATGCCATTGTACTCACTGTCCACTTAACCACAGATATGTGGACAAGCGGTAGTGGGCAAACTAAAGATTACATGACTGTGACAGCCCACTAATTGGGTGACTCGCCTTCAGAAGCAGCAGAAGCAGTATCTAACAAACAACGCTAGTTCATTCTGAGGCAGACTACTCTGTGTATCACCGGATTTAATAAGAGGCATACCACTGACATCCTCTTAGAAAAACTAAGAGATGTCATAGAAACATGGTTTACCCCACTTGGACTCTCCTCACGATTTCTGATGTCTGATAACGCCACAAATATAGTGAAAGCATTACAGCTGGGTGAATTTCAACACACCCTCTGTTTTGCTCACACAATCAACTTAGTGGTGCAGGGTTTTCAAAAAAATGACAGGGGCGTGCAGGAGATGCCGTCTGTGGCCCGAAAAATTTCAGGACATTTTCGGCATTCAGCAGCAGCATGCAGGAGATTGCAGCACCTGCGAGAGCAGTTTAATTTGCCCTGACATCAACTGAAGCAAGAAGTGGTAACGAGGTGGAACTCCACCCTGTATATGCTTCAGCGGATGGAGGAGCAGCAAAAAGCCATCCATAGCTATACGACAAGCCATGTCATTGGGAGAGGAGGGGGAATGTACCTTACCCCAGCACAGTGGAGAGTACTTTCTGTCTTGTGCAAGGTGCTCAAACCATGTGAAGTAGCCACATGTGAAGTGAGTGCTGACACTGCTAGCCTGAGTAAGGTGATTCCCCTGATTAAGCATTTGGAAAAACAGCTGGGGAAATTGTAGGAGGAGATTAACCACTTGCCTGGCACGGTCGTATCTGATATGACCAGTCAGAAATGGCCACTAGGCGGCTATGGGAAGCTAATCTTCCCACTGCCGCCTATATCAGAGGGATCTTCTGGTACCTCTACACCCGTGGCTCCCCCTCCTTTGTGTCCCGATCACTGCTCATAGGCAAACGCAGGGGGGTTTCCATCTGCCTGGAAACCCCCCTCCCCAGCCTACACCATGACCACAATAGAAATAGTAATATAATAGATTGTTACTAGTGCTGCATGGTCTTCTCAGTATCACAAATGAAATAATTAGCACCACCTGTGGATCTTTTAACATGTATAAGAAAGTAATAAATAACCTGTGCACCAACTAGAAGATCTGGAAAACATGCACTGTTAGGGATGTGCTGCTATAGAGCCCAATATGTACTTATATGTCCAGGGCAGTGCTAGGTTATTCTGCTGCTCCTCCAGGCTCCCGGACTTGTTCCAATAGTCTGGAATGGTGCCTACATCTAAAATAAATACATTCAGCTCAAGCAAGATGGCCCTACTGGTGCATATAATGGGTTACTGTGATCACTGGTCCTGTATATGCTGGAATTATGACACACAATACACTATGTATGACACTTATAATGGGTTACTGTGATCACTGGTCCTGTATATGCTGGAATTATGACACAATACACTATGTATGACACATATAATGGGTTACTGTGATCGCTGGTCCTGTATATGCTGGAATTATGACACACAATACACTATGTATGACACATATAATGGGTTACTGTGATCACTGGTTCTGTATATGCTGGAATTATGACACACAATACACTATGTATGACACATATAATGGTTACTGTGATCGCTGGTCCTGTATATGCTGGATTTATGACACACAATACACTATGTATGACACATATAATGGGTTACTGTGATCACTGGTCCTGTATATGCTGGAATTATGACACACAATACACTATGTATGACACATATAATGGGTTACTGTGATCACTGGTCCTGTATATGCTGGAATTATGACACACAATACACTATGTATGACACATATAATGGGTTACTGTGATCACTGTTCCTGTATATGCTGGAATTATGACACACAATACACTATGTATGACACATATAATGGGTTACTGTGATCGCTGGTCCTGTATATGCTGGAATTATGACACACAATACACTATGTATGACACATATAATGGTTACTGTGATCGCTGGTCCTGTATATGCTGGATTTATGACACACAATACACTATGTATGACACATATAATGGGTTACTGTGATCACTGGTCCTGTATATGCTGGAATTATGACACACAATACACTATGTATGACACATATAATGGGTTACTGTGATCACTGGTCCTGTATATGCTGGAATTATGACACAATACACTATGTATGACACTTATAATGGGTTACTGTGATCACTGGTCCTGTATATGCTGGAATTATGACACAATACACTATGTATGACACATATAATGGGTTACTGTGATCGCTGGTCCTGTATATGCTGGAATTATGACACACAATACACTATGTATGACACATATAATGGGTTACTGTGATCGCTGGTCCTGTATATGCTGGAATTATGACACACAATACACTATGTATGACACATATAATGGTTACTGTGATCGCTGGTCCTGTATATGCTGGATTTATGACACACAATACACTATGTATGACACATATAATGGGTTACTGTGATCACTGGTCCTGTATATGCTGGAATTATGACACACAATACACTATGTATGACACATATAATGGGTTACTGTGATCACTGGTCCTGTATATGCTGGAATTATGACACACAATACACTATGTATGACACATATAATGGGTTACTGTGATCACTGTTCCTGTATATGCTGGAATTATGACACACAATACACTATGTATGACACATATAATGGGTTACTGTGATCGCTGGTCCTGTATATGCTGGAATTATGACACACAATACACTATGTATGACACATATAATGGTTACTGTGATCGCTGGTCCTGTATATGCTGGATTTATGACACACAATACACTATGTATGACACATATAATGGGTTACTGTGATCACTGGTCCTGTATATGCTGGAATTATGACACACAATACACTATGTATGACACATATAATGGGTTACTGTGATCACTGGTCCTGTATATGCTGGAATTATGACACAATACACTATGTATGACACTTATAATGGGTTACTGTGATCACTGGTCCTGTATATGCTGGAATTATGACACAATACACTATGTATGACACATATAATGGGTTACTGTGATCGCTGGTCCTGTATATGCTGGAATTATGACACACAATACACTATGTATGACACATATAATGGGTTACTGTGATCGCTGGTCCTGTATATGCTGGAATTATGACACACAATACACTATGTATGACACATATAATGGTTACTGTGATCGCTGGTCCTGTATATGCTGGATTTATGACACACAATACACTATGTATGACACATATAATGGGTTACTGTGATCACTGGTCCTGTATATGCTGGAATTATGACACACAATACACTATGTATGACACATATAATGGGTTACTGTGATCACTGGTCCTGTATATGCTGGAATTATGACACACAATACACTATGTATGACACATATAATGGGTTACTGTGATCACTGTTCCTGTATATGCTGGAATTATGACACACAATACACTATGTATGACACATATAATGGGTTACTGTGATCGCTGGTCCTGTATATGCTGGAATTATGACACACAATACACTATGTATGACACATATAATGGTTACTGTGATCGCTGGTCCTGTATATGCTGGATTTATGACACACAATACACTATGTATGACACATATAATGGGTTACTGTGATCACTGGTCCTGTATATGCTGGAATTATGACACACAATACACTATGTATGACACATATAATGGGTTACTGTGATCACTGGTCCTGTATATGCTGGAATTATGACACACAATACACTATGTATGACACGTATAATGGGTTACTGTGATCACTGTTCCTGTATATGCTGGAATTATGACACACAATACACTATGTATGACACATATAATGGTTACTGTGATCGCTGGTCCTGTATATGCTGGATTTATGACACACAATACACTATGTATGACACATATAATGGGTTACTGTGATCGCTGGTCCTGTATATGCTGGATTTATGACACACAATACACTATGTATGACACATATAATGGGTTACTGTGATCACTGGTCCTGTATATGCTGGAATTATGACACACAATACACTATGTATGACACATATAATGGGTTACTGTGATCACTGGTCCTGTATATGCTGGAATTATGACACACAATACACTATGTATGACACATATAATGGGTTACTGTGATCGCTGGTCCTGTATATGCTGGAATTATGACACACAATACACTATGTATGACACATATAATGGGTTACTGTGATCGCTGGTCCTGTATATGCTGGAATTATGACACACAATACACTATGTATGACACATATAATGGTTACTGTGATCACTGGTCCTGTATATGCTGGAATTATGACACACAATACACTATGTATGACACATATAATGGGTTACTGTGATCACTGGTCCTGTATATGCTGGAATTATGACACACAATACACTATGTATGACACATATAATGGGTTACTGTGATCGCTGGTCCTGTATATGCTGGAATTATGACACACAATACACTATGTATGACACATATAATGGGTTACTGTGATCGCTGGTCCTGTATATGCTGGAATTATGACACACAATACACTATGTATGACACATATAATGGGTTACTGTGATCGCTGGTCCTGTATATGCTGGATATATAACACCCAATACACTATGTATGACACATATAATGGGTTACTGTGATCACTGGTCCTGTATATGCTGGAATTATGACACACAATACACTATGTATGACACATATAATGGTTACTGTGATCACTGGTCCTGTATATGCTGGAATTATGACACACAATACACTATGTATGACACATATAATGGGTTACTGTGATCACTGGTCCTGTATATGCTGGAATTATGACACACAATACACTATGTATGACACATATAATGGGTTACTGTGATCACTGATCCTGTATATGCTGGAATTATGACACACAATACACTATGTATGACACGTATAATGGGTTACTGTGATCACTGTTCCTGTATATGCTGGAATTATGACACACAATACACTATGTATGACACATATAATGGTTACTGTGATCGCTGGTCCTGTATATGCTGGATTTATGACACACAATACACTATGTATGACACATATAATGGGTTACTGTGATCGCTGGTCCTGTATATGCTGGATTTATGACACACAATACACTATGTATGACACATATAATGGGTTACTGTGATCACTGGTCCTGTATATGCTGGAATTATGACACACAATACACTATGTATGACACATATAATGGGTTACTGTGATCACTGGTCCTGTATATGCTGGAATTATGACACACAATACACTATGTATGACACATATAATGGGTTACTGTGATCGCTGGTCCTGTATATGCTGGAATTATGACACACAATACACTATGTATGACACATATAATGGGTTACTGTGATCGCTGGTCCTGTATATGCTGGAATTATGACACACAATACACTATGTATGACACATATAATGGTTACTGTGATCACTGGTCCTGTATATGCTGGAATTATGACACACAATACACTATGTATGACACATATAATGGGTTACTGTGATCACTGGTCCTGTATATGCTGGAATTATGACACACAATACACTATGTATGACACATATAATGGGTTACTGTGATCGCTGGTCCTGTATATGCTGGAATTATGACACACAATACACTATGTATGACACATATAATGGGTTACTGTGATCGCTGGTCCTGTATATGCTGGAATTATGACACACAATACACTATGTATGACACATATAATGGGTTACTGTGATCGCTGGTCCTGTATATGCTGGATATATAACACCCAATACACTATGTATGACACATATAATGGGTTACTGTGATCACTGGTCCTGTATATGCTGGAATTATGACACACAATACACTATGTATGACACATATAATGGTTACTGTGATCACTGGTCCTGTATATGCTGGAATTATGACACACAATACACTATGTATGACACATATAATGGGTTACTGTGATCACTGGTCCTGTATATGCTGGAATTATGACACACAATACACTTTGTATGACGCTTATTAAAGCTGGTTAAGTATCAATTCTGCCCTCTTCATTGACAGGCCACACTCACTCTAAAATGAAGCCTTTGGAAACCCCCCTCTGGAAATCCTGTGTGTGCCACTGCTGCTGGCCACAGTGATCAGGCACTTTCGTCACCCCCCTCCCGGTACCACTTCAATAGAGGAAGCAGCCAGGGCTGCTGCTGTGACCCGATCACTGTGGCCAGCAGTGATCAGGCAGCCCGGCCGGCCCCACCCCCTTCAGTGAGAAGCAGCAGCTGCTATGTATCGGAGCCGCCAGCGGAACACCCTCCCGCTGCGGCACCGGGAAAACACAGTGATCACTGTGTAAAAGCAGCAGCAGTGCGGCTCTGGTTGCCGCCGCCGCTGCAGCTAAATAGCCGTGCCGCCAGCGGGACACTCTCCAGCTGCGGCTCCAGCACAACAGTGATCACATAGTGATCATTGGATGAGTAGAAGCAGCAGCGGCGGCTCTGGTAGCCACCGCGGTGCTATGTGTCAGGGCCACTCCCTCCGGCCTCAACCGCTCCTCCTCCTTCCCCATAACACCCATTTTTATAAGGGGCCAGGCCATAATAAAATATATATATATATATATATATATTAGGGGTGTGCACCGGCCACTTTTCGTGTTTTGTGTTTTGGTTTTGGATCTGGATCTTTCTTCGTGTTTTGGATCTGGATTGGTTTTGCCAAAACCACCCTTCCGTGTTTTGGGTTCTGGGTTTTGTGTTTTGGATCTGTATTTTTTTTTTAAAAAGCATAAAAACAGCTAAAATCACAGAATTTGTAGGTTTTTCTGCTCCTATGCTATTATTAACCTCAATAACCTTAATTTCCACTCATTTCCAGTCTATTCTGAACACCTCACACCTCACAATAGTGTTTTTATGTCCAAAACGTTGCACCGAGGTAGCTGGATGACTATGCTAAGCGACACGAGTGGGCGGCACAAACACGTGACCCATCTAGGCGTGAAACTGCAGTGGCAGACAGGATGGCAGTTTGAAAAACTAGGCCCCAAACTGTACATAATGCAAAGAAAAAAAAGAGGTGCAAGATGGAATTGTCCTTGGGCCCTCCCACCCACCCTTATGTTGTATAAACAGGACATGCACACTTTAACAAACCAATCATTTCAGCGCCAGGGTCTGCCACACAACTGTGGCTGAAATGATTGGTTCGTTTGGGCCCCCACAAAACAAGCTGGCAATTAATGTGTCCCTGCACAAACTGGCTCTATGGAGGAAAGATGTCATCCTCATCCTCCTCATCCACCGATTCCTCACCCTCTTCAGTGTGTACATCCTCATCCTCACAAAGTATTAACTCGTCCCCACTTGAATCCACCACCACAGGTCCCTCTGTACCTTCTGGAGGCTGGTCTCCCTGGAAGAGCTGATAATTCATTTTGATGAACATCATCTTCTCCACATTCTGTGGAAGCAACCTCCTACGCCTTTCGCTGACAAGGTTCCCGGCTGCACTAAACACTCTTTCGGAGTACACACTGGAGGGGGGGCAACTCAGGTAAAATAGAGCCAGTTTGTACAGGGGCCTCCAAATTGCCTCTTTTTCCTGCCAGTACAGGTATGGACTGTCTGCCATGCCTACTTGGATGCTGTCACCGATGTAATCCTCCACCATTCTGTCAATGGTGACAGTATCATATGCAGTGACAGTAGACATGTCAGAAATTGTTGCCAGGTCCTTCAGTCCGGACCAGATGTCCAAACTTGGTCCTGCCTGCCCTGCATCACCGCCAGCGGGTTGCTTAGGATACCTAAGTTTTTTCCTGGCAGCCCCAGTTGCAGGAGAAAATGAAGAAGGAGCCGTTGACGTGTCACGTTCCGCTTCAGCTGACAGTGTGTTCACCAGCAGGTCTTTGCACCTCTGCAGGCTTGTGTCGGCCGGCAAGAGAGACACCACATAGGCTTTAAACCTAGGATCGAGCACGGTGGCCAAAACGTAGTGGTCTGATTTCAACAGATTGACCACCCTGGAATCCTGGCAAAGCGAATGAAGGGCTTCATCCACAAGTCCCACATGCCGAGCGGAATCGCTCCGTCTTAGCTCCTCCTTCACTTTCTCCAGCTGCTTCTGCAAAAGCCTGATGAGGGGAATGACCTGACTCAAGCTGGCAGTGTCTGAACTGACTTCACGTGTGGCAAGTTCGAAGGGCTGGAGAACCTTGCACAACACGGAAATCATTCTCCACTGCGCTTGAGTCAGGTGCATACCCCCTCCTTTGCCTATGTCATAGGTGGATGTATAGGCTTGTATGGCCTTTTGCTGCTCCTCCATCCTCTGAAGCATATAGAGGGTTGAGTTCCACCGCGTCACAACCTCTTGCTTCAGGTGATGGCGGGGCAGGTTCAAGAGTGTTTGCTGGCGCTCCAGTCTTCGGCACGCAGTCGCTGAATGGCAAAAGTGGCCAGAAATTTTTCGGGCCACCCAAAGCGTCTCCTGCACGCCCCTGTCGCTTTTCAGAAAATTCTGCACCACCAAGTTTATTGTGTGAGCAAAACATGGGACGTGCTGGAATTTGCCCAGATGTAATGCCCGCACAATATTGGTGGCGTTGTCAGATATCACAAATCCCCAGGAGAGTCTAAGTGGGGTAAGCCACTGGGCGATGATTTCCCTCAGTTTCTCTAAGAGGTTGTCGGCGGTGTGCCTCTTACTGAAACCGGTGATACACAGCGTAGCCTGCCTTGTAACGAGCTGGCATTTCTGAGATGCTGCTACTGGTGACGCTGCTGCTGTTGCTGCGTAAGGTGATACATCTACCCAGTGGGCTGTCACAGTCATATAGTCCTTAGTCTGCCCTGTTCCACTTGTCCACATGTCCGTGGTTAAGTGGACATTGTGTACAACGGCATTTTTCAGGACACTGAGGACACTTTTTCTGACGTTTCTGTACAGTCTCGGTATCGCCTGCCTAGTGAAGTGGAATCTAGACGGGATTTGGAACCGGGGACACACTACCTCCATCAATTGTCTAAATCCCACTGCACTAATGGCGGATACCGGACGCACGTCTAACACCAACATAGCAGTCAAGGCCTCAGTTATACGTTTTGCTTCAGGATGACTGCTGTCGTACTTCATCCTCCTCGCTAAGGACTGTTGGAGGGTCAATTGTTTAGTAAAAGTAGTGGTGTTCCTACTTCCTCTCTGGGATGATGAACGACTCCCAGCAGCAGCAACAGCAGCAGCGGCAGCAGTAGGCGTAGCAATGCAGGATCCTCCGGAGGAATCCCGGATAGGAGAGTCAGTCATGCCAGTGACATGGCCTGCAGGACTACTTCCGATCCTAACTAAGGAGGAAATTGACGAGGAGGGAGTTGACGGTGTGGTTTGCAGGCGCTTGGATACAACAGGACAACGGGATTTAGGTGTCCCTGGACTGCTTACGGTCTTAGCCAAAGTTTCTGAACTTGACAGTAACTTTTTATGAACGCGCTGCAGGTGCCGTATAAGGGAGGATGTTCCTAGGTGGTTGACGTCCCTACCCCTACTTATTTCACCTTTACATATGGTACATATGGCAAGACAGTTGTTGTCCGGATTTGGATAGAAATATTGCCAGACCAAAGAGGTGGAATGTTTGGTCTTCTGCCCAGGCATGACCGTGATGGGCTTTTTCATCCCACGGACAACAACTGTCTCCCCCGGAGCCTGATTTAAACAAACCACATCACCATCAGAATCCTCCTCGCCAACTTCCTCCTCAGCGCCAGCTACACCAGTATCCTCATCCTGTTGTACTTCAACAGTGACATCTTCAATTTGCATATCAGCAAGTGGACTGTGGGTGCTCCTTTCAGCACTTGCAGGGGGCGTGCAAATGGTGGAAAGAGCCACCTCTTCCCGTCCAGTGCTGGGAAGGTCAGGCATCGCAACCACCACCACACTTGGACTCTCCTTGGGGATTTGTGATATCTTCTTAGAAAGCACAGTTCTTCGCTGTGCTTTTGCCAGCTTAACTCTTTTGATTTTTTTAGTGGGAGGAGGGCTTCCATCGTCATGTGAAGCTGAACCACTAGTCATGAACATACTAGGGATCGAGCTTAGCCGTTCCTTGCCACTCCGTGTCGTAAATGGCATATTGGCAAGTTTACGTTTCTCTTCAGCTGATTTAAATGTCTTTTTCAAGGTCATTTTCCTGAACTTTGCCATTTGGGATTGTATGTGCCCTCTACTATGACATTGGGCATCGGCCTTGGCTGACGACGTTGATGGCATGTTATCGTCTATGTCATGACTAGTGGCAGCAGCTTCAGCACTAGGAGGAAGTGGTTCTTGATCTTTCTCTATTTTATTTTTATCGGAGAAAGTTTGGTCCTCCATTTATGTTATATCGATTTGATATATACGTGCGGCTAAACACAGAAAATAATTTTTTTTTGGGTTTGGACTGGAGTGTACTTTGTGGGTTACAGCACCCTTTAACGGTCAAGCCAGCCGGCCCTTTACTTATGACACAGGCGCACGCTTGGCACTACTTTGTTGATGCACGTGCGGCTACTGCGCACACAATTCACAAACACAGAAAATAATTTTTTTTTGGTTTGGACTGGAGTGTACTTTCGGGGGTTACAGCACCCTTTAACGGTCAAGCCAGCCGGCCCTTTACTTATGACACAGGCGCACGCTTGGCACTACTTTGTTGATGCACGTGCGGCTACTGCGCACACAATTCACAAACACAGAAAATAATTTTTTTTTTGGTTTGGACTGGAGTGTACTTTCGGGGGTTACAGCACCCTTAACGGTCAAGCCAGCCGGCCCTTTACTTATGACACAGGCGCACGCTTGGCACTACTTTGTTGATGCACGTGCGGCTACTGCGCACACAATTCACAAACACAGAAAATAATTTTTTTTTGGTTTGGACTGGAGTGTACTTTCGGGGGTTACAGCACCCTTTAACGGTCAAGCCAGCCGGCCCTTTACTTATGACACAGGCGCATGCTTGGCACTACTTTGTTGATGCACGTGCGGCTACTGCGCACACAATTCACAAACACAGAAAATAATTTTTTTTTTGGTTTGGACTGGAGTGTACTTTGGGGGTTACAGCACCCTTTAACGGTCAAGCCAGCCGGCCCTTTACTTATGACACAGGCGCACGCTTGGCACTACTTTGTTGATGCACGTGCGGCTACTGCGCACACAATTCACAAACACAGAAAATAATTTTTTTTTTGGTTTGGACTGGAGTGTACTTTCGGGGGTTACAGCACCCTTAACGGTCAAGCCAGCCGGCCCTTTACTTATGACACAGGTGCACGCTTGGCACTACTTTGTTGATGCACGTGCGGCTACTGCGCACACAATTCACAAACACAGAAAATAATTTTTTTTTTGGTTTGGACTGGAGTGTACTTTCGGGGGTTACAGCACCCTTAACGGTCAAGCCAGCCGGCCCTTTACTTATGACACAGGCGCACGCTTGGCACTACTTTGTTGATGCACGTGCGGCTTACTGCGCACACAATTCACAAACACAGAAAATAATTTTTTTTTGGTTTGGACTGGAGTGTACTTTCGGGGGTTACAGCACCCTTAACGGTCAAGCCAGCCGGCCCTTTACTTATGACACAGGTGCACGCTTGGCACTACTTTGTTGATGCACGTGCGGCTACTGCGCACACAATTCACAAACACAGAAAATAATTTTTTTTTTGGGTTTGGACTGGAGTGTACTTTCGGGGGTTACAGCACCCTTAACGGTCAAGCCAGCCGGCCCTTTACTTATGACACAGGCGCACGCTTGGCACTACTTTGTTGATGCACGTGCGGCTACTGCGCACACAATTCACAAACACAGAAAATAATTTTTTTTTTGGTTTGGACTGGAGTGTACTTTCGGGGGTTACAGCACCCTTAACGGTCAAGCCAGCCGGCCCTTTACTTATGACACAGGCGCACGCTTGGCACTACTTTGTTGATGCACGTGCGGCTACTGCGCACACAATTCACAAACACAGAAAATAATTTTTTTTTGGTTTGGACTGGAGTGTACTTTCGGGGGTTACAGCACCCTTTAACGGTCAAGCCAGCCGGCCCTTTACTTATGACACAGGCGCACGCTTGGCACTACTTTGTTGATGCACGTGCGGCTACTGCGCACACAATTCACAAACACAGAAAATATATTATTTTTTTAGCACTTGGGGGGAGCACCCCTGATGGACAGAGCACCCCCTGGACAACACTACAGCACTCCTTTAGGACTGGGACACTGCACAGGACTTTGGAGTGGACACAGCCCCTATGGAGAACTGACTGCACAACACAGTCCAGCCAGCCCCTATGGACTTTGAAGTAGTGGACACAGCCCCTATTAACAACAGCAGCACAGCACAACACAGCCAGCCCCTATGGACTTTGAAGTAGTGGACAACAGCAGCACTACACTACACTACACTACACTACACTACACAGCCCTAACTCCCACCCTCCCTCTTCACTGTCCACAGCCGAGTGAGAAAATGGCGCCGACGCGGGTACCTTATATAGGATCCAAAACCCGCGAGACTCGGAAGGCGGGATGATGACGTTTTGCCTCGATTTCAGATCCGAGTCAGGCGGGAAAAGTCGAGCCTGACTCGGATCGGACTCGGATCGGGGGGGCTCGGGGGGGTTCGGATTTCAGAAATCCGAACCCGCTCACCCCTAATATATATATATATAATTTATTATAATGTGTATCTATATATATATAAAACACACACACACACACATATATATATATATATTAATACATATGCGCCTAATCAGCCGTGTGTGATTTGCTTATTCCAGAGTGCCACCGTGTGGATTACACACACACATATATATATGTATGTGTGCAATCCACACGGTGGCACTCTGGAATAAACATGGGACATGGTCGATCAGCAAATGCTTCAATTGATTTAATGTGTGGCCTTTTTCGGCAAAGTGCCTTGCGACAGGTTGTTCTGATGATTTTCCCGAAATGGCCGCCCTGATGGCCGACCTATGTAGGGCCATCCGTTCCTTCATCATTCGTACCGATTTGCCCACGTATAAAAGGCCACAGGGGACCATGTCCCCAAAACCCTACGGGGTGGGGACAGAGCAGGCAAACTACTACAGGTCGAAGCCCGATGGATTTTTGAACTTAATTCTATGAGTCCATATGGGCTAAACGAGAAGTTATCCTGGAATGTATTTAAGTGATTTATATATTATGAAGCAGTTAAACTAAGCATTATGTCGTATTTCTATGTTACATGATTTTTTGGTCCACTTACATCACTACATCATTTAGACACATTACATTACACGTTATTTCACTTTTCACTTTTATTTAATATTTTATTTTATTTTCATTTTTATTTTCATTTTTATTTTCTTTTTAACTTTATTTTTATTTTTACACACACTTACATTGTTATATTTTTCTCAGTTTGACACACCTATCCGTTTTATTTCTCTTTTGAATTTTTTCACTCATGTTTTTTAGTGTCTTAGGGCCTGATTCAGAGCCGTTCGCTATTTGCGGTCGTTCGTTTAAAAACAAGGGGTGGCTATTCAAATGATCCGTACGCACATTGCAGTCTGTTCACACCTCTAAGTCTGAACGAGCGAGCAAAACATACGCTCGTTTATTTGTTAAAAACGCCCCCTGGCCGCTCGCACCATACGTCATGTCCGCTATTTATTAGCTTAATCGAGTACATCGACCAGCGTATGAACTGCTCGCTATTCTTGTGGTTGGTGTTTGCTACCACAAATTTGCGAGCAGTTCTGGCTCTAAAATAACCAAGTGACGTGGTCACTGACGCTGCTGTTTTAAATATACACACCCATAAAACGCCCGTTTTGACCTTTAAGCACGCCTGCGTTCGGATCTCCACTCCCCATTTTCAAGCACCTTCCCCTGTTACCACCCACATACGCCTCATTCTGTCACTCAAAATAGCAGGCACTCGCTATATAGCGTACAAACGATTTTCGGCCGCACTGACTGGTTCGCGCATGCGTACTAAAAACCGTACGCATGCGCAGATGTGCAAACTTCGCTCGGAACGAGCGTACTGCCGCTAACGAGCGGCTCTGAATGAGGGCCTTAGTTCACTGCACATAATTATACACATACATTTAACACCATTATTCCTATCCATACTTCACTTTTCATGGTCATCCGATTTATCGCTTATTTCTATATTTAATACTTCATGTTTATATTTATATGTACAGTCTTTTTGTGATAGCTCGCTATATTTAATTCGTTTTATGCTACCGTATATTATCAAGTCGTATATACATTTTTTTATATTGATAGTAATGCATTTTATGTTCAGCAATCTATAGACGTCTATTTCCTTTGCATATTTTGTTCATTGTATGATTTAACGGCTCTGCAACACACCTTTCTTTGGTGGTTAGTCATCCCTGTCACTTTCTATATCATTTATCACGAGTTCTACTATTTTTTTCATAGGCGATCCGATCACCATAGTGACCGGACGCCGGGTACGTGGTGACGTCATCAACACAGGCCGTTCTGGCTATTAGTGAATGACTTCCTGTTTCTCCTCCGGTGCGTGCACGCTGCGGTGGCTTCTTCCTATTTAAGGTCAGTTATTAGTTTTATATGTTTACACCTTGATTAAGGGACATGTGAGTCCCGAAACGTCGGATCATGTATTGAGTGCAATACACCATTGTATTTTTTCACAAGTCCTTGAGTGCCGCTGTTTGTTTCCAGTTTTGTGTATCCACTTCTATTCCAGAAGGCACCAGGGCCACCTATCTCAGTTTGGATTGAGTGCCGATCCGAATACCCGCTTATATATATATATATATATATATATATATATATATATATATAAATATATTGATAGATATCGCAGAGACTCTGATTAGGGATGGCATCTGACCATCGATGGTTTGCAAACCATTGATGGTCTGACTGAAAACAAGTAGTTTGCCATTGCTGGTGAGCATCAATGTTGCACCATCGATGGCAACCCTCAATCGATGTTTAGGAAACATCCGCAGTTGTGGTCTACACAGATCTCCTCGGCCAATCGCTAAACAACTGATGGCTTCTAACGATGGTTGAACTATAGATGGTACAGATGTCAATGGCCATCACTACAGTATAACATAAAAATCGCTATTTTTATGGTATTCTGTGTTTTAAAAAAAAAATTCAAATAAAATAGTGATGGATAAGTTTAAAATTATGCTCTTGACCTAATTCAATCATAAAAGAAACCGACAATTTTGGAGTGGTTTTTGGAAAAGAATAAGTCAGTTAAGTGGTTAAGCAAAGTGACACCGCAAAGTATGCCGGACTTGTAGATCAAGTTCTTTATTCACTTCGCCAGGATCCACGGGTGGCCATGATCTTGAAATCTGATCACTACTGTACATTTTAGTAACCGTGCTTGATCCTATGTTTAAGTCGTATTCTGTGTCATTCCGGGCCATTCCGGGAGAGAAAGGTAAGCAGGAGATATCTGTGATACTAGTGTATGGGGACAGCGGCCATTCCGGGAGAGAAAGGTAAGCAGGAGATATCTGTGACACTAGTGTATGGGGACAGCGGCCATTCTGGGAGAGGAAGGTAAGTAGGATATATCTGTGATACTAGTGTATGGGGACAGCGGCCATTCTGGGAGAGGAAGGTAAGTAGGAGATATCTGTGATACTAGTGTATGGGGACAGCAGCCATTCCGGGAGAGGAAAGTAACCAGGATATATCTGTGACAATAGTGTACGAGGACAGCGGGCCATTCTGGGAGAGGAAGGTAAGCAGGAGATATCTGTGATGCTAGTGTATGGGGACAGCGGCCATTCTGGGAGAGGAAGGTAAGCAGGAGATATCTGTGATACTAGTGTATGGGGACAGCGGCCATTCTGGGAGAGGAAGGTAAGCAGGAGATATCTGTGATATTAGTGAATGGGGACAGCTGGTCATTCCGGGAGAGAAAGGTAAGTAGGAGATATCTGTGATACTAGTGTATGGGGACAGCAGGCCTTTCCGGAAGAGGAAGGTAAGTATTAGATATCTGTGATACTAGTGTATGGAGAAAGCGGCCATTCTGGGAGAAAAAGGTAAGTAGGAGATATCTGTGATACTAGTGTATGGGGACAGCGAGCCATTCCGGGAGAGAAAGGTAAGCAGGAGATAGCTGTGATATTGATGTATGGGGACAGTGGGCCATTCCAGGAGAGAAAGGTAAGCAGAAGATATCTGTGATACCAGTGTATGGGGACAGCTGGTCATTCTGGGAGAGAAAGGTAAGTAGGAGATATCTGTGATACTAGTGTATGGGGACAGCAGGCCATTCCGGGAGAGGAAGGTAAGTAGGAGATATCTGTGATACTAGTGTATGGGGACAGCGGGCCATTCCGGGAGAGGAAGGTAAGCAGGAGATATGTGTGATACTAGTGTATGAGGACAGCGTCCATTCCGGGAGAGAAAGGAAAGCAGGAGATATTTGTGATACTAGTGTATGAGGACAGTGGGCCATTCCGGGAGAGGAAGGTAAGCAGGAGATATCTGTGATACTAGTGTATGAAAACAGCAGCCATTCCGGAAGAGAAATGAAAGCAGAAGATATCTGTGATACTAGTGTATGATGACAGTGGGCCATTCCGGGAGAGGAAGGTAAGCAGGAGATATCTGTGATACTAGTGTATGATGACAGTGGGCCATTCCGGGAGAAAAAGGTAAGCAGGAGATATCAGTGATGCTAATGTATGAGGACAGCGGCCATTCCGGGAGAGAAAGGTAAGCAGGAGATATCTGTGATACTAGTGTATGAGGACTGTGGGCCATTCCGGGAGAGGAAGGTAAGCAGGAGATATCTGTGATACTAGTGTATGAGGACAGTGGGCCATTCTGGGAGAGAAAGGTAAGCAGGAGATATATGTGATACTAGTGTATGAGGACAGCGGCCATTCCGGGAGAGGAAGGTAAGTAGGAGATATCTGTGATACTAGTGTATGAGGACAGCGGCCATTCTGGGAGAGGAATGTAAGCAGGAGATATCTGTGATACTAGTGTATGGGGACAGCGGAACATTCCGGGAGAGAAAGGTAAGCAGGAGATATCTGTGTTACTAGTGTATGGGAACAGCGGCCATTCCGGGAGACAATGGTAAGCAGGACATATCTGTGATACTAGTGTATGGGGACAGCGGGCCATTCCGGGAGAGAAAGTTAAGCATGAGATATCTGTGATACTAGTGTATGGGGACAGTGGGCCATTTCGGGAGAGGAAGGTAAGCTGGAGATATCTGTGATACTAGTGTATGGGGACAGCGGCCATTCCGGGAGAGAAAGTTAAGCAGGAGATATCTGTGATACTAGTGTATGGGGTCAGTGGGCCATTCCGGGAGAGGAAGGTAAGCAGGAGATATCTGTGATACTAGTGTATGAGGACTGTGGGCCATTCCGGGAGAGGAAGGAAAGCAGGAGATATCTGTGATACTAGTGTATGAGGACAGTGGGCCATTCTGGGAGAGAAAGGTAAGCAGGAGATATATGTGATACTAGTGTATGAGGACAGCGGCCATTCCGGGAGAGGAAGGTAAGTAGGAGATATCTGTGATACTAGTGTATGAGGACAGCGGCCATTCTGGGAGAGGAATGTAAGCAGGAGATATCTGTGATACTAGTGTATGGGGACAGCGGAACATTCCGGGAGAGAAAGGTAAGCAGGAGATATCTGTGTTACTAGTGTATGGGAACAGCGGCCATTCCGGGAGACAATGGTAAGCAGGACATATCTGTGATACTAGTGTATGGGGACAGCGGGCCATTCCGGGAGAGAAAGTTAAGCATGAGATATCTGTGATACTAGTGTATGGGGACAGTGGGCCATTTCGGGAGAGGAAGGTAAGCTGGAGATATCTGTGATACTAGTGTATGGGGACAGCGGCCATTCCGGGAGAGAAAGTTAAGCAGGAGATATCTGTGATACTAGTGTATGGTGTCAGTGGGCCATTTCGGGAGAGGAAGGTAAGCAGGAGATATGAGTAATACTAGTGTATGAGGACAGTGGCCATTCCAGGAGAGAAAGGTAAGCAGAAGATATATGTGATACTGGTGTATGAGGACAGCGGCCATTCCGGGAGAGGAAGGAAAGTAGGAGATATCTGTGATACTAGTGTATGAAGACAGCAGCCATTCCGGGAGAGGAAGGTAAGCAGGAGATATCTGTGATACTAGTGTATGGGGACAAAGGGACATTCCGGGAGAGAAAGGTAAGCAGGAGATATCTGTGATACTAGTGTATGGGAACAGCAGCCATTCCGGTAGAGGAAGGTAAGCATGACATATCTGTGATACTAGTCTATGGGGACAGCGGCCATTCTGGGAGAGGAAGGTAAGCAGAAGATATATGTGATACTGGTGTATGAGGACAGCGGACATTCCGGGAGAGGAAGGTAAGTAGGAGATATCTGTGATACTAGTGTATGTCAGCGGCCATTCCGGGAGAGAAATGTAAGCAGGAGATAAATGTGATAGTAGTGTATGGGGACAGCGGGCCATTCGGGGAGAGGAAAGTAAGCAGTAGATATGTGTGATACTAGTGTATGAGGACAGTGGGCCATTCTGGGAGAGGAAGGAAAGCAGGAGATATGTGTGATACTAGTGTATGAGGACAGAGGCCATTCAGGGAGAGAAAGGTAAGTAGGACATATCTGTGATACTAGTGTATGGGGACAGTAGGCCATTCGGGAGAGGAAGGTAAGCAGGAGCTATGTGTGATACTAGTGTATGAGGACAGCGTCCATTCCGGGAGAGAAAGGAAAGCAGGAGATATTTGTGATTCTAGTGCATGAGGACAGTGGGCCATTCTGGGAGAGGAAGGTAAGCAGGAGATATGTGTGATACTAGTGTATGAGGACAGCGGACGTTCTGGGAGAGGAAGGTAAGTTGAAGATATATGTGATACTGGTGTATGAGGACAGCGGCCATTCTGGGAAAGGAAGGTAAGTAGGAGATATCTGTGATACTAGTGTATGGGGACAGCGGCCATTCCGGGAGAGAAATGTAAGCAGGAGATATATGTGATACTAGTGTATGAGGACAGCGGCCATTCCGGGAGAGGAAGGTAAGTAGGAGATATCTGTGATACTAGAGTATGAGAACAGCGGCCATTCTGGGAGAGGAAGGTAAGCAGGAGATATCTGTGATACTAGTGTATGGGGACAGCGGGACATTCCGGGAGAGAAAGGTAAGCAGGAGATATCTGTGATACTAGTGTATGGGAACAGCGGCCATTCCGGGAGAGGAAGTTAAGCGGGAGATATCTGTGATATTAGTGTATGGGGACAGCGGGACATTCCGGGAGAGAAAAGTAAGCAGGAGATATCTGTGATACTAGTGTATGGTAACAGTGGCCATTCCGGGAGAAGAAGGTAAGCAGGAGATATCTGTGATACTAGTGTATGGGGACAGCGGGCCATTCCGGGAGAGAAAGGTAAGCAGGAGATATCTGTGATTCTAGTGTATGGGGACAGCGGGACATTCCGGTAGAGAAAGGTCAGCAGGAGATATCTGTGATACTAGTGTATGGGAACAGCTACCATTCTGGTAGAGGAAGGTAAGCAGGACATATCTGTGATACTAGTGTATGGGGACAGCGGGCCATTCCGGGAGAGGAAGGTAAGCAGGAGCTATGTGTGATACTAGTGTATGAGGACAGCGTCCATTCCGGGAGAGAAAGGAAAGCAGGAGATATTTGTGATTCTAGTGCATGAGGACAGTGGGCCATTCTGGGAGAGGAAGGTAAGCAGGAGATATGTGTGATACTAGTGTATGAGGACAGCGGCCATTCTGGGAGAGGAAGGTAAGTTGAAGATATATGTGATACTGGTGTATGAGGACAGCGGCCATTCCGGGAGAGGAAGGTAAGTAGGAGATATCTGTGATACTAGTGTATGAGGAGAGCGGCCATTCCGGGAGAGGAAGGGAAGCAGGAGATATCTGTGATACTAGTGTATGGGGACAGCGGGACATTCTGGGAGAGAAAGGTAAGCAGGAGATATCTGTGATACTAGTGTATGGGGACAGCGGCCATTCCAGGAGATGAAGGTAAGCAGGAGATATCTGTGATACTAGTGTATGGGGACAGCGGACCATTCCGGGAGAGAAAGGTAAGCAGGAGATATCTGTGATACTAGTGTATGGGGACAGCGGGCCATTCCGGGAGAGGAAGGTAAGCAGGAGATATCTGTGATACTATTGTATGAGGACAGCGGCCATTCCGGCAGAGGAGGGTAAGCAGAAGATATATGAGATACTAGTGTATGAGAACAGTGGCCATTCCGGGAGAGGAAGGTAAGTAGGAGATATCTGTGATACTAGTGTATGAGGACAGCGGCCATTCCGGGAGAGAAAGGTAAGCAGGAGATACCTGTGATACTTGTGTATGAGGACAGTGGGCCATTCCTGGAGAGGATGGTAAGCAGGAGATATATGTGATACTAGTGTATGGGGACAGCGGGACATTCCTGGAGAGGAAGGTAAGTAGGAGATATCTGTGATACTAGTGTATGAGGACAGCGGCCATTCCGTGAGAGGAAGGTAAGCAGTAGATATATGTGATACTAGTGTATGGGGACAGCGTGCCATTCCGGGAGAGGAAGGTAAGTAGGAGATATCTGTGATACTAGTGTATGGGGGCAGCGGGCCATTCCGGGAGAAAAAAGTAAGCAGGAGATATCTGTGATACTAGTGTATGGGGACAGTGGCCATTCCGGGAGAGAAAGGTAAGCATGACATATCTGTGATACTAGTGTATGAGGACAGCGGGCCATTCCGGGAGAGCAAGGTAAGTAGGAGATATCTGTGATACTAGTGTATGGGGACATCGGGCCATTCCGAGAGAGGAAGGTAAGCAGGAGATATCTGTGATACTAGTGTATGTGGACAGCGCCCATTCTGGGAGAGGAAGTTAAGTAGGAGATATCTGTGATACTAGTGTATGGGGACAGCGGCCATTCCGGGAGAGGAAGGTAAGCAGGAGATATCTGTGATACTAGTGTATGTGGACAGTGGCCATTCTGGGAGAGGAAGGTAAGTAGGAGATATCTGTGATACTAGTGTATGAGGACAGCGGCCATTCCGGGAGAAGATGGTAAGTAGGAGATATCTGTGATACTAGTGTATGGGGACAGCGGCCATTCTGGGAGAGGAAGGTAAGTAGGAGATATCTGTGATACTAGTGTATGAGGACAGCGGCCATTCCGGGAGAGGATGGTAAGTAGGAGATATCTGTGATACTAGTGTATGGAGTATATACCTGTGAAAATTTCTGCTTTACCTTTTTGATGAATGGCCCAAAAACTTTATTTCTACTGCTGTTTTTGTAGGAATTTAGTGATAACGATTAGGGCTAACCAACATTGCTAATAGTTTATTAATGTTACTACTGACCCGCCTATTGGGCCCCATCACCCTCCAATTGCCCTTTATTCCCCCTTATCCCCATTTGATGTTGGGAGATCAGCCTGCAATCTTCTGTACTTGTGTATCATTATTTGTCACTTCTATTTGCTGGCTCCTGGTAATAAGAATTGAATACAAACTTGCGGCTATAATTTATGGCTACATTTCATTAACACAGGTCAGGCCTAATAGACAAGCCAATAATTACCTTGTTACCAGCCATATAATTGGCTGCGTTCTGGCTACTGACTCAGGGCTCCATCATTTAAATAAAAAAGTAAGAACGAGGAGTCGCTGCCGGGTCTGCGGGGAGCATTGCGGTGGCCGCTTCCCGTCCTCGGAGAATAATTACAACGCAGGCATTATACGAAACATGGAAATCTGACACCGGGCACGGAAAAAGGATTTGGGAAAGGGGAGATCAGGAAGCGCTCCGGAGGGACCATCAGTCCTGGGACATTAGTGCTCTGTAACCACCTGGCTGCCAAATATCAAAGATTCTTTTTTTTTACAAGTTGTTCCAGAGTCTGAATTAGAGAAGCGTCAAATACAGAAATAAATAAAAACATTCTACTGCAATGAATCATTTTATGATAATGTTTTATGAATATGTTTTCCTATGATTAAATATTGTATTAATTGTCTCTACTTATAATTAATTTTATTTTCTGAATTTCTCGCTGCCCAGATAAATCATCCTGCATCAATTTAGACCAGAAGGTATTATTGGGCAGCCAAAGGTCCTCCAAGGTGCGTGCACGCCAATCCAGCCATGAAAAGTGTATCTGCATACGAGGGTGGATCTAAAAGTCCGTGTCCTGATGTAGTAGAGGATGTCGCCCCATATTGATTTTCTTTATTTATGTACTAGAGGTCTTAGTAGAACACTGTGGAATATTATAACACAATTCTTTTATTTTTGCAGGTATTGAATAATAAACGGAACAACATCACTAAAAGTTGAAAAATGGAGAAAACTGAAATTGGAGCCGTCATTAAATATCTGCAAATGAAGAAGATGGCGCTACTGACATCACACTCAGGGGTCTATGTACTAAGCAGTGATAAGAGACAGAGTGAAAAGTGATAAGAAAGTGATAAGGTGCCAACCAATCAGCACACTCACACACTGCACACTCACACACTGCACACTCACACACTGCACACTCACACACTGCACACACACACTGCACACTCACACACTGCACACTCACACACTGCACACTCACACACTGCACACACACACTGCACACTCAAACACTGCACACACACACACTGCACACACACACACTGCACACTCACACACTGCACACACACACTGCACACTCACACACTGCACACACACACACTGCACACTCACACACTGCACACTCACACACTGCACACACACACACTGCACACTCACACACTGCACACTCACACACTGCAGTGCACGCAAACAGGCTCCTGTGTCTGTGTGTGGTGCTGTTCATGTGTTGAAGTGAACCTGCACCTTTTTTTTCTAGGATATCTATCACTGCAGAATACTGTATATATCTATTTTTTTTTCCAGTTGTCTAAAACAAAAAAAAATAGCTGCAGTCTTTTCTAATTGAATGTAAGAATGATATTGTATATCTCAAGACATTTGTTCAGACGAGTGACAGGATCTATTGCTGTTCTGTGTGTTGTCCCCCCACCATCTGCTCCCCAATAATGCTCACAGAGACTCGTTCCTCCACATGTGTGATAACAATTGCTGGTATTTGTGTACAAAAATAGAATATGCTGCAAAAAAATTGCAGAGTCTGTTTTTTTCCAGTGTAAGCGACGGTATGTGGTGTCCGACCCCCCCACCCCCCCATCATCTGTACCCCAAAACAATTCTCAAGTGTAAAAATAATCATTTCCTGCCTTGTGTCAAAAACAAATCTCCATTCTTTTAATGAAACTGCAGGGTGAGGGTAACAGTTCCACCAGCGGAGAGGAGGGGGCCCGTGTACAGACTCAGTGTGGGTCTCCAGCAAACTGGCGCCCACACATTATTCCTGGGGACATATCTACTGCGCATGTACCAGGCACTGAGAAACTGGGCGCCGCCATTTTCCCTGTGATTTCTGCTGTTGTGATATTTGGTGACTGCATCCCCAAATAACATGTGGCCGATATCGGCTCCTTTTTTTTTTTGCTAGCAGCCACAGCCCGCATGAGTTTCTACGGGAGATGCCATGCTGTCAGATTTACCAAGCTCTGTACTGCAAAAGCATCCGAAGCCTGGTCCCCGCAGCGTCTGCCATCTGAAGAGGACGCTGTGTTGCTGTCACCTATGGGCTACGCATTACAAAATTTACCAGGAGAGGGTTTCTGCAGAATCCTCCCCAGCAATGGCTGCTGCACGTCTATGGTCTGCAGACCGTGCATACTGAGGAGCGCTAATAGCGGAGCCAATAGATGCAGCCATACTCCGAGCACATCCCTGGGACTGGTTTCCTTTCACAGCCTCTGTCCCTGCATGTGGCGCTATTATCACATACTGCAATGCGGTCATGGGTGCTAATATCACGCACAGATCACATTGAGTATGTGAGTATTGAAACTTAGGCCCCTGAATTCACCTCAGTCTCATTGTAATGCTTAAGTTGTACGAAACTTGTTCATAAGAATCATGTGTCCATCATTACTTATATACATAATACATAGCATGCACATAACTGTATCCTGATCTTATGAGAATTAGGTTATTCATTTACAAGGTTTAACAAATTGTATTAAAATAACTGTAGGAAATCCCTGTATATCATCTGCTGTCATCCATAAAGAGATCCAAATCAAAGATAACAATGGGAAGAAGAATGGAAACCCCAACAGCAACCCTAACTGCAACTCTAACCCTAAACCGTAACCCTAACCGCAACTCTAACCCCTAACCCTAACTGCAACTCTAACCCTAATTGCAAATCTAACCCTAAACCGTAACCCTAACCGCAACTCTAACCCCTAAACCTAACTGCAACTCTAACCCTAACTGCAACTCTAACCCCTAACCCTAACTGCAACTCTAACCCTAACTGCAACTCTAACCCCTAAACCTAACTGCAACTCTAACCCTAACTGCAACTCTAACCCCTAAACCTAACTGCAACTCTAACCCTAAACCGTAACCCTAACCGCAACTCTAACCCCTAACCCTAACTGCAACTCTAACCCTAACTGAAACTCTAACCCTAATCCTAACCCTAACTGCAACTCTAACCCCTAAACCTAACTGCAACTCTAACCCTAACTGCAACTCTAACCCCTAAACCTAACTGCAACTCTAACCCCTAAACCTAACCGCAACTCTAACCCCTAACCCTAACTGCAACTCTAACCCTAACTGCAACTCTAACCCTAATCCTAACCCTAACTGCAACTCTAACCTTAAACCGTAACCCTAACCGCAACTCTAACCCCTAACCCTAACTGCAACTCTAACCCTAACTGCAACTCTAACCCTAATCCTAACCCTAACTGCAACTCTAAACCCTAAACCTAACTGCAACTCTAACCCTAACTGCAACTCTAAAACCTAAACCTAACTGCAACTCCAACCCCTAAACCTAACTGCAACTCTAACCCTAACTGCAACTCTAACCCCTAAACCTAACTGCAACTCTAACCCTAACTGCAACTCTAACCCTAACCCTAACCCTAACTGCAACTCTAACCCTAACTGCAACTCTAATCCTAAACCGTAACCCTAACCGCAACTCTAACCCCTAACCCTAACTGCAACTCTAACCCAAACTGCAACTCTAACCCCTAAACCTAACTGCAACTCTAACCCAAACTGCAACTATAACCCTAACTGCAACTCTAACCCTAACTGCAACTCTAACCAAAACTGCAACTCTAACCCTAACTGCAACTCTAACCCTAACTGCAACTCTAACCGAAACTGCAACTCTAACCCTAACCCTAACTGCAACTCTAACCGAAACTGCAACTATAACCCTAACTGCAACTCTAACCAAAGCTGCAAATCTAATCCTAACTGCAACTCTAACCCTAACTACAACTCTAACCGAAACTGCAACTCTAACCCTAACCCTAACTGCAACTCTAACCCTAACTGCAACTCTAACCCTAACTACAACTCTAACCGAAACTGCAACTCTAACCCTAACTGCAACTCTAACCCTAATCCTAACTGCAACTCTAACCCTAAACCGTAACGCTAACCGCAACTCTAACCCCTAAACCTAACTGCAACTCTAACCCAAACTGCAACTCTAACCCTAACCCTAACTACAATTCTAACTCTAACTGCAACTCTAACCGAAACTGCAACTCTAACCCTAACTGCAACTCTAACCGAAACTGCAACTCTAACTCTAACCCTAACTGCAACTCTAACCCTAACTGCAACTCTAACCGAAACTGCAACTCTAACCCTAACTGCAACTCTAACCCTAACTGCAACTCTAACCGAAACTGCAACTCTAACCCTAACCCTAACAACAACTCTAACCGAAACTGCAACTCTAATCCTAACTGCAACTCTAACCCTAACTACAACTCTAACCGAAACTGCAACTCTAACCGAAACTGCAACTCTAACCCTAACCCTAACTGCAACTCTAACCCTAACTACAACTCTAACAGAAACTGCAACTCTAACCCTAACTACAACTCTAACCGAAACTGTAACTCTAACCCTAACCCTAACTGCAACTCTAACCCTAACCCTAACTGCAACTCTAACCATAACTGCAACTATAACCCTAATTACAACTCTAACCCTAACTGCAAATCTAACCCTATACCGTAATCCAAACTGCAACTCTAACCCTAACTGCAACTCTAACCCTAACCTTAACTGCAACTCTAACCCTAACTGCAACCCTAACTGCAACTCTAACCCTAACCCTAACTGCAACTCTAACCCTAACCCTAACTACAACTCTAACCCTAACTGCAACTCTAACCAAAACTGCAACTCTAACCCTAACCTTAACTGCAAATCTAACCCTAACTGCAACTCTAACCCTAACCCTAACTGCAACTCTAACACTATCAGCAACTCTAAACCTAACCCTAACTGCAACTCTAACCCTAACTGCAACTCTAACCCTAACTGCAACTCTAATCGAAACTGCAACTCTAACCCTAACCCTAACTGCAACTCTAACCCTAACAGCAACTTTAAACCTAACCCTAACTGCAACTCTAACCCTAACTGCAACTCTAACCCTAACTGCAACTCTAATCGAAACTGAAACTCTAACCCTAACTGCAACTCTAACCCTAACCCTAACTGCAACTCTATCCCTAACTGCAACTCTAACTGAAACTGCAACTCTAACCCTAACCCTAACTTCAACTCTAACCCTAACTGCAACTCTAGCCCTAACTACAACTCTATCCCTAACTGCAACTCTAACCCTATACCGTAACCCTAACTGCAACTCTAACTCTATACCGTAATCCAAACTGCAACTCTAACCCTAACTGCAACTCTATCCCTAAACCGTAACCCAAACTGCAACTCTAATCCTACACCATAACCCTAACCTATACCGTAACCCTAACTGCAACTCTAACCCTATACCGTAACCCTAACTGCAACTCTAACTCTAAACCCTAACCGCAACCCTAACCGTAACCTTCTCTACAACGCTAACTGCAACTCTAACTCTAACCCTAACTGCAACTCTAACCTTAACTGCAACTCTAACCCTAACCCATACTGCAACTCTAACCCTAACCCTAACTGCAACTTTAACCCTAAGCATAACTGCAACTCTAACCCTAACCGTAACCCTAAACACTCACCATTGACAGCACGCCCCTCTTGTAGCGAGACCCATAGCGACGGCTTGCCGGTCACTATCCGGGTCTCGCGCATGCGCACAACGGAGCCGCCTCCGTCATGCGCATGCGCACTAGGCCAACATCGACCCGCTTGCGAGCGCTCAGCGCTCGCGAGCGGGTCTCAATTAGGCCCTCTGTCCCTTAATCCTGTCCACCTCCCTCTCTCTTCCTTTATCTCACTCTCTGTCTATCTCGATCTCTCCTATTCTCCCCCTTCTCCCTCCCTGTCCCTTCCTCCCTCCCTTTCTCTCCTCTTTCCCTCTCTATCCCTCTCTTAGGGGTGTATTCACGATGTTAATTATCAGGGTCCGAATGGACCCCGATAATAAGCATTCTAACTCTACGCGAGCGCCGGAGCAATTCATCATTGCTCCAATGCGGAGACAGCTGATCCGAAAATCAGTTGTCTCCTCAAAGTGTTTCACTGCTCC
This sequence comes from Taudactylus pleione, assembly GCA_031769625.1. Lineage (NCBI taxonomy): Eukaryota > Metazoa > Chordata > Amphibia > Anura > Myobatrachidae > Taudactylus > Taudactylus pleione. Next base: position 331,336 of record JAUIMM010000337.1, read on the forward strand.
TTTCGGAGCAGTGAGACAAGTGCGCATGCATGACCTACTGGTCACCGTAACCCTAAACACAACTCTGGGCCATAGGCTGATTAAGTGTCTCTATGTATTCTCAGTTTCTCTATTCTGTTATATTGCTAACTGCAATTTCTGTTCTAAGCACTGTATATCAACAGGATATATTAATATGTTTTTCTGATGTATGTATTTTGGAATTCAATAAAATTGTTTTAAAAAAAAAACGCAACTCTAACCCTAACAGTAACCCTAACCGCAGCTATAACTCTAACCCTCACCCTAACTGCAACTCTAACCCTCACCCTAACTGCAAATCTAACCCTAACAGTAACCCTAACCACAACTATAACTCTAACCCTAGCTGCAACTCTAACCCTCACCCTAACTGCAAATCTAACCCTAACAGTAACCCTAACCACAACTATAACTCTAAACCCTAATCGCAACCCTAACCTTAACCCTCACCACAACCCTAACCATGACCTTAACCTCAACCCTAACCCTAAACCCTAACCGCAACCCTAACCGCAACCCCCACCATAACCCTAACCGCAACTCTAAATCTCAAACCTAACAGCAACCCTAACCATAACAGCAACCCTAACCATAACCCTAACCATAACTCTAACCCAAAACCCTAACCGTAACCCTAACCGCAACTCTTACGCTAAACCCTAACCACAACTCTAACCGTAACCCTAACCCTAAACCCTAACCACAATTCTAATCGTAACCCACACCACAAGCCTAACCATAACCCTAACCGCAACTCTAACCCTAACCGTAACCGTCACCACAACCCTAACCACAACTCTAACTCTAAACCCTAACAGCAACCCTAACCATAACCCTAACCGCAACCCTAACCATAACCCTAACCACAACTCTAACCCTAAACCCTAACCACAACCCTAACCATAACCCTAACCACAACTCTAACCCTAAACCCTATCTGCACACTCTAACCGTAACCCTAACCGCAACCCTAACCACAACCCTAACCGTAACCCTCACCACAACCCTAACCATAGCCGCAACTCTAACTCTAAACCCTCACAGCAACCCTAACCATAACCCTAACTGCAACCCTAACCATAACCGCAACTCTAACCCTAAACATTAACCGCAACATTAACCGTAACCCTAACCACAACTCTTACCCTAAACCCTAACCATAAACCTAACCCTAAACTCTAACCTCAACCAGAATCGCAACCCTAACTGTAACTCTAACATCAACTATAACCATAAACCCTAATCGCAACCATAACCCTAATCGTAACTGTAACCCTAACCACAACCCTAACTAAAACCCTAACCGCCCTTACCCTCTGCCCTAACCACAACTCTAACCATAACCTTAACCATAAAACTAAACACTAACCTCAACCCTAAGCGCAACTCTAACCGTAACCCTAACTGCAACTCTAACCCTAGACCCTTACCACAACCCTAACCCTAAATCCTAACCGCATCTCTAACCGTAAACCTTACCACATCTCTAACATTAAACCCTAACAGTAACCCTAACCGCAATCCTAACCATAACCACAACTCTAACTCTAAACCCTAACAGCAACACTAACCCTAACCGCAACCCTAACCATAACCCTAACCGCAACTCTAACCCTAAACCCTAACTTCAACCCTAACCGTAACTCTAACCTCAACCCTTACCCTAAACCCTAACCGCAGCTCTAACCATAACCCTAACCTTAAACTCTAACCTCAACCAGAAGTGCAACCCTAACTGTAACCCTAACCGCAACTCTAACCCTAAGCCCTAACCGCAACCATAACCCTAACCACAATCCTAACCATAACCTTAACTGCAACTCTTACCCTAAACCCTAACCGCAACTCTAACCATAACCGTAACATTAACCCTAAATGCTAACCTCAACCCTAAGCGCAACTCTAACCATAACCAAAACTGCAACCATAACCTCAATCCTAACTGCAACCCTAACTAGAACCCTTACCACAACCCTAACCATAACCCTATCCGCAGCTCTAACCCTAAACCCTAACCACAGCTCAAACCCTAAACCCTAACCGCAACCCTAACCGTAGCCCTAAACTCAACCCTTACTGCAACCCTAACCATAACCCTAACCGCAACCATAACCGCAACCCTAACCATAACCCCAACCACAACTCTAACCCTAAACCTTAACCGCAAACCTAACCATAAACCCTAACTGCAACACTAACCAGGGCCGGATTATAGGCGGGGCGAATGGGGCGGTTGTCCAGGGGCCCCCACAATTTGGGGGCCCCCACAGTGCCGCAAACATTGGCCGGAACCTGGCCACTCTAAAAATTCACTGGCTGGCTCTTTTGTCCCGCCTCCCGGCAGCATCACGCAGCACACAGCAGCCACAGTCAGTGCAGCAGCACCCTTGATGACCGTGGCTGACTGCAAAAGCCCCGCCCCTTTGATGAACTAATGCCGCGATTCACGTGTGGGAAGGGGGCGGGGCCTAATTCTGCGAACTGCCCACCCCTTTTAGAAAAGCTGGTAGTGGGGACTGCTGGTATTACAACAGGTAAGAGTTTGGTACTGAGAGAGCGTGCACACACTCCTTTACTCCCTCTCAATCTCTCTCTCTTCCTCACTACCTCCACTGCTCTCTCTGGCCCTGATTCAGAGTCGGACGCTATTTGCAGACGGTCGTTCCAAAAAAGGGGCCGGCTATTTAAATTGAGCGCTCGCTCTTTGCGGTTTGTTGATGCCTCTATGTCTGAGTGAGCCAACGAAAAACGTGCTCGCTATTTTGTAAAGACGCCCCTTTTCCGTTCGCATCACATGTCATCTCCGGTATTTATTAGATTAATCGGGTACATCGAAAGGCATCTGAACTGCTCGCAGTGCTTGTGGTAGGTTTTTCTTACCGCTATCACTGTAAGCAGTTAAGGCTAAAAGACAACCAAGTGACGTGGTCGATGACGCTCCTTTGCTAATTATGCACACCCATTAAACTCCCTTTTGACCGTTTGGCACGCCTGCGTTCGGATCTCCACTCCCCCGTTTTCAAGCACCTTCCCCTGTTACCACCCACAAACGGTACATTCTGTCAATCAAATTAGCAGCCCCTCGCTGTTTTGCGAGCGCACGATTTCCAACCGCAATGACTGGTTTGCGCATGCGCATTACGACCCATACGCATGCGCAGTTGTGCGAACATTGCTCAGAGCGAACGAGCGGCCGCTTATGAGCGGCTCTGAATCAGGCCCAGGGCACCACAGGGCAGGTGGCGCTGTTTGGGCCTGTCAAATTTCTGTTTATTGTCATTCTTCCTTGTAGCTTCCTCTTATTTCATCCCCAGCATCTCCTGGCCTCCCCTATCTCTTCCCTGGCCCTTCCCCATGAGGCCATGGACCTCTCTCAGGTGCACTATATTATGTACCTATTTATCCCCAGCATCTCCCGGCCTCGCCTATCTCTTCCCTGGCCCTTCCCCATGAGGCCATGGCCCTCTCTCAGGTGCACTATATTATGTCCCTATTTATCCCCAGCATCTCCTGGCCTCTCCTATCTCTTCCCTGGCCCTTCCCCATGAGGCCATGGCCCTCTCTCAGGTGCACTATATTATGTCCCTATTTATCCCCAGCATCTCCTGGCCTCTCCTATCTCTTCCCTGGCCCTTCCCCATGAGGCCATGGCCCTCTCTCAGGTGCACTATATTATGTCCCTATTTATCCCCAGCATCTCCTGGCCTCCCCTATCTCTTCCCTGGCCCTTCCCCATGAGGCCATGGCCCTCTCTCAGGTGCACTATATTATGTCCCTATTTATCCCCAGCGTCTCCTGGCCTCCCCTATCTCTTCCCTGGCCCTTCCCCATGAGGCTATGGCCCTCTCTCAGGTGCACTATATTATGTCCCTATTTATCCCCAGCATCTCCTGGCCTCCCCTATCTCTTCCCTGGCCCTTCCCCATGAGACCATGGCCCACTCTCAGGTGCACTATATTATGTCCCTATTTATCCCCAGCATCTCCTGGCCTCTCCTGTCTCTTCCATGGCCCTTCCCCATGAGGCCATGGTGCTTTTTAGGGTGCATTATGTCCCTTTGAAAAATGAGGGGGGCGCCAATGCTCTTTCTGGCACAGGGCACCAAAATGTCTAGTTACGGCTCTGGTATGTAGCATAATACTTACATTATATCTCAATAGTAACTGATTATTGTGAGGTGTGGATTATGAATAATAATAAGTATAACTGACTTTACTTGGAGAATCTAAGCTATTTAGAGGGAATGGTATTTGTGTTTTATAATAAATATTCTGTGAATCATATCCTATTTTATTCTTAACTGCAGATTTAGCTTTGTACTGTATATCTGACAGCTTCGCATCCCCCATGTAAACCTATATAATAAATAGATATATTATTTGGGGATACAGTCACCAAATTGACAGCATGCTGGGAGTTTTAGTTCCACAACAGATGGGGAACCACAGGAGGCCTACTGTACATCAGCTACACAGAGACCTCCAACATCTGCATAATTACATTTAATACTTACATTTCCTAATATAAGTGACGGTTCTCCTATGGATTGTTTGCCAAGATACAACAGAATGCCAACCATAGTGTGCCATCCATAGTGTGCCACCCATAGCGTGCCATCCATAGTGTGCCATCCATAGCGTGCCACCCATAGCATGCCATCCATAGTGTGCCATCCATAGCGTGCCACCCATAGCGTGCCATCCATAGTGTGCCATCCATAGCGTGCCATCGATAGCGTGCCACCCATAGTGTGCCATACATAGCATGCCATCCATAGCGTGGCACAGAACAGCGCCTCTAGCGGACGGCAAGTGAAAAACAGTGGGAAGCTTTGTACGTGCAATCAGAGCATTGCTCCGCCATGTGTATTATTATTGTAAAAGGAAATAAATTCAGTCCAAAACATATTTTATCTTCAAAATTACTCCCAGGCGTTGTACATGTGCTGTAAGTAGACAATTACAAGATATTACCTCGTATGAATGAGGGGGCACCTGCGGGGTTTGGGGGTAGCACAGCAAATGGGGCTGTGTGTGAGTGTAATGGTGCAAACGCGTCACCGTGTCCCCTCCCCCCACTGTACAATGCTGAGATTACTGAGATTACCGCCATTGTAAACGATGACATGTCTACGATGACACGACTGAGCTTGAATCACGCCATCGGCCACCCGGACCGCCCACTTTACTGGGTAACGCCCACTTTCTCAGGCCAAGGCAGCGCGCACACAGCAGCCTCTGGAAGACTTGAATGCTCTCCCATGCGCCCGAGATTCGGGAGCCTCCCGGCTGTTACAGGAGATTAGGCAAATATGAAGCTATGGGGAAAGCGCGAGGGCCACAGCCAACACAGCACTTCCGGTACATATTAGGGACAGAATAAATAGGTCCATAAGTCTCACTACATAGTTTTCTTGAGGGATCAGACTAAACGTATATTATCTACATTAGGAGAGACGAATTCGATCACAACAAGCTGAGACCACTCCTGGATTTACACAACGTGATGACAAATAGCAGATACTGATACTGGATACTATGTTGTGTTTTCTATTGTATTATTGTATTTTTATGATGCACACACTGAGGTCTGTTTATGTTGTTCCCCCCATTGCTGTTTATTGTATGCGCCGAGTACAGCTTTCCTCGGTACATAGCCCAACGTTCATATTCTCCCCTGGAAAAATACACCAGCAATGTACTGTATATATATATATATACTATATATATATATTTGTGTAACAGCCGAGATCTGTGGAAGTGCAACCTATAAATCACAGAGCAACAAGTTCTCGGCGTGAGGAACCTGCGCGCCTCACATCACTTGTGTGAAACGCTGATAGGCTGTGACACAATAATAATATGACCTCAGGTGTGCCAGATGTTCCACTGACACCAGCAGGAACGTGAGAAGACCTTCAACCCCGATCTGTGAAGAATCTCACAAATATTCAGTGGGAATTTCTGCAAATGAAAATGTATTGACAAGTATGATAGTTAGCAGGAGTGGGGATAGGATTAGTAAAACGCATCATCTGTTTCTCATCTGAGAGTTATGGGAAATGATGATGTTTTCATGGATTTTCTGTGGTAGAGATGAATCGGCTGCTGTACAGAGTGGTCGCCATCGTTCCTCCTTTGTGACTCGGGGTCTCACAGTGGAATCTGGCCTTTAGTGTTCTGTGCAGAATTCCACCTAAAGTCAGCGCTGGGACCGGAAATGCCGCCGTTGTTATACCCAGAATGCATCAGGACCATCGTCAACACAGATCTATGTATCGGCTACATGATTAGTGGCAAGCGGAAGTACAGTGCGGGAATAATTGTATCACTGGATCTTTGCACCTCAGCAAAATTTCCTGTTTTATTGCTAAATTCGCTCATCTCTAGGTTTTTAGCCAGAGAAAGTGATCGTTAAACCAAACAGCCTGGTTAGGATACACTGGACTGGTGTCTCTGGGGTCATCTTGCTACCCACTGGTGTGTACCATACATTTCTAACATTATGTGTACTCCGTACAGTGGGCCTGATTCATTACAGATCGCAACTGCGATAGCGGCTGCGATTACGCACGCGGTCTTACTGTGATGATATGCTAATCCTCTGCGATCGCTATGCCGACTGTGTAGTTTGTGTAACCCACTTCCCCTCATAGGTTATAAAGGGGCTCCTGTGGGACGGTATATATTATTTATATATATATATTTTAGGGGTGTGCACCGCCCACTTTTCGTGTTTTGGTTTTGGATCTGGATCTTACTTTGTGTTTTGTGTTTAGGAACAGCTAAAATCACAGGATTTGTTTTTTTTTTTGTTCCTATGCCACTATTAACCTCAATAACATTTATTTACACTCATTTCCAGTCTATTCTGAACACCTCACACCTCACAATATTGTTTTTAGGCCAGAAGGTTGCACCGAGGTAGCTGGATGACTATGCTAAGCGACACGAGTGGGCGGCACAAACACGTGACCCATCTAGGCGTGACACTGCAGTGGCAGACAGGATGGCAGTTTGAAAAGCTAGGCCCCAAACAGTACATAATGCAAAGAAAAAAAAGAAGTGCAAGATGGAATTGTCCATGGGTATGTTATGTTGTTTTGATGAACATCATCTTCTCCACATTTTGTGGAAGCAACCTCCTACGCCTTTTGCTGACAAGGTTCCCGGCTGCACTAAACACTCTTTCGGAGTACACACTGGAAGAGGGGCAACTTAGGTAAAATGGAGCCAGTTTGTAAAGGGGCCTTCAAATTGCCTCTTTATCCTGCCAGTACAGGTACGGACTGTCTGATATGCCTACTTGGATGCTGTCACCGATATAATCCTCCACCATTCTGTCAATGGTGACAGTATCATATGCAGTGACAGTAGACATGTCAGAAATTGTTGGCAGGTACTTCATTCCGGACCAGATGTCCAAACTTGGTCCTGTCTGCCCTGCATCACCGCCAGTGGGTTGCTTAGGATACCTAAGTTTTTTCCTGGCAGCCCCAGTTGTGGGAGAAAATTAAGAAGGAGTTGTTGACCTGTCACGTTCTGCTTCAGCTGACAGTGTTTTCACCAGCAGGTCTTTGCACCTCTGCAGGCTTGTGTCCACCAGAAAGAGAGATACCACGTAGGCTTTAAACCTAGGATCGAGCACAGTGGCCAAAATATGGTGGTCTGATTTCAACAGATTGACCACCCTGGAATCCTGGCAAAGCGAATGAACGGCTTCATCCACAAGTCCCACATACTGAGCGGAATCGCTCCATCTTAGCTCCTCCTTCACTTTCTCCAGCTGCTTCTGCAAAAGCCTGATGAGAGGAATGACCTGACTTAAGCTGACAGTGTCTAAACTAACTTCACGTGCGGCAAGTTCGTAGGGCTGGAGAACCTTGCACAACATGAAAATCATTCTCAACAGCACTTGAGTCAAGTTTCAGGCCCCCTCCTTTGCCTATGTCATAGGTGGATGTATAGGCTTAAATGGCCTTTTGCTGCTCCTCCATCCTCTGAAGCATATAGAGGGTTGAGTTTCACCGCGTCACAACCTCTTGCTTCAGGTGATGGCAGGGCAGGTTCAAGAGTGGTTGGTGGTGCTCCAGTCTTTGGCACGCAGTTGCTGAATGGCAAAAGTGGCCAGAAATTTTTTGGCCCACCCAAAGCATCTCCTGCACACCCCTGTCGTTTTTCAAAAAATTCTGCACCACCAAATTTATTGTGTGAGCAAAACATGGAACATGCTGGAATTTGCCCAGATGTGGTACAAACTAATGTATCATTGCACGGACAGGGAACAGTACGGAGCCACGAGGTGCCATATGGGCAGGAGCACCCTGTGGCTTATTTGAGCAGGATACTGCTATGGTGGGAGGTGGGGTATGCCACAACTGGAACACAGTGGTTGGCAATTGTTTGGTCATTGGACCACCTTCAGCACTATGCATGTGACTGGCCCCCCACGGGGGGAAACTGATAGACTGTTGCAGTGGAGCCTTGGACTTCAGTAGGACTATTTGGACATTGTCTGCAGACAAGGAGAGGCCCAGTGCAATATGGCTGAACAGTCTAGACTAGAGGCAAAGCCCCCCAGGTAGCATCCTTTCACCCCAAAAGACTTTGGGACCAGGAGCCAAATCGTTGGGACATGGCCCTCTGGTGGCCCACATGGATGGGGGGAGAAGTGTGGCCGGAGGCCGACCACACGTGATTAAAATGGCTGCCAAGACATTGACGGGATTAACCCTCATGCCAATGCACCATTTTTAAAAGGGCTGTAATGTGTTTGAACATGTTATATTCAATGTTCTGTGCACAGTTGTGGATTTGTACTTTTAAATGTATTGCCTATGCACTTATAAGGAATGAATAAGTTATTTTGTTTTAGACGGCTGTAACATTTAGGGCTCTATTTATTAACATTATTTTGACACCCTTTTCACATTATTTTAGTATCACCTGTAGTTATTACAGGGCAATTGGAGTAGAATTCGTAAAATTCAACTCCAACCCCTAAGTATCACTTATTTTTAGTAATCAGATGCATTTACCCATATTTGTAATGGGAAATGTGATCTGGCTGGCAGTTACAAAAAATAAATTGTGAAAAGAATACTTAGGGAGGCCCTGCGATAATAACACCTGGAGGTGGCTTTATCCAGGGTCTCCCCCGGTTACCGGACTCCTGCTCTGCTCTAACGGGGAGAGCAGAGCCGGGAACCGGTCCCTGTAATCAGCTGTGTGGTCTAAACAGACCACAAGCTGATACACTGCAAAAAAAAAATAGTAAAAAAAAATTAACTTACCTGACTCCAGGGACCGGTGATCGGGGCTCCGGGTGATGTCCTCCCTCCGGTCAGCTGGTCTCCCATGCTGCACTGTGGCCCGGTCATCAGGTGATCGGGTCCCAGTGCAGTATGGGATATCACCTGACCGGTGGCATGGAGAACATCACCGGAGGCCCGGATCATGCAGGTAAGTGTAATTAAGGGAGGGGGCGGGGTTCGCGGGGGTGCCGCGATCACAGGGGTGGGGCTTAGCACCAGGGGCGGGGCTGAGCACTGGAGGGGTAGCAGCGGTGGCCGGTCAGCGCATGCAGTACTTTTTCACTGTATTTTTTTCAGAAAATTCCGTGACTAGTGTGCGGATGGGATTCGCAGGGACAGAGCTTTATTGCAAGCTCTGTCCCTGCAAGGGATTTGTAGTAAATCCCTGTGATATTGCCTGAACTCGCAATGCGAATTCAGTTGTTAATATCACACTACAATCTGCATTCAATATGCGGATTGTAGTAAATAGAGCCCTTAGAAGCAAATGGTTATGAGACATTCTCACCTGCTAGTGATATGTTCATTATCCTGATGTAGTGGCCAAACCCTTCGTTTAGCACTTTCATTGAAAACGGCACTGCAGAGGTCTCCGGTGTGTCTATGTACAATACCAGCAAGTTTGGTTAAAACAATTTGTTTGTGTTTAAGAAGCTTCTATTGTGTGTAAGAACTTAGAAGGTGTTAAGTCTCAAAAAGCCAAAACTGGTTTAGTCATAGACATGTGAAAAGACGAATGCAATAGAAATTTGCATTATATTTACCTTTTCAGAAACAGTATATGGTAACTCAGTTTGTGCTTAGGACACTGAGGACACTTTTTCCGACGTCTCTGTACATTCTCGGTATCGCCTGCCTAGTGAAGTGGAATCTAGACGGGATTTGGTACCGGGGACACACTACCTCCATCAATTGTCTAAATCCCTCTGCACCAATGGCGGATACCGGACGCACGTCTAACACCAACATAGCAGTCAAGGCCTCAGTTATCCGTTTTGCTTCAGGATGACTGCTGTCGTACTTCATCCTCCTCGCTAAGGACTGTTGGAGGGTCAATTGTTTAGTAAAAGTAGTGATGTTCCTACTTCCTCTCTGGGATGATGAACGACTCACAGCAGCAGCGACAGCAGTAGGCGTAGCAATGCAGGATCCTCCGGAGGAATCCCGGATAGGAGAGTCAGTCATGCCAGTGACATGGCCTGCAGGACTACTTCCAATCCTGACTAAGGAGGAAATTGATGAGGAGGGAGTTGACGGTGTGGTTTGCAGGTGTTTGGATACAACAGGACAAAGGGATTTAGGTGTCCCTGGACTGCTTATGGTCTTAGCCAAAGCTTCTGAACTTGACAGTAACATTTTATGAACGCGCTGCAGGTGCCGTATAAGGGAGGATGTTCCTAGATGGTTAATGTCCTTACCCCTACTTATTTCACCTTTACATATGGTACATATGGCAAGACAGTAGTTGTCCGAATTTGGACTGAAATATTTCCAGACCAAAGAGGTGGAATGTTTGGTCTTCTGCCCAGGCATGACCGTGATGGGCTTTTTCATCCCACGGACAACAACTGTCTCCCCCGGATCCTGATTTAAACAAACCACATCACCATCAGAATCCTCCTCGCCAACTTCCTCCTCAGCGCCAGCTACACCAGTATCCTCATCCTGTTGTACTTCAACAGTGACATCTTCAATTTGAATATCAACAACTGGACTGTGGGTGCTCCTTCCAGCACTTACAGAGGGAATGCAAATGTTGGAAGGAGCCAACTCTTCCCGTCCAGTGCTGGGAAGGTCAGGTATCGCAACCGCCGCCACACTTGGACTCTCCTTGGGGATTTGTGATATCTTCTTAGAATGTATTTGTATGAGTGTACCCCTACAGCAGACAGGGAAACCCCTGTAAAAATGATTTGCATGAGCATAGCCGTACAGCAGACAGGGCACCCCCTGTAAAAATTATTTGTAAGAGCGTACCCCTACAGCAGACAGGGCACCCCTGTAAAAATTATTTGTATGAGTGTACCCCTACAGCAGACAGGGCAGCCCCTGGACAACACAGCACTACAGCCAGCCCCTATGGACAGGACAACAGTCAGCCCCTATATGGACAAGGACAACAGTAGCCATCCAGCCCCTATGTATTGTATATGGTAAACAGTAGGCAGCCAGCCCCTATGATTGTATATGGACAAAGGCAGCCAGCCAGCCCCTATGGTCAGCATCAGCAACAGCTCCCACCCTCCCTCTTCACAGTAGCCAGCCGTACTTTATTATTTTTTATTTTTATAACAGTCCGTCTAACACACTGAGCTCCCAGCTCCCACCTAACTCACAGCCGGAATGAAAAATGGCGGCGATGACGGGACCTTTTATAGAATCCAAAACCCAAGAGAATCCAACAGCGGGATAATGACATTTTGCCTCGATTTCAGATCCGAGGCTCGGATCGGGGGGTTTCGGATTTCGGAAATCCGAACCCGCTCACCCCTAATATATATATAAAAAGTAACAATTGCAAGTGACAGAAGAATTCGGCATAAGACCAGCATGAGATACATGAACATTACAGATGCCTGGTTCTGTGTACCTTCTATGGACTGGCTTCCAACCTGTACTAGCTGATGTCGCCCAGAACTGCTGGAACTGGCAACCTTGTCCCTGATGTCAGCTCAAATGGACAGTACTAAGCTCTCAGGCTACAGAGGAAAGTGCATTGTGATCTTGTCCTAATCCCCTGGACATCACAGGAAATAGATGATATTGTTCAGACTTTCGTTTCAGAATAAATAACAAAAACTTACAACTCACACAAGAAAAGACATATTGGAGGGCTTAGTAGATGGAGCAATGATTGTCAATGGTTTCCTCCACTCTATACATCTTATGTTAAACAATAATACACAACCAAAAAACTCAGATATTCATGTATAAAACATGTTAGTAAAGGCACCGCCCTGACACAACCCCACATAAGTGATATATACTCAGCATAAGTGATAAGTAACCCGCATAAGTGATACATTACTATGAATACCTAATGATCTATACACCCTAAATGTCCCTATATAGCGTTGTGAGTCGCATAAGAAATAATTGCTTTCCAGACTTTGATTGTGGTTCCAAAGCACAAAAAGATATTATTCAACAAAAAGCAGATAGTTACATTCTGTGATCTAAATACAATTAGTGCAAACAAATTATACAATCACTAGGTACAGTCGATACATACGCATGCGCTCTGGATCCTGATTTCCCAGCATCAACTATGAAACCTCCATCAACAGGAAAAGATGACTATCAGATTCAGAGTGCCTGCTTATGTACCCTTACTGAGATAGGCAATAAAATAGAACTAGTTGGCATAATCCCATTGGTTCTTCTTCCTGGTTCTTCTGTTACGATGCAGTTCATAGGTCAGTTTGTTTTGTAATTGTTCAGCCTCCAACAGCTTCTTTGTGTCCATTTTCCCGCTGAAGAACGAGTCTAAACTGGCTAATAAACATTACATTACTGAGTACATTTCAATGCCTATCTCTCTATGATCCATAATTCACAGACGCATGTTGCGTTTTCCTTGCCGATGGAACTGGAAGTCTGCAAATAAACAGTGGTTCAGAATAGCACCAAACACAGTCTGCTTGTCATGTACTAAACCTGAGATCTTAAATACAGTCAATTCATAACATAGTTAATAATGAATATAACCTTGAATATTAACCTTAATGCTAGGGAACCTTTCTATGTAAGTGTGCAATGTGTAAGTGTAGGGATATTAAGAAAAGACGCTAGTTAGCGCTGTGCGTCTACGTGTTTTTGGAGTACACCGTGGTACGTGTTTTGCAGGATTGTTCATATTATATGTTTTAGTAAATGTATGTATTTATATAATGAGGACTTTTAACATTGTTCTATTGCGTGGGAATCGCTCAACGCTAAATAATAACATTGCCGTAAGTACTGATATTGTGTGAGATTCGCTAAAATGGCGTTGGGTGGCCATTCGCAAAATGGCGTCTTGTTGCCATTCGCAAAATGGCATTGTGCAGATTTTAATTTTAACAGATCCTGTGTCAGCCAATCATCCGGCTTCGTCATACCCCACAAGTGATACAATGTGTCTGGTTAAAAGATCAAAGTACTGGAAGTGTCAGGGTGATACAGAGTGGTACAATATACATTATAATAACTAATAAAATATGCAGTGGGTATATTTACATGGCTTTGGGTGGAGCACAATGCGTGACAAGGGGTCATTTGGGTGGAGCACAATGTGTGACAAGGGGTGATTTGGGTGTAGCACAATGTATGACAAGAGGTAATTTGGGTGGAGCATAATGTGTGACAATGGGTGATTTGGGTGGAGCACAATGTATGACAATGGGTGATTTGGGTGGAGCACAATACGTGATAATGGGTGATTTGGGTAGAGCACAATGTGCGACAATGGGTGATTTGGGTGGAGCAGAATGTGTGATAAGGGGTGATTTGGGTGGAGCACAATGTGTGACAATGTGTGATTTGGGTGGAGCACAATGTGTGACAAGGGGTCATTTGGGTGGAGCACAATGTCAGATAAGGAGTGATTTGGGTGAAACACAATGTGTGACAAGGGGTGATTTGGGTGGAGCAAAATATGTGACAAGTGCTGATTTGGGTGGAGTACAATGTGTGACAAGGGGTGTTTTGGGTGGAGCATTATGTATGACAAGGGCTGATTTGGGTGGAGTACAATGTGTGACAAGGGGTGATTTGGATGGAGCACAATGTATGACAATGGATGATTTGAGTGGAGCACAATGTATGACAAGAGGTGATTTGGGTGGAGCACAATACGTGATAAGGGGTGATTTGGGTGCAGCATAATGTGTGTCAATTGGTGATTTGGGTGGAGCAGAATGTGTGATAAGGGGTGATTTGGGTGGAGCACAATGTCAGATGAGGAGTGATTTGGGTGAAACACAATGTGCGACAAGGGGTAATTTGGGTGGAGCAAAATATGTGACAAGGGCTTAATTGGGTGGAGTACAATGTGTGACAAGGGGTTATTTGGGTGTAGCAAAATGTGTAACAAGGGGTGTTTTGGGTGGAGCATTATGTGTGACAAGGGTTATTTGGGTGGAGCACAATGTGTGACAAGGGCTGATTTGGGTGGAGTACAATGTGTGCCAATGGGTGATTTAGGTGGAGTACAATGTGTGACAATGGGAGATTTGGGTGGAGCACAATGTGAGATAAGGGGTGATTTGAGTGAAACACAATGTGTGACAAGGGGTGATTTCGGTGGAGTACAATGTGTGACAATGGGAGATTTGGGTGGAGCACAATGTGAGATAAGGGGTGATTTGGGTGAAACACAATGTGTGACAAGGGATGATTTGGGTGGAGCATAATGTGTGACAAGGGATGATTTGGGTGGAGTACAATATGTGACAAGGGGTGATTTGGGTGGAGTACAATGTGCGACAAGGGGTGATTTGGGTGGAGGATTATGTGTGACAAGAGCTGATTTGGGTGGAATACAATGTGTGACAAAGGGTGTGTGACCGAATGGCCTCTTGCCGACTCCCAATCACAGGTTGGGGATTCGATCCCCACTTGACCTTGGGGTATCAAGGATTCCCACTTACCATCAGTGACCACCTGCCACAGACTCTGCCCACTGCACTGTGGACGTATAACCAGGTTGCCACCACCGAGCTCCTCCTATCAGCACTCAGAACCACTTATGAACACCCAGGCTTCTACCTCGGCACCTGGAACAGCTTCTGCTGGCATATGCGTTGACTAGCTGTGGCCACACCCCGTGATTGGTGTCGGCTGATTCCTACTGATCCCTCTCAATGGACCAGGGTCTGCATGGTAGCTTGGCAGAGGGCTTGCTTTTGGAGATGCGGAGCTCCACCCAGAACAGCCGGAGAACGGAATAGCGTTTGGCACCATTCTGTTGGTCGCAGGATTGAGATAGAATCATAGTAAAGGCAAGATGTTTATTGCTCAATGGTCCTCAAAAAGACCCGTCCTTCCGAATGAAGGGGTTCATCAGAATACAGAAATCTTATCAATCAGCAGTTCTTCTCCTAAAAGAATTTACAGGGTTGTACAATTTTTACCAGGCAGGAAGCCTCCTATTATGCTACTCCAATACACATTACCACAGGGGGTAAGTCCGCCCTGGGTTCGTCTTAGCCAATCAGGCTATCTCACAAACATAAACACATCTTATATTTCACAGAAATTAAATCAAATTCCTTGTTACCACCCAAAAACAGTTCGTTTCCCTAAGCACAAACTGAGTTAGCATATACTGTTTCTGAAAATGTAAATATAATGCAAATTTCTATTGCATTCGTCCTTTCACATGTCTATGACTAAACCAGTTTTTGCTTTCTGAGACTTAACACCTTCTAAGTTCATACACACAATAGAAGCTTCTTAAACACAAACAAATTGTTTTTACCAAACTTGCAGGGATATTGTACATAGAGACACACCGGAGACCTCTGCAGTGCCTTCTTCAATGAAAGTGCTAAACGAAGGGTTTGGCCACTACATCAGGATAATGAACATATCACTAGGAGGTGAGAATGTCTCATAACCATTTGCTTCTAAATGTTACAGCCGTATAAAACAAAATAACATACATTCGTTATAAGTGCATAGGCAATACATTTTAAAGTACATATCCACAACTGTGCACAGAACATTGAATATAACATGTTCAAACACATTACATGGCATGAGGGTTAATCCGCGTTCTCAGTGACGTCACTGGCTCCTAATGAATGGATAGGCTGCATTCTCAGTGATGTCACTGGTTCCAAGTGACTGGATAGGCTGCATTCTCAGTGATATCACTGGCTCCTAGTGACTGGATAGGCTGCACTCTCAGCAATGTCACTGGCTCCTAGTGACTGGATAGGCTGCACTCTCAGCAATGTCACTGGCTCCTAGTGACTGGATAGGCTGCACTCTCAGTAATATCACTGGCTCCTAGTGACTGGATAGGCTGCATTCTCAGTGATGTCACTGGCTCCTAATGAATGGATAGGCTGCATTCTCAGTGATGTCACTGGCTCCTAGTGACTGGATAGGCTGCACACTCAGTAATGTGACTGGCTCCTAATGAATGGATAGGCTGCATTCTCAGTGATGTCACTGGTTACTAGTGACTGGATAGGCTGCATTATCAGTGATGTCACTGGTTCCTAGTGACTGGATAGGCTGCATTCTCAGTAATGTCACTGGTTCCTAGTAACTGGATAGGCTGCATTCTCAGTAATATCACTGGCACCTAGTGACTGGATAGGCTACATTCTCAGTGACGTCACTGGCTCCTAGTGACTGGATAGGCTGCTTTCTCAGTGATGTCACTGACTCTTATTGACTGTATAGGCTGCACTCTCAGTGATGTCACTGGTTATTAGTGACTGGATAGGCTGCACTGTCAGTAATGTCACTGGCTCCTAGTAACTGGATAGGCTGCATTGTCAGTGATGTCACTGGCTCCTAGTGACTGGATAGGCTGCACTTTCAGTAATGTCACTGGCTCCTAGTGACTGGATAGGCTGCATTCTTAGTGATGTCACTGGCTCCTAGTGACTGGATAGGCTGCACTCTCAGTAATGTCACTGGCTCCTAGTAACTGGATAGGCTGCATTCTCAGTAATGTCACTGGCTCCTAGTAACTGGATAGGTTGCATTCTCAGTGATGTCACTGACTCCTATTGACTGTATAGGCTGCTTTTTCAGTGATGTCACTGGCTCCTAGTGACTGGATAGGCTACATTCTCAGTGATGTCACTGGTTCCTAGTGACTGGATAGGCTGCATTCTCAGTGATGTCACTGTCACCTAGTGACTGGATAGGCTGCATTCTAAGTGATGTCACTGGTTCCTAGTGACTGGATAGGCTGCATTCTCAGTAATGTCACTGGTTCCTAGTAACTGGATAGGCTGCATTCTCAGTGATGTCACTGGTTCCTAGTGAGTGGATAGGCTGCATTCTCAGTGACGTCACTGGCTCCTAATGAATGGATAGGCTGCATTCTCAGTGATGTCACTAGTTTCTAGTGACTGGATAGGCTGCACTCTCAGTGATGTCACTGGTTACTAGTGACTGGATAGGCTGCACTATCAGTAATGTCACTGGCTCTTAGTAACTGGATAGGCTACATTCTCAGTGATGTCACTGGTTACTAGTAGCTGGATATGCTACATTCTCAGTGATGTCTCTGGCTCCTAGTGACTGGATAGGCTGCATTCTCAGTAATGTCACTGGCTCCTAGTAACTGGAAAGGCTGCATTCTCAGTGATGTCACTGGTTCCTAGTGACTGGATAGGCTGCATTCTCAGTAATATCACTGGCTCCTAGTGACTGGATAGACAGCATTCTCAGTGATGTCACTGGTTACTAGTGACTGGATAGGCTGCACTCTCAGTAATGTCACTGGCTCCTAGTAACTGGATAGGCTGCATTCTCAGTGATGTCACTGGTTCCTATTGACTGGATAGGCTGCATTCTAAGTAATATCTTTGGCTCCTAGTGACTGGATAGGCTGCATTCTCAGTGATGTCACTGACTTTTATTGACTGTATAGGCTGCTTTCTAAGTGATGTCACTGGCTCTTAGTGACTGGATAGGCTGCACTCTCAGTAATGTCACTTGCTCCTAGTGACTGGATAGGCTACATTCTCAGCGATGTCACTGGTTCCTAGTGACTGGATAGGCTGCAATCTCAGTGATGTCACTGGCTCCTAGTGACTGGATAGGCTGCATTCTTAGTGATGTCACTGGCTCCTAGTGACTGGATAGGCTGCACTCTCAGTAATGTCACTGGCTCCTAGTAACTGGATAGGCTGCATTCTCAGTAATGTCACTGGCTCCTAGTAACTGGATAGGTTGCATTCTCAGTGATGTCACTGACTCCTATTGACTGTATAGGCTGCTTTTTCAGTGATGTCACTGGCTCCTAGTGACTGGATAGGCTACATTCTCAGTGATGTCACTGGTTCCTAGTGACTGGATAGGCTGCATTCTCAGTGATGTCACTGTCACCTAGTGACTGGATAGGCTGCATTCTCAGTGATGTCACTGTCACCTAGTGACTGGATAGGCTGCATTCTAAGTGATGTCACTGGTTCCTAGTGACTGGATAGGCTGCATTCTCAGTAATGTCACTGGTTCCTAGTAACTGGATAGGCTGCATTCTCAGTGATGTCACTGGTTCCTAGTGAGTGGATAGGCTGCATTCTCAGTGACGTCACTGGCTCCTAATGAATGGATAGGCTGCATTCTCAGTGATGTCACTAGTTTCTAGTGACTGGATAGGCTGCACTCTCAGTGATGTCACTGGTTACTAGTGACTGGATAGGCTGCACTATCAGTAATGTCACTGGCTCTTAGTAACTGGATAGGCTACATTCTCAGTGATGTCACTGGTTACTAGTAGCTGGATATGCTACATTCTCAGTGATGTCTCTGGCTCCTAGTGACTGGATAGGCTGCATTCTCAGTAATGTCACTGGCTCCTAGTAACTGGAAAGGCTGCATTCTCAGTGATGTCACTGGTTCCTAGTGACTGGATAGGCTGCATTCTCAGTAATATCACTGGCTCCTAGTGACTGGATAGACAGCATTCTCAGTGATGTCACTGGTTACTAGTGACTGGATAGGCTGCACTCTCAGTAATGTCACTGGCTCCTAGTAACTGGATAGGCTGCATTCTCAGTGATGTCACTGGTTCCTATTGACTGGATAGGCTGCATTCTAAGTAATATCTTTGGCTCCTAGTGACTGGATAGGCTGCATTCTCAGTGATGTCACTGACTTTTATTGACTGTATAGGCTGCTTTCTAAGTGATGTCACTGGCTCTTAGTGACTGGATAGGCTGCACTCTCAGTAATGTCACTTGCTCCTAGTGACTGGATAGGCTACATTCTCAGCGATGTCACTGGTTCCTAGTGACTGGATAGGCTGCAATCTCAGTGATGTCACTGGCTCCTAGTGACTGGATAGGCTGCATTCTTAGTGATGTCACTGGCTCCTAGTGACTGGATAGGCTGCACTCTCAGTAATGTCACTGGCTCCTAGTAACTGGATAGGCTGCATTCTCAGTAATGTCACTGGCTCCTAGTAACTGGATAGGTTGCATTCTCAGTGATGTCACTGACTCCTATTGACTGTATAGGCTGCTTTTTCAGTGATGTCACTGGCTCCTAGTGACTGGATAGGCTACATTCTCAGTGATGTCACTGGTTCCTAGTGACTGGATAGGCTGCATTCTCAGTGATGTCACTGTCACCTAGTGACTGGATAGGCTGCATTCTATGTGATGTCACTGGCTCCTAGTAAGTGGATAGGCAGCCGTCTCAGTGATGTCACTGGCTCCTAATGACTGGATAGGCTGCATTCTCTGTGAGGTCACTGGCTCCTAGTGACTGGATAGGCTACATTCTCAGTGATATCACTGGCTCCTAGTTACTACAACCCGGATCTGTTTCCCCTGTCTCCGGGTCACTTACCGATTCTGCCAGAGTTCTCTGTCACATTCCAGATGCACAGGCTTCTGTGTTCTTCAGCCTGCTAAGCCTCAAGCAAGATCAAGCCTGCTACAGAGTACTGTAGTGACAAGTATATATCCCGGCTGTTGACTCTACCTAATGGCCAGTACAATGTCTAACCTCATTTCCTACTGAGTGAGCTATACTGAGATCCTGTTGCTTACTTGTATCCTGTTTGTTCAGTTTTGCTTCCTTCTGCTACTCGGACCCCTGCAAGTGACCTACACCCGATGCAGCTATTCCACTGGCTGCACGGAGTATTTCAGCCATTCCTAATATCTGAACCTGCCACTCGCCTGTGTATACCATTTTCATTCCATGGTGAGTGCTCCTGGTTCCTGCACCATTGATGCCATCCCTGGTATCATCATTCACTATCCATTCCAGTGTTCGGTCTGAATCCGGTTCTGTCTATGCCTGAGGCAGCTATCCCACTAGTTGCACAGAGAATACCTACCTATTCCTGTTATCCGAACCTACAACTTGCCTGTGTATACCATTCTCACTACATGGTGAATGTTCCCGGTTCCTGCTCCATTTGATGCTGTTCCTGGTATCATCACCTACTACCCATTCCGGTGTTTTGTCTGCATCTGGTCCTGCTACCATCTGAGTGCTCCTGGATCCTGGACTACAGCGACAACCCAGTTTCAGCCTGGTGAATACGTTGCCAAGATATACCACTCCAGCATTCCGTTTACAGTAAAAAGAGTGTTTTTATTATATGTCTACAGTACTAATCCAGTGTCAGCCTGGTCAGTCTACTGCCACACTCTCCTCTGATTGCACATAACAACTTGTCTTCAACACTGACATCCCTGGTGGTCTAGTGGGTATAATCCGGCATCTTTCCGCAGAGACCCGGGTTCGATTCCTGGTCAGGGAAGTGTTCCTCACTACATGCCTGGAGGTCTCCTTAGGCCTGCCGGCTTTCTATACACTCCTCCAGACACCAACACAAATGAATATCAGACACCAGGTTCACAATCAAATACTAGTCTGACAGTTTGTACTGGCCACATGGATCTGGAAGAAAGAATTCGTCTTACACTGGACCTCCTCAGCAATATTGCGGGACCTCTAGAGGGTCTGGAAGTAACAAGTTGCCAGCTGGCGTAATGTCTTCAGGAAATCTCCACCTGTCAGGATATGATCCTAAATTCTACTGCAGGACCTGGTGTTATGACCCCTCCTGCATCTATTGTTCCTCTAACAGCCAGACTTCACCTACCAACTCCTTATAAATTTGACGGCAACCCAAAATTATGTTGCGGGTTTCAAACCAATGTGATGTGCACTTTACCTTTCAACCTGACAATTTTCCATTTGACGAAACCAAGATTGCTTATATTGTATCCCTGCTCCTGGGTCCAGCTCTGGATTGGGTATCCCCAACAACAATCCGACCCACTACTGTCTGTTTATACTGACTTTATTACCACCTTCTGCAAGATATTTGATGAGCCTGGAAGATCTACATCAGCATCCAGAGACATATTACAGTTACACCAGGGCAGTAAATTTATGGGTCAATACGTGATTCAATTTCAGACTTTTGCATCTGAATTGCAGTGGAATGAGGAATCTCTCATATTCACATTCTGGAATGGAGTTTCTAACCGAATTAAGGGAGTGGGATTGTCCAATAGAGTTACTACCTGGAAAATGCCTCCCCAAGGTCGGACTTATCCATTATTTGTGCCAGAGATGAAATTAATGACCGAGTACATCCAAGAGAATCTTGCCAAAGGATTCATTCAACCTTCATCTTCTCCTGCAGATGGAGGGTTTTTCTTTGTTAAGAAAAAAGATGGCTAACTTCGCCCTTGTATTGATTATAGGGGACTCAATGAAATCACCATCAAGAATCGTTACCCATTACCATTGAGCACAGAGCTCTTTGATAAGGTGAAATGGTCTACTGTCTTCATGAAATTGGATCTAAGGGGTGCATACAATTTAATCTGTATTCGATTGGGTGACGAATGGAAAATGGCATTCAACACTAGAGATGGGCACTATGAATACCTCATTATGCCCTTTGGTCTTAGCAATGCCACAGCCGTATTTCAAATTTCATGAACAAAATTTTTTGTGACCTACTGTACCACTCAGTGGTTGTATACCTGGATGATATCCTTATCTTTTCCAGTGACCTAGCTACTCATCGTGACCAAGTGAAAGAAGTCCTCCAAAGACTTCGTACTAACCAGCTTTGCTGTAAGATCGAAAAATGTGTGTTTGAAGTACCAGACATTCCTTTTCTAGGATGCATCATTTCAGGTACCGGCCTCAAGATGGATCCTGAAAAGGTTCAAGCAGTGCTTTCCTGGACTGAACCCAATTCCTTAAAAGCCTTTCAAAGATTCCTGGGTTTTGCCAACTACTATAGGAAATCTATCAAAGGATTTCTACCTTGGCAGCTCCTATCTCTGCGTTAACCCTTAAGGGTGCCAACCCCACACAATGGTCTCCAGAAGCAAAGTTGGCCTTCCAGCTATTAAAACAGTCTTTCATTTTGCTCTGGTACTCTGCCAACCTGACCTCACTAAACCTTTTATTCTTGATGTGGACGCATCCTCTGAAGGAGTAGGGGCAGTGTAATTTCAGAGATCTGAAGAAAAACTACACCCATGTGGATTTTTTTCCAAAAAGTTCTTACCTGTCGAAAAAAACTTCCTCATTGGGGAGAAAGAACTCTTAGCCATCAAATTGGCCTCTGAGGAATGGAGTTACCTGCTGGAAGGTACCCATTTCCCAATATCGGTATTCACCGACCACAAACACCTGCTGTTTCTAAAGACTGCCCAATGCCTCACGCCCAAACAGTTCCAATATCCCAGCCATCCACAGTTTGTTGGGGAATTGGGAGATAATCTGGTGCCTCCACAACGTGCAGCAGAGAAAAATGGTATTATCTTATTAACATACCGACAGAGAGTGGCCACCCCTACTCTGATTTGGACAAGCCCCTGCTGTGCCGCGGTCATGCCCCTCCCCATCCCAATTTGCATTTTCTCAGTATTATGAGGTAGCAAACAGGACACTAATGTGAATTGAAAGCTCTGCCAAATAAATAAATGTGACATCTACCAATTTAGTCAACCAGATTCAGTGCTAGAGACCCTGGGTTGGTCTCCAGGGAAGACCCCATCTTGTAGTGAAAACCAGCAGCATAACCAGTGCTGGTACCTTTATGGGAGGGAAGAAACTACATCTGTGCACTGAGAATCCTGGGCTATGGGCATGCAGGAGTGAGGAATACCAGAAACAATGAAGAGGTAACTCAGTCCAAAATAATGGTACTGTCATGTGATTGGACGACAGTGAAGGAAGGTACCGGGGAATCCATGCTCTCATCCCACATCAACAAAAATTAATTGCATCTTAATTATATGAAATACAACCAATTAATGCTGTAGAGCTGCCTTCCTTTCAACGGTCCATTCCTTTCTATGGGGGTTCTACCTGTAGATCACAATCCCACTGAAATTAATGGGTCACTCAAATGAATGGGGGGAAAATTGCACAATGTGCTTCCATATAATGGAGCAATCAGCACCCAAAAATCTGCTCCTCAACGGAAATGCAGACACAAATATGAGCACAAATCGGCAGGTGGCAAAGACTATAGTAGACGGGGTTTTATTCCATTAGTAGTTGCATTGTCCTTGCATTAAAATGGAAGTCAGGCGCAGCTGTTGAACACCCCTGTGTAAAGGGCAGATCTGTATTTAATCATGAACCAGACAATATTATTTATATACATGTAATATTTCTTACTCAATACTATGACCCATCATTGTTTGAAACCAGATGTTTTGACAGGTAGAGAAAGTGGGCTGCATTCTGAGAAATCAATAGCACCTGTCATTTGTCACACAACAGAGAACAGGTTAAATCAAAATTGGTTCAACATGTTTCCCAGAATGACCCAGGGCACTTAAAGCAGCATTTACAACCGTAGCCCGTGGATAAAGTCATTGAGCCCGAACTCTGACCTGAGAGGGCACATATTGGGCTTGGCGAATATGTTGTTTAATACTGAAATGTCACACTCTTACCAGAAAACATTTACGTGTGTGATGTAGACTGCGCATATTGAGTAGTGGAAAGGAGGGTCTGGCTGCGATTTATTTACCTTATAAGAAGTAAAAATAAAATCTTCTTCTCTGGGGCTTATTTTGTGATGCAACTATTATTACCTATAGAGAAACTAGATGTAAATAATTAGCAAAAATAAATGCTAAATTAAAGCAGTGGATTTAGATATTTTTATTTTAACAATTGTATATAAAAAATAATTCAAAGTACTGTACAAGGACATTCTTTATGCATCAAATATATACGCTTTGCGCAATGTAATGCTTTGGTATGCTCGTAGCTCTGTCTTACATTGATACACATTGAGATCTATTTATTTTTTTCTGGTTACATTTATGAAAACTTAATCTTCTCAATAGATGGGGGAACGTGGGTCCATTTCCTAACAGCCAATGGGGGATGTTAGCGATAAGTTCTACTCTCTGTATATCATTGTCCGGAAATGCTTTTATGTGTTTGTCCTTCCTAAATCTGCATCTTCCACTGGGAAGATGTTTAACAGGCCTACAAAAAAGAACTTTATTACATGTACTCCTAGTAAGCAAACCCCATTTGGACCTGTGCTGACACCATCAGAGGTCACTGCTTTGTAACTTCATAAGGCTCTACACCTACAGCATCAGCAAAGTTCTCTACAAAAAATACAAAAGCAGAATTTTGGCCCACTGAGGTGAACCAGCAGCCTGAAACCTCTTTGCATAGGTGGAGCTTTTATTTAGCAAAATAAGCAGAATCAGTAGCTGCCACCTTCCATGAACTTGTGGCCAGTACTCTGTAACGCCCGAACACCCTTTGTCTAATCCAACAGGAAGGCTAGAAAGTTTCATTTATTTACAGAAGATATTACTGCATCCCTAAGCTATAACCTCTGGGAATAACATACAATAGCCACAATGTAAAAGACAGGCAATGCTTCCCAACAGTTAATGTACAAAGGGTCCAACCACCACATGCAGTTCTATCTTACAATGTGTCCACCTACAACATGGAACTCTGTGTTATAATGCGTCCGAACATCCTATGAAGCTGTCTTACAAAGCATCCAATGATCACATAAAATAGCAAATCTTAAAATGCATCCAACCACCACATGGAGCTTTTTCTTACAATGCATCTAACCACCACAAGCAGATCTGTCTTACAATGTATCCAACCACCACATGGAGCTCTGTCTTACAATGCATCTAACCACAACATGGAGCTCTGTCTTACCATGTATCCAACCACCACATGGAGCTCTGTCTTACCATGTATCCAACCACCACATGGAGCTCTGTCTTACCATGTATCCAACCACCACATGCAGATCTGTCTTACAGTGCATCTAACCACAACATGGAGCTCTGTCTTACCATGTATCCAACCACCACATGGAGCTCTGTCTTAAAATGCATTCAACCACCACGTAGAATTATGTCTTACAATGTATCCAAACACCACATGGAGTTCTGTCTAAAGGGGCCTATCGATTAGCAGATAAATTTGAACGATGAACAATTTATTGTTCAGTCGTTCAATTTATCTGCTAATGTATAGGCTCTGAACGGTGAAAATGCGCACTCCCTCCGCCGACAAATTTTGTCTTTTGTCTCTCCATCATGTTAGTCAATTATCGTTTATCGCTGACAGATATTAAAAAACGAAGAAGAACGATGAACGATATTTTTAATGAAAATGAATAGAAACATTAAAAAAATCCACTCCCTGAATGATGTCATACAATATCATTCGTCGTTTGTCGTTTGCAAAAATCTGTCATGTACATGACAGATATCTGTCACAGCAGCCCCAGGAGTTTCCAAGGGATAAATCTTTTGTCTTTCATCTTACAGAAAGATCTGCTAATGGATAGGCCCCTTTACAATGCATCCAACCACCACATGGAGCTCTGTCTTACAATGCATCCAACCACCACATGGAGTTCTGTCTTACAATGCATCCAACCACCACATGGAGTTCTGTCTTACAATGCATCCAACCACCACATGGAGTTCTGTCTTACAATGCATCCAACCACCACATGGAGTTCTGTCTTACAATGCATCCAACCACCACATGGAGTTCTGTCTTACAATGCATCCAACCACCACATGGAGTTCTGTCTTACAATGCATCCAACCACCACATGGAGCTCTGTCTTACAAAATATCCAACCATCACATGGAGATCTGTCTTACAATGCATCCAACCACCACATGGAGTTCTGTCTTACAAAATATCCAACCACCACATGGAGCTCTGTCTTACAATGCATCCAACCACCACATGGAGTTCTGTCTTACAATGCATCCAACCACCACATGGAGTTCTGTCTTACAATGCATCCAACCACCACATGGAGTTCTGTCTTACAATGCATCCAACCACCACATGGAGTTCTGTCTTACAATGCATCCGACCACCACATGGAGTTCTGTCTTACAATGCATCCAACCACCACATGGAGTTCTGTCTTACAATGCATCCAACCACCACATGGAGCTCTGTCTTACAAAATATCCAACCATCACATGGAGATCTGTCTTACAATGCATCCAACCACCACATGGAGTTCTGTCTTACAAAATATCCAACCACCACATGGAGCTCTGTCTTACAATGCATCCAACCACCACATGGAGTTCTGTCTTACAATGCATCCAACCACCACATGGAGTTCTGTCTTACAATGCATCCAACCACCACATGGAGTTCTGTCTTACAATGCATCCAACCACCACATGGAGTTCTGTCTTACAATGCATCCAACCACCACATGGAGTTCTGTCTTACAATGCATCCAACCACCACATGGAGTTCTGTCTTACAATGCATCCAACCACCACATGGAGTTCTGTCTTACAAAATATCCAACCATCACATGGAGCTTTGTCTTACAGTGTTTAAAACTACCACATGGAGCTCTGTCTTACAATGTGTCCAACTACCAAATGGAGCTCTGTCTTACAGTGTTTAAAACTACCACATGGAGCTCTGTCTTACAATGCATCCAACCACCACATGGAGCTCTGTCTTACAGTGTTTAAAACTACCACATGGAGCTCTGTCTTACAATGCTTTTATCCATCACATGGAGCTCTGTCCTACAATACTTTTATCCATCACATGGAGCCCTGTCTTACAATGCATCCAACCACCACATGGAGCTCTGTCTAATGCTTCTGGTGCTTTGTATATATGGGGAATGCAGTAAACCCCCTCAAAAAATCATTTTCTTAATCACCTGTGTACAGTACATTATGCTACACCAAAGTGTTCTGCCTGAAATGTTTGGAAGGTGGTGACAAGTGTCCTGAAGAAAGAGCTTAATGCATAATAATCCCTTTATAGTGATCATTTTAAAAAGCAACCCAATATCCCTCCCTTAACCTTCTCAGTAGAATTATAGGGATCCATCCTTTATCCCAAATTTTTGTCGCAACTTTGGGGTAAATGATAATACTCAGCTTTTTGAATTGAGGCCTCTAAATATGGGATGGTCAAAGGCAGGGCCCCGAGTCACCTCTCTGTGCTCCACCCATTGACCTTCCAGCTTGCAGCGCCAATAGTGATTTCTTCGTGTTGTTCTCCTGGTGCAACACAGTCCTGGCAGTAGGAGCCGAATCACCCTCTGCTTGGGGCCTACTAACTTCATGGACACATACATAGGGGCTGATTCTGAGGTTGACGCAGTAGCACCCACAGCTGCATCTATAGTCGTCCATCTATGACTTTCTGCAAATGCCGATAAAAAAAGCTCTTCCCTTGTGTATATCTGTGTGACTGAATGTGCTGAGATGCCCATTGTCAGCAGAC
The DNA here is from genome assembly GCA_031769625.1 of Taudactylus pleione. NCBI lineage: Eukaryota > Metazoa > Chordata > Amphibia > Anura > Myobatrachidae > Taudactylus > Taudactylus pleione. The sequence continues at coordinate 359,132 of JAUIMM010000337.1, forward strand.
GCAGAACACTGATTGGTGAATTTTTAGACACCACCATCAGTCGCTCTCTACGGCAGGCGCAGTTTCTGCATCCAAGCATGGCCTACTAGGTGATCAGTTGATCATCTGTGTGCAAAACCACTATCAGCGATAGACCCGTGACTCTACCGGGAGCCCAATTTTATCATAGTTCCCAAAAGCTGAGTGCAATGGAGTACTGTAGTGGTGGAATTACACTTTAAATAAAGAGGCTTAATTCATTCAGTGCCCTTCATATGATCATAATGGTACAGAAGGGATATGCTGACTATAGTACACCCATAACATGGTTACACCACCGTGCGTTCTTCATTAGTTGGAGAAGTTTTGCTGAAATTTTATCATCAGTAACTTTCATTCATCTACTATAAAACTTGACACTTTTCATTTCTGTGGCAACAGTAAAATCCCAATATAAGAGGACAAATAATGCAAGGTTTGCGGGGAGTAACTGGATTAAGTTAAAGCTAAATGAAGTGTTTTCAGAAACTGCTGGAGCCTGTTACTTTTGTCACCAAGATGCATTAAATGTGATTTACAGATAATACATATTGTTGCAGCCTCTAATGACAAGTGTAATAACAGCACAAGGAATGTAAGTAACATCTCATTGAGATTTTAGTGCTATGAAATTGTCGATATTATTTACACAGCAGGGAGATGGTATCAGACGTTCTGTCAGCGCTATAAGCGGGTGAATTCCGTGAGGATGCTCAGGGTGCACAGGATTAGGGGCTGAGGACAGCACTGTCACTAATCCACTGTGTGATGCTGTTACAGATAACATTACAGAGCTTTCTCATCGCCATATGTACTGTACATGGTGCTACTGTGCTTCTGGGGCTTCAATGGCAGTAATGCTGCCACTGTCAGATGCCTGACACTGTGTAATAACATTATACTCAGGGAAGAGATATAAAGAGGGTGTATGGGACTGAGAATGCTGTTTGTGTATATACTATCCCATGCAATATTCATAGTATTATCTAATATTATCATTAGATTACAGAAAGAGGAAGGGGTCGCTACACAGACACAGGGGCAACATGTTGTAGTTCCAAAGAAATAACCAGAACTGCTGCATAGAGGTATCTAGTTTAATTAAAACTTAACTTTTATTGTTCTGTTGAATAATATATTATGTTTCATAGAATTGATGTTATATTCTTATAATTGATGCCATATATGAGAAATTAAGTAAATAAAAACAGAAGTTATAGATGGGAAAGAGAAAGAAATAATAAATGTACTATTATCTTACTGAACAGAACAATATATAACGGAGGTTAGGAATAGAGCCGACGGCACATAAACTTCTAGTCAGGGATAGAGGGGTTAATAAAGTTAAAAATGTTTGTTGACAGTAGTAGGCAGATGTGATAGGACGTTAGGTTAGGGGCGGGGTGAGTGAGAGGATGTAGTGATAGGACGTTAGGTTAGGGGCGGGGTGAGTGAGAGGATGTAGTGATAGGACGTTAGGTTAGGGGCGGGGTGAGTGAGAGGGTGTAGTGAATCTACTGTGGAAAATCTGCCTCTTTGAATTGATCTGCGACCAGGAAAGTACAGTTCTTCCTTTGCAGATCTGTCTGTTGTGAATAAACGTTCTTTATTCATCCCTACTCTATATCTTTCCCTACTTTATATCTTTCCCTACTCTATATCTTTCCCTACTTTATATCTTTCCCTACTTTATATCTTCACCTACTCTCTTCTCCATACTTTCCCTATACCTACACTCTCTTTTCTTATCTTCTAATTTTTTCTTCTTTCCCTTGCTATATAAACTGTTTGGGGCAGCATGAGCCGTGCCCAACGTGTGCGCTCGGTACCCGCCCGTCTGTCAGACGGTGTCGGGTCCGGCGCGCTTTATCCCCCCCTCTCCCATGGCCTGCCCTCCCGGCGTTCGGGAGGGTCAGGCGTGCCCTCCTTGCAGTCAGGGAGCGGGGCGGTCGCGGGCGCGCGGCCGCGGCGGTGCCACGAGAAATCGGCTGCTCTGCCTCCGCCTGCCTCTGGTTCCCCTCCGGTCGCCAGTACTAGCGCGGCCGGGGACCGGGGCAGGCGGGGATCGGGAGAGGCCGAGCGTGCTACAGCGCCCGCGGGAGTCGCGGGCGTGCACTCTGGTCGTTCCCGTGGGCGGCAGCGGGCAGTAACACTGCCTGTCTCTTCTCCCCCGGTGGCCGCCCAGATTGGGTCGGCCACTGTGCAGGCGGAGGGGCGGCGTAAAAGGAGGCATAAGCGTGCAGGCCGGGTGCCTGTCATGGCGCCGGCCTGCATGCATGATAGTACAAGCACAGGCGGGGGGCGGAGACAAAGGGGGAGGAGCCAGCGCCTGCACAGTGACAGGCAGGTTGGTCCTCCTCCTATTCTGCTCCCCTTCTGTGTATAATAATAATGGTGACTCAGACATGGGTTCCCCCATGTTTGTAGCTGCCAGTTCTTCCAGACCTGCAGGTGTGGCAGCGGCACAGGCGGTCTCTACATCTGCAGGGCCTGCGTCGACAGGGAGTGTTCCCTCGTTTGACGCTGGTGCCATTGCCGGACTGCTGGTCTCTGTGGTGGGTGCATTGACGCCGCTTTTGCATCAGCAGTCCGGAAACGCTGACACGAGGGGTCCTTCTGCGTCAGCGGCGTCCGCCGTCCAGACGCAGCTTGGCCCTCTGGTGCAGCAGTTAGGTAGGATTTGCGGTCTCTCCCTCGCTCCCATGCCAGCAACTCCTTCTGTTTCTTTCTCTCCCTCTGCCATCTCCCTTCCTCAGCCTAATCAGGCTGCGGGCACTGAAAATGCGCACGATGCTGCTTCAGTTTCTTCTTTTACAGACGACAGTCTGGAGGAGTTAGTGGTCGTAGCTCTGACCAGAAGTGTGGCGGCTGAAGTCACAGCTGGCGCAGGGATTGGAGGCAGCAATGCCTTTGCCAGTGCTTCTGGTGAGTGTGACAGTACATCTTACTGCGGGTCTACTTCCATTTCCTCCTCCTCTTCAAGCGATAGTTTGCATAAGGCTAGACGTAAAAGGGCAAGGAGGTCACGTAGACGCCGCTCACGTCGCCATAGGCATTCTAGCGAACGGTCCTCCGGCAGTAGTACCAGTGTAGATCGCGGAGCGGGTCCGGAGGATGTTGTACACTGAGCTAATACCGCTGTCACTCGAGGTATGCGTACCAGGGTTAAGCAGCGGATCAAAAAAGGGCGCTACGTAGATATGTTCACTCTTACAGCTACGGCGAAAAAAGCGGCTGCGACCGCAAAGGCAAAAGGGGGTATTGGTCTGGAGGCCTTTAAGTCCTACACGAATTGGCTATCTGGGTTCTGCGTGTTCTCAACTTGCTATCTTAAAACCAGGCCTTCCGAGTACCTTAATGTAATACGATACTTACACCTGATACATGGCCTATTCAAGGCCTCACGCAGTACGGCGTGGCGTCAATACGACGAAGAGTTTCGTCGAAAGCAAGATCGGGTCAAGGTCATGGAATTGGGTTGTAAAGACGTTGAGGTGTGGATGGAGGTGACACAGCCTACACGCGTCCTTGCTGATCAGTTCCCTGGGCGGCCAGTTCAACCCTCGTCCCCCTCGGCATCAAGGACAGCCAGTGGAGGGCAAAACAAGCGTAAATGTTACACGTACAATAATGGGAATTGTACCCTCGGTAACAGGTGTCGCTTTCGACACCAGTGCCTCCGCTGCGGCGCGACACACCCCAGTAAGGACTGCTCCCGTAGTCCAGGAGGAGCTCAGGCCTCCGCTGCGACACCCTCTGGCAAACGGTCAGGGGCCGGGACTTTGAAGTAAAGCTACAACTCCCATCCGTCTGGATGCCATGGCAAAATGGTTAGACTGGTATCCTGTGCGGGACGCCGCCGCCTTTTTGAGTAAGGGTTTTGCAGAGGGGTTTTCGCTTCCAATAATACGGCCTGTCGGTTCCGGGTTCCCTAGGAATTTACGCTCGGCCTGCGATTTGCCTCACGTGCTTAAGGACAAGGTTATGAAGGAGGTCGGGCTGGGTCGCATGATTGGACCTTTCCCGCAGCCTCCGATACCTGATCTGGTCCTTTCCCCGGTGGGTGTCGTCCCCAAGAAGGCCCCCGGGAGTTACCGTTTAATTCAGCACCTGTCACATCCGTCAGGCACGTCAGTTAACGACGCCATAGATGTTGAGGTCTGCCGCGTACAGTACCAGTCATTCGAATCTGCGTTAGCGTTAGTTCGCGCAGCGGGTCCGGGTTCTTTCATGGCGAAAGTGGACATTGAGTCCGCCTTCAGATTGTTGCCCCTGCATCCAGAATCATTTCGCTTTATGGGGTTTCGGTTGCCGGATGGTTATTACCTGGACAAATGTCTCCCGATGGGTTGTTCGATTTCCTGCGCGTTCTTCGAGCGTTTCAGTTCCTTTCTCCATTGGTGTGTCACGGTGGGGTCTGGGGAGACGAGCATAGCCCATTACTTGGACGACTTCTTGTGCGTGGGTCCAGCCGGTTCGTGTCGCTGCAATCATCTCCTTTTTTCATTGCAAGCACTCTTCTCGGAATTTGGAGTACCTATTGCGCACGATAAAACTGAGGGCCCAGCCACTAAGCTGGTTTTCTTGGGTATTGAAATTGATACCTTGGAGGGTCTTTGCCGGCTGCCGCCGGACAAGATTCGTCGTTTGCAGGATACTATCCTCCTAGCGCTGGCAGGAGGAAAGGTAACACTTCGTCAAGGTCAGTCCCTGCTCGGGCTGTTTAACTTCGCGTGTCGAGTTATCCCGATGGGGAAGATTTTTTGTCGGAAGCTACAGAGGGCCTTGGTAGGGCTACGTCTGCGGCTGTCGTCTGAACTAAAGCTGGACCTGGCGGTTTGGGAGACATTTTTGGGCAATTTTAATGGAGTGCGCGTCTGGCCTGTGGATCCTCAGCCTAATGCTTGCCTGCAGCTCTTCACGGATGCTGCTGGATCATCAGGTTTCGGATCTTTTTTGGGAGGAGATTGGTGTTTTTCAGTTTGGCCGGCGGAATGGGTGCAGGCAGGATTGACCAAGAACTTGCTCCTACTGGAGCTGTTTCCCATAGCGGTGGCATTAGAGCTATGGTGTCAGCGGTTGCGCGACCGTTCCATAGTTTTTGGTGCGATAACCTGGGGGTAGTACATGCGATCAATAACCAAAGATCGTCATCGCTACCAGTGTTGCGGCTTCTTGCTTGGCTGGTTCTGCGCCCATTGCAGTTTAACATATTGTTCACAGCTCGTCATGTGCCGGGTACTGATAATTCCATTGCAGATGCGCTCTCCAGACAGGATTGGCGGAGGTTCCGCGAATTGGCCCCGTACGCGGCATTAAAAGGTGAGCCTTGTCCATTTCATTGTTGGCAGATCATCAAACCAGAATGGAAGATCTCGCACGTCGGTCCGTGGCCCCACGGACGTTGACGGCCTACCAAACATCTTGGCAACAGTGGGAGAAATTTTTGCAAGGACGGAGTTCGACAGGTAGCTCTCGTTATACTAATATGGTTGCTTTTGTTTGTTTCTTGTTCGATTCCGGCAGGTCACGGGCTTATGTTGCCCAGAGGCTTGCTGGGATTTCATTCTTTTTGCGCCTAGCGGGGCAGAGAGACATCACTAAGGGTTTTTTAATACAAAGAGCCCTTAGGGGTTGGTCTCGAGTCAGGCCTGCCACGGATGACCAGCGTTGTCCTATTGGTCCTGATTTGTTAGCGCATCTAGGTGAAAGTTTGACAGGCATTTGTTCTTCGCGATTCGAGGTTCTGTTATTACGACTCGCTTTTGCGATGGCCTTTCATGGGGCGTTTCGCATCAGCGAGCTGGTGGCGTCTTCGCGCCGCGCTCAACCCCCTCTGCTTCGTTGTCACATTTGCTGCGTGATACGCTGTTGTGCCGTATTCGGCGTTCCAAGACCGATCAGATGGGTAGAGGTCGCTGGGTGTCCCTGAAGTCCTGTCCTGATGACGTGATTTGTCCGGTTCACTTGGCCTCCCAATATACTCTTTGCAGGCCAATGCAGCCGGGGGCTTGGCTTATGCATGAGGATGGATCTCCTCTGACTAAATTCCAATTTAGATCGGTCTTTCATCGCTGCATACGGCACCTCGGGCTTTCCCCTTCGGATTACGGCACCCATTCTTTTAGAATAGGTGCCGCCACTTTTGCGGCCTCATCGGGTCTTTCTTCACAGGAGATCCAGGCTCTCAGAAGATGGAAGTCCAATGCCTACAGAAGTTATGTTCGTGTGGAACCATAAATTGTTATACTTTATTCGTTTGGACTTGAGTGCCTTGGCCAACTCGCTGACTTTCCGGTGGGGGTCCCGAGAGATTTTGCCCTGTTTTTTGCCCTGCTTTGGACATTGATCGATTAGCTTAAAATAATATTAATATGAATAAAGAAACATAAAAAAGATCCAGCAGGTTTTTTTGTAGGTTTTCACCTCGGGTCAAGTCTTCCTCCCCCCCTCCCACCCTCCCACTCCTCCTTTGTGATTTACATGTTGCATATATGCTTATCTATTATATTTCTGTATATTTGCAGGTTTCCAGGATGCTAGGCCCATTTGGTTGATTGGTCACTCTTTTATTTTTTGGGCCGGGCAGTCGCGCTTTGCTGAAGATGCCTCCGTGTTCCCACGTTGGGAGAGTGTTAGGTGGTTGGGACAGAGGGGCATGCTGTGGGAAGCTTTGTTGCGCAACTTGCACGGGGCAGTAGCTGAATTTGGTCCCCCTTTAGTGTTAATTATCCATCTCGGGGGCAGCGATTTGGGTCAGCAAACTTCCTTAGAGTTGCGCCATGCGATTGTTCGTGACTTGAGAGAGGTGGTTCGGTTATTGCCTAACTGCCTTTTGGTGTGGTCCCCTATCATCGCCAGGCTTTCCTGGCGCTATTGCTACAATAGTGTGGCTTTGGACAGGTCCAGGAGGAAGGTTAACAAATGGGTGGCTAAGCACGTGCTGGAATTGGGAGGGCTAGTGGTGCACCATCCTTTAATTCGGATTCAGGATGTCCACCTTTTCCGCAGGGATGGAGTTCATCTTACTGAGGAGGGTAATTTTTTGTTTCTAGAAGATATTTTTGCAGTTTTTAAGGGTTTGGTTTGTTAGCATGGTGGCGGGCTGCTTCTCTCCTGAGAGCCGCTGTGGCGGGAAAGACCGGCAATATTGAAGTGTCCATCTTGCAGCAGTAATAGCGGTGCGCACCCCTTCAATGCACTGATAGGCTGATTTCACCCTATTGGGGTCAGCGGCACCTCTCGACCGAGCAGGATGAATGGTGCATTGGCATGGGTGTTGGGGCCGCATCACTTGCTCTGAAAGGGATAGTTGGCCCTTGCAAGTTTTAAGATCACCCTACCCTTGTCTGGGATAGTTGGCCCTCACAAGTTGTGATCTACTTCCGGCCTAAGACAAGTGGACGCTGGTTAGTTGCCGTTCTGTCTCCTGCCACCATGTCTACCTTGTAACCAAATAAAGCTGACCAATTAATTTAAACGGCATAACTTGGTCTCCTGTGTTTATTTTAGTTAAGTTTAGTTTAAGTTTATGGGTCACATCTATCATCTGACGATAGAAAGTTTAATATAACGGAGGTTAGGAATAGAGCCGACGGCACATAAACTTCTAGTCAGGGATAGAGGGGTTAATAAAGTTAAAAATGTTTGTTGACAGTAGTAGGCAGATGTGATAGGACGTTAGGTTAGGGGCGGGGTGAGTGAGAGGGTGTAGTGAATCTACTGTGGAAAATCTGCCTCTTTGAATTGATCTCCCACCCTCCCTACCCTCTTGTGTCTTTTGTCGGCTTTATTTCATTAGCAGGGAAAGACCGGCAATATTGAAGTGTCCATCTTGCAGCAGTAATAGCGGTGCGCACCCCTTCAATGCACTGATAGGCTGATTTCACCCTATTGGGGTCAGCGGCACCTCTCGACCGAGCAGGATGAATGGTGCATTGGCATGGGTGTTGGGGCCGCATCACTTGCTCTGAAAGGGATAGTTGGCCCTTGCAAGTTTTAAGATCACCCTACCCTTGTCTGGGATAGTTGGCCCTCACAAGTTGTGATCTACTTCCGGCCTAAGACAAGTGGACGCTGGTTAGTTGCCGTTCTTTCTCCTGCCACCATGTCTACCTTGTAACCAAATAAAGCTGACCAATTAATTTAAACGGCATAACTTGGTCTCCTGTGTTTATTTTAGTTAAGTTTAGTTTAAGTTTATGGGTCACATCTATCATCTGACGATAGAAAGTTTAACGTTAGGTTTTAATTAGACTAGATCCTCTGTGCACCAGATATAGACATTTTACATACGTAGGAGGATCCCTATGAGATAGACTGATAGCCTGAGAACCAAAACACAGAAACAGCAGTCCCTAAATATATGTTATTTACCTAGATATGTGTTATTAACCCAGATATGTGTTATTTACCCAGATACTGTATGTGTTATTCACCTAGATATGTGTTATTCACCTAGATATGTGTTATTCACCAAACTATGTGTGATTCAGCCAGATACTGTATGTGTTATTCACCCATATATATGTTATTCACCCAGAAATGTGTTATTCACCCATATATGTGTTATTCACCCAGAAATGTGTTATTCACCCATATATGTGTTATTCACCCAGAAATGTAATATTCACCTAGATATGTGTTATTTACCCAGATATGTGTTATTTACCCAGATACTGTATGTGTTATTCACCTAGATATGTGTTATTCACCTAGATATGTGTTATTCACCAAACTATGTGTGATTCAGCCAGATAATGTATGTGTTATTCACATGCTTGCTGACTATCTGGCTGCCCCTTCCGGGAGGGAGCAGCCAGATCGCCTTGACTGCGGGGGCGTGGCCAGCAAACGGGGGCGGGGCTGGCCTGACTACAAGAGTTTGTGGGTGGAGCGGGGGAGGAGCCACGCGATCGCGTAATTTTGGACCCGCCCCCGCTACACACTGCCGATATTACAGGCAGCGTGAAGCAGGGGCCGGGGCCAAAATGCCGCGAATCGCGTCACAGGCCCCCCGCTGCCGAGGATTTTCCTGTAATTGCGGTGGGGGGCAGGAGGGGTCGGCAGCTGCCGGGAGACTTGCCTGCCTTCCCGGGAGGTCGGGAGTGGCACCCGATTTTCGGGAGGCTCCCGACCAAATCGGGAGGGTAGGCAAGTATGATTACCCAGGTATGTGTTATTCACTCAGATATGTTATTCACCCAGAAATGTGTTATTCACCCAGAAATGTGTTATTCAACTAGATATGTGTTATTTGCCCAGATATGTGTTATTTACCCAGACATGTGTTATTCACCCAGATGTGTGTTATTCATCCAGATAAGTTTTATTCACCCAGATATGTATTATTCACCCAGAAATGTGTTATTCACCTAGATATGTGTTATTCACCCAGATATGTGTTATTCACCCAGATATGTGTTATTTACCCAGATATGTGTTATTTACCCAGATATGTGTTATTCACCTAGATATGTGTTATTCACCCAGATATGTGTTATTTACCCAGATATGTGTTATTCACACAAATATGTGTTATTCACCCAAATATGTGTTATGCACCTAGATATTTGTTATTCACCTAGATATGTGTTATCCCCTCAAATATGTGTTATTCGCCTAGATATGTGATTTTCACCCAAATATGTTTTATTCATCCAGATATGTGTTATTTACCTAGATATGTGTTAATAACCTAGAAATGCTTTATTCGCCAAGATATCTGTTATTCACCCAGATATATGTTATTCGCCCAGATATGTGTTATTTGCCAGGATATATGCTATTTACCCAGATATGTGTTATTAACCTAGATATGTGTTATTCGCCTAGATATGTGTTATTCTCCCAGATATGTGTTACTCACCCAAATATGTGTTATTCACCCAGATATGTGTTATTTTCACAAATATGTGTTATACACCCAGATATGTGTTATTCGCCCCAGATATGTGTTATATGCCCATATATATGTTATTTACCCATATATGTGTTAGTAACCTAGATATGTGTTATACAGCCAGATATATATTATTTACCAAAATATGTTTTTATAACCCAAATATGTGTTATTCACCGAGATATATGTTATTCACCCAGATATATGTTATTCGCCCAGATATGTGTTATTCACCCAGATATATGTTATTCGCCCAGATATGTGTTATTTACCCAGATATGTGTTATTCACCCAAATATGTGTTATTCGCCCAGATATGTGTTATTTGCCAGGATATATGCTATTTACCCAGATATGTGTTATTAACCTAGATATGTGTTATTCGCCTAGATATGTGTTATTCACCCAGATATGTGTTACTCCCCCAAATATGTGTTATTCACCAAAATATGTGTTATTCACCCAGATATGTGTTATTTACACAAATATGTGTTATACACCCAGATATGTGTTATTCGCCCCAGATATGTGTTATATGCCTGTATATATGTTATTAACCCAGATATGTGTTATAAACCTAGATATGTGTTATTTACACAAATATGTGTTATTTACCCAGATATGTGTTATCCACCCAGATATGTGTTATTCGCCCCAGATATGTGTTATATGCCTGTATATATGTTATTAACCCAGATATGTGTTATAAACCTAGATATGTGTTACTCACCCAAATATGTTTTATTCACCCAGAAATGTGTTGTTCACCTAGATATGTGTTATTTACCCAGATATGTGTTATTCACCCAGATATGTGTTATTCACCCAGAAATGTGTTGTTCACCTAGATATGTGTTATTTACCCAGATATGTGTTATTCACCCAGATATGTGTTATTCACCCAGATAAGTTTTTATTCACCAAGATATGTGTCATTTACCCAGCTATGTTATTCACCCAAATATGTTATTCACCTAGATATGTGTTATTCCCTCAAATATGTGTTATTTGCCTAGACATGTGTAATTCACCCAAATATGTTTTATTCATCCAGATATGTGTTATTTATCTAGATATGTGTTAATAACCTAGAAATGTTTTATTCACCCAGATATGTGTTATTCACCCAGATATACTGTATGTTATTTACCAAAATATGTTTTATAACCCAAATATGTGTTATTTACCTAGATATATGTTATTTGCCCAGATATGTGTTATTCACCCAGATATGTGTTACTCACCCAAATATGTGTTATTCACCCAAATATGTGTTATTCACCCAGATATGTGTTATTTACACAAATATGTGTTATACACCCAGATATGTTATTCTCCCCAGATATGTGTTATATGCCCGCATATGTTATTTACCCAGATATGTGTTAGTAACCTAGATATGTGTTATTCACCCAGATATGTGTTATTTACACAAATATGTGTTATACACCCAGATATGTGTTATTCGCCCCAGATATGTGTTATATGCCCGTATATGTTATTTACCCAGATATGTGTTAATAACCTACATATGTGTTATTCACCCAGATATATGTTATTTACCAAAATATGTTTTTATAACCCAAATATTTGTTATTCGCCCAGATATGTGTTATTGTCCAGGATATATGCTATTTACCCAGATATGTGTTATTAACCTAGATATGTGTTATTCGCCTAGATATGTGTTATTCACCCAGATATGTGTTACTCACCCAAATATGTGTTATTCACCAAAATATGTGTTATTCACCCAGATATGTGTTATTTACACAAATATGAGTTATACACCCAGATATGTGTTATTCGCCCAGATATGTGTTATATGCCCGCATATATGTTATTTACCCAGATAGGTGTTATAAACCTAGATATGTGTTATTTACCCAGATATGTGTTATTTACCCAGATATGTGTTATCCACCCAAATATGTGTTATTCACCCATATATGTGTTCTTCACCCAGAAATGTGTTATTCGCCTAGATATGTGTTATTCACCCAAATATGTTTTATTCATCCAAATATGTGTTATTTACCCAGATATGTGTTATCCACCCAGATATGTGTTACTCACCCAAATATGTATTATTCACCCATATATGTGTTATTCGCCTAGATATGTGTTATTTACCCAAATATGTTTTATTCATCCAAATATGTGTTATTTACCCAGATATGTGTTATTCACCCAGATATATGTTATTTATGTGGCTTTGGGGGCTGACGTACAAACCCCATATGACTGAAAGAGGTAACATAGATATTGGGGGTGCTGAGGCGCCCTCAGGGCTGGTTCCTGTGGTATCACATCTGTGGTGTCTGGAACGTGATAGCCGCTGCCTGGGAAAGATTTTCCACCAAATACTGTTGCGCATCCGCTAGTATCACTGTAATAATCATCTCGCTGTTAGCGTTACATCATGTGACGGATCTGTCTCATCACCGCAGGAGGAATGTAGCAAATTTCCTGTTACCAAAACCCTCCAGACCCAGCTCCCCTCTCCCCCTCCCAGATCATACAAACCGGAATTAGGGAATAAGATTTGTCACAGAACAACGTCCACGATTCTGACCTACAGACCATAAACGTGGAGGAGAAAGTGAGAAGTGATTTTATTAGGAGTCTGACAGAGGGACTTGGGGTTGTTATGTATGTTTATAGCTATTAACATATCAAGGAGCGCTATGGGCCACATGTAACAGCCGATAATTTGCAGGAGCCGCCGCCATTCTTGTGGGATAGACTCTAGATTCAAAGTGGCGTTTAGGTTATAGAGTAGGCAAAACTGGGCTCATACATGGCACGTGGCCTCCCTCCCCTCATAGGGCACCCACGGGTCCCGGTGCTTCTCCACTCACTGTGTGCCAGCATAGACTGCAATATGATGTCTGCCCACCCTCTGTATATAGCTCAGACTATTCTACAAGCTATATACAGAGGGGTATGATCAGAGCCAGATTAGAGGGTTGCGGGACCCTAGTGTGGATACTGTTCTGGGTCCATTTACTGAGAACCCCAGTTAAGATCCGGGCCTCTATGCGCCCATAGATGGGTGACGTGTCTATGAGGCTCAGACTGCAGCTGGCTGCACTTATTCCCATGCAGTGAGGACAATACAGGTGTAACATAAACTTTCAGCCTTCTGCACTGTAGCTGGCTGCACTTATTCCCATGCAGTGAGGACAATACAGGTGTAACATAAACTTTCAGCCTTCTGCACTGTAGCTGGCTGCACTTATTCCCATGCAGTGAGGACAATACAGGTGTAACATAAACTTTCAGCCTTCTGCACTGTAGCTGGCTGCACTTATTCCCATGCAGTGAGGACAATACAGGTGTAACATAGACTTTCAGCCTTCTGCACTGTAGCTGGCTGCACTTATTCCCATGCAGTGAGGACAACACAGGTGTAACATAATCTTTCAGCCTCCTGCACTGTAGCTGGCTGCACTTATTCCCATGCAGTGAGGACAATACAGGTGTAACATAGACTTTCAGCCTTCTGCACTGTAGCTGGCTGCAATTATTCCCATGCAGTGAGGACAATACAGGTGTAACATAGACTTTCAGCCTTCTGCACAGTAGCTGGCTGCACTTATTCCCATGCAGTGAGGACAATACAGGTGTAACATAGACTTTCAGCCTTCTGCACTGTAGCTGGCTGCACTTATTCCCATGCAGTGAGGACAATACAGGTGTAACATAGACTTTCAGCCTTCTGCACTGTAGCTGGCTGCACTTATTCCCATGCAGTGAGGACAATACAGGTGTAACATAGACTTTCAGCCTTCTGCACTGCAGCTGGCTGCACTTATTCCCATGCAGTGAGGACAATACTGGTGTAACATAGACTTTCAGCCTTCTGCACTGTAGCTGGCTGCACTTATTCCCATGAAGTGAGGACAATACAGGTGTAACATAAACTTTCAGCCTTCTGCACTGTAGCTGGCTGCACTTATTCCCATGCAGTGAGGACAATACAGGTGTAACATAGACTTTCAGCCTTCTGCACTGTAGCTGGCTGCACTTATTCCCATGCAGTGAGGACAATACAGGTGTAACATAGACTTTCAGCCTTCTGCACTGTAGCTGGCTGCACTTATTCCCATGCAGTGAGGACAATACAGGTGTAACATAGACTTTCAGTCTTCTGCACTGCAGCTGGCTGCACTTATTCCCATGCAGTGAGGACAATACAGGTGTAACATAAACTTTCAGCCTTCTGCACTGCAGCTGGCTGCACTTATTCCCATGCAGTGAGGACAATACAGGTGTAACATAGACTTTCAGCCTTCTGCACTGTAGCTGGCTGCACTTATTCCCATGCAGTGAGGACAATACAGGTGTAACATAGACTTTCAGCCTTCTGCACTGTAGCTGGCTGCACTTATTCCCATGCAGTGAGGACAATACAGGTGTAACATAGACTTTCAGCCTTCTGCACTGTAGCTGGCTGCACTTATTCCCATGCAGTGAGGACAATACAGGTGTAACATAGACTTTCAGCCTTCTGCACTGTAGCTGGCTGCACTTATTCCCATGCAGTGAGGACAATACAGGTGTAACATAGACTTTCAGCCTTCTGCACTGCAGCTGGCTGCAGTTATTCCCATGCAGTGAGGACAATACAGGTGTAACATAGACTTTCAGCCTTCTGCACTGTAGCTGGCTGCACTTATTCCCATGAAGTGAGGACAATACAGGTGTAACATAGACTTTCAGCCTTCTGCACTGTAGCTGGCTGCACTTATTCCCATGCAGTGAGGACAATACAGGTGTAACATAGACTTTCAGCCTTCTACACTGCAGCTGGCTGCACTTATTCCCATGCAGTGAGGACAATACAGGTGTAACATAGACTTTCAGCCTTCTACACTGCAGCTGGCTGCACTTATTCCCATGCAGTGAGGACAATACAGGTGTAACATAGACTTTCAGCCTTCTGCACTGTAGCTGGCTGCACTTATTCCCATGCAGTGAGGACAATACAGGTGTAACATAGACTTTCAGCCTTCTGCACTGCAGCTGGCTGCACTTATTCCCATGCAGTGAGGACAATACAGGTGTAACATAGACTTTCAGCCTTCTGCACTGTAGCTGGCTGCACTTATTCCCATGCAGTGAGGATAATACAGGTGTAACATAGACTTTCAGCCTTCTGCACTGTAGCTGGCTGCACTTATTTCCATGCAGTGAGGACAATACAGGTTTAACATAGACTTTCAGCCTCCTGCACTGTAGCTGGCTGCACTTATTCCCATGCAGTGAGGACAATACAGGTGTAACATAGACTTTCAGCCTTCTGCACTGCAGCTGGCTGCACTTATTCCCATGCAGTGAGGACAATACAGGTGTAACATAGACTTTCAGCCTTCTGCACTGCAGCTGGCTGCACTTAATCCCATGCAGTGAGGACAATACAGGTGTAACATAGACTTTCAGCCTTCTGCACTGTAGCTGGCTGCACTTATTCCCATGCAGTGAGGACAATACAGGTGTAACATAGACTTTCAGCCTTCTACACTGTAGCTGGCTGCACTTATTCCAATGCAGTGAGGACAATACAGGTGTAACATAGACTTTCAACCTTCTGCACTGTAGCTGGCTGCACTTATTCCCATGCAGTGAGGACAATACAGGTGTAACATAGACTTTCAGCCTTCTGCACTGTAGCTGGCTGCACTTATTCCCATGCAGTGAGGACAATACAGGTGTAACATAGACTTTCAGCCTTCTGCACTGCAGCTGGCTGCACTTATTCCCATGCAGTGAGGACAATACAGGTGTAACATAGACTTTCAGCCTTCTGCACTGCAGCTGGCTGCACTTATTCCCATGCAGTGAGGACAATACAGGTGTAACATAGACTTTCAGCCTTCTGCACTGTAGCTGGCTGCACTTATTCCCATGCAGTGAGGACAATACAGGTGTAACCTAGACTTTCAGCCTTCTGCACTGTAGCTGGCTGCACTTATTCCCATGCAGTGAGGACAATACAGGTGTAACATAGACTTTCAGCCTTCTGTACTGCAGCTGGCTGCACTTATTCCCATGCAGTGAGGACAATACAGGTGTAACATAGACTTTCAGCCTTCTGCACTGCAGCTGGCTGCACTTATTCCCATGCAGTGAGGACAATACAGGTGTAACATAGACTTTCAGCCTTCTGCACTGTAGCTGGCTGCACTTATTCCCATGCAGTGAGGGACAATACAGGTGTAACATAGACTTTCAGCCTTCTGCACTGTAGCTGGCTGCACTTATTCCCATGGAATGAGGACAATACAGGTGTAACATAGACTTTCAGCCTTCTGCACTGTAGCTGGCTGCACTTATTCCCATGCAGTGAGGACAATACAGGTGTAACATAGACATTCAGCCTCCTGCACTGTAGCTGGCTGCACTTATTCCCATGCAGTGAGGACAATACAGGTGTAACATAGACTTTCAGCCTTCTACACTGTAGCTGGCTGCACTTATTCCCATGCAGTGAGGACAATACAGGTGTAACATAGACTTTCAGCCTTCTGCACTGTAGCTGGCTGCACTTATTCCCATGCAGTGAGGACAATACAGGTGTAACATAGACTTTCAGCCTTCTGCACTGTAGCTGGCTGCACTTATTCCCATGCAGTGAGGACAATACAGGTGTAACATAGACTTTCAGCCTTCTGCACTGCAGCTGGCTGCACTTATTCCCATGCAGTGAGGACAATACAGGTGTAACATAGACTTTCAGCCTTCTGCACTGCAGCTGGCTGCACTTATTCCCCATGCAATGAGGACAATACAGGTGTAACATAAACTTTCAGCCTTCTGCACTGTAGCTGGCTGCACTTATTCCCATGCAGTGAGGCAATACAGGTGTAACATAGACTTTCAGCCTTCTCCACTGTACCTGGCTGCACTTATTCCCATGCAGTGAGGACAATACAGGTGTAACCTAGACTTTCAGTCTTCTGCACTGTAGCTGGCTGCACTTATTCCCATGTAGTGAGGACAATACAGGTGTAACCTAGACTTTCAGCCTTCTGCACTGTAGCTGGCTGCACTTATTCCCATGTAGTGAGGACAATACAGGTGTAACATAGACTTTCAGCCTTCTGCACTGCAGCTGGCTGCACTTATTCCCATGCAGTAAGGACAATACAGGTGTAACATAGACTTTCAGCCTTCTGCACTGCAGCTGGCTGCACTTATTCCCATGCAGTGAGGACAATACAGGTGTAACATAAACTTTCAGCCTTCTGCACTGTAGCTGGCTGCACTTATTCCCATGCAGTGAGGACAATACAGGTGTAACATAGACTTTCAGCCTTCTCCACTGTAGCTGGCTGCACTTATTCCCATGCAGTGAGGACAATACAGGTGTAACATAGACTTTCAGCCTTCTGCACTGTAGCTGGCTGCACTTATTCCCATGCAGTGAGGACAATACAGGTGTAACATAGACTTTCAGCCTTCTGCACTGTAGCTGGCTGCACTTATTCCCATGCAGTGAGGACAATACAGGTGTAACATAGACTTTCAGCCTTCTGCACTGCAGCTGGCTGCACTTATTCCCATGCAGTGAGGACAATACAGGTGTAACATAGACTTTCAGCCTTCTGCACTGCAGCTGGCTGCACTTATTCCCATGCAGTGAGGACAATACAGGTGTAACATAAACTTTCAGCCTTCTGCACTGCAGCTGGCTGCACTTATTCCCATGCAGTGAGGACAATACAGGTGTAACATAGACTTTCAGCCTTCTCCACTGTAGCTGGCTGCACTTATTCCCATGCAGTGAGGACAATACAGGTGTAACATAGACTTTCAGCCTTCTGCACTGTAGCTGGCTGCACTTATTCCCATGCATTGAGGACAATACAGGTGTAACATAGACTTTCAGCCTTCTGCACTGTAGCTGGCTGCACTTATTCCCATGCAGTGAGGACAATACAGGTGTAACATAGACTTTTCAGCCTTCTGCACTGCAGCTGGCTGCACTTATTCCCATGCAGTGAGGACAATACAGGTGTAACATAGACTTTCAGCCTTCTGCACTGCAGCTGGCTTCACTTATTCCCATGCAGTGAGGACAATACAGGTGTAACATAAACTTTCAGCCTTCTGCACTGCAGCTGGCTGCACTTATTCCCATGCAGTGAGGACAATACAGGTGTAACATAGACTTTCAGCCTCCTGCACTGTAGCTGGCTGCACTTATTCCCATGCAGTGAGGACAATACAGGTGTAACATAGACTTTCAGCCTTCTGCACTGTAGCTGGCTGCACTTATTCCCATGCAGTGAGGACAATACAGGTGTAACATAGACTTTCAGCCTTCTGCACTGCAGCTGGCAGCACTTATTCCCATGCAGTGAGGACAATACAGGTGTAACATAGACTTTCAGCCTTCTGCACTGCAGCTGGCTGCACTTATTCCCATGCAGTGAGGACAATACAGGTGTAACATAAACTTTCAGCCTTCTGCACTGTAGCTGGCTGCACTTATTCCCATGCAGTGAGGACAATACAGGTGTAACATAGACTTTCAGCCTTCTCCACTGTAGCTGGCTGCACTTATTCCCATGCAGTGAGGACAATACAGGTGTAAACATAGACTTTCAGCCTTCTGCACTGTAGCTGGCTGCACTTATTCCCATGCAGTGAGGACAATACAGGTGTAACATAGACTTTCAGCCTTCTGCACTGTAGCTGGCTGCACTTATTCCCATGCAGTGAGGACAATACAGGTGTAACATAGACTTTCAGCCTCCTGCACTGTAGCTGGCTGCACTTATTCCCATGCAGTGAGGACAATACAGGTGTAACATAGACTTTCAGCCTTCTGCACTGCAGCTGGCTGCACTTATTCCCATGCAGTGAGGACAATACAGGTGTAACATAAACTTTCAGCCTTCTGCACTGTAGCTGGCTGCACTTATTCCCATGCAGTGAGGGACAATACAGGTGTAACATAAACTTTCAGCCTTCTGCACTGTAGCTGGCTGCACTTATTCCCATGCAGTGAGGACAATACAGGTGTAACATAAACTTTCAGCCTTCTGCACTGTAGCTGGCTGCACTTATTCCCATGCAGTGAGGACAATACAGGTGTAACATAGACTTTCAGCCTTCTCCACTGTAGCTGGCTGCACTTATTCCCATGCAGTGAGGACAATACAGGTGTAACATAGACTTTCAGCCTTCTGCACTGTAGCTGGCTGCACTTATTCCCATGCAGTGAGGACAATACAGGTGTAACCTAGACTTTCAGCCTTCTGCACTGTAGCTGGCTGCACTTATTCCCATGCAGTGAGGACAATACAGGTGTAACATAGACTTTCAGCCTTCTGCACTGCAGCTGGCTGCACTTATTCCCATGCAGTGAGGACAATACAGGTGTAACATAAACTTTCAGCCTTCTGCACTGTAGCTGGCTGCACTTATTCCCATGCAGTGAGGACAATACAGGTGTAACATAGACTTTCAGCCTTCTGCACTGTAGCTGGCTGCACTTATTCCCATGCAGTGAGGACAATACAGGTGTAACATAGACTTTCAGCCTCCTGCACTGTAGCTGGCTGCACTTATTCCCATGCAGTGAGGACAATACAGGTGTAACATAGACTTTCAGCCTTCTGCACTGCAGCTGGCTGCACTTATTCCCATGCAGTGAGGACAATACAGGTGTAACATAAACTTTCAGCCTTCTGCACTGTAGCTGCTGCACTTATTCCCATGCAGTGAGGACAATACAGGTGTAACATAAACTTTCAGCCTTCTGCACTGTAGCTGGCTGCACTTATTCCCATGCAGTGAGGACAATACAGGTGTAACATAAACTTTCAGCCTTCTGCACTGTAGCTGGCTGCACTTATTCCCATGCAGTGAGGACAATACAGGTGTAACATAGACTTTCAGCCTTCTCCACTGTAGCTGGCTGCACTTATTCCCATGCAGTGAGGACAATACAGGTGTAACATAGACTTTCAGCCTTCTGCACTGTAGCTGGCTGCACTTATTCCCATGCAGTGAGGACAATACAGGTGTAACATAGGACTTTCAGCCTTCTGCACTGTAGCTGGCTGCACTTATTCCCATGCAGTGAGGACAATACAGGTGTAACATAGACTTTCAGCCTTCTGCACTGCAGCTGGCTGCACTTATTCCCATGCAGTGAGGACAATACAGGTGTAACATAGAACTTTCAGCCTTCTGCACTGTAGCTGGCTGCACTTATTCCCATGCAGTGAGGTACAATACAGGTGGTAACATAGACTTTCAGCCTTCTCCACTGTAGCTGGCTGCACTTATTCCCATGCAGTGAGGACAATACAGGTGTAACATAGACTTTCAGCCTTCTGCACTGTAGCTGGCTGCACTTATTCCCATGCAGTGAGGACAATACAGGTGTAACATAGACTTTCAGCCTTCTGCACTGTAGCTGGCTGCACTTATTCCCATGCAGTGAGGACAATACAGGTGTAACATAGACTTTCAGCCTTCTGCACTGCAGCTGGCTGCACTTATTCCCATGCAGTGAGGAC
This sequence comes from Taudactylus pleione, assembly GCA_031769625.1. Taxonomy (NCBI): domain Eukaryota; kingdom Metazoa; phylum Chordata; class Amphibia; order Anura; family Myobatrachidae; genus Taudactylus; species Taudactylus pleione. The sequence goes on from JAUIMM010000337.1 coordinate 379,589, forward strand.
AATACAGGTGAAACATAGACTTTCAGCCTTCTGCACTGCAGCTGGCTGCACTTATTCCCATGCAGTGAGGACAATACAGGTTGTAACATAGACTTTCAGCCTTCTGCACTGCTAGCTGGCTGCACTTATTCCCATGCAGTGAGGACAATACAGGTGTAACATAGACTTTCAGCCTTCTGCACTGCAGCTGGCTGCACTTATTCCCATGCAGTGAGGACAATACAGGTGTAACATAGACTTTCAGCCTTCTGCACTGCAGCTGGCTGCACTTATTCCCATGCAGTGAGGACAATACAGGTGTAACATAGACTTTCAGCCTTCTGCACTGCAGCTGGCTGCACTTATTCCCATGCAGTGAGGACGAATACAGGTGTAACATAAACTTTCAGCCCTTCTGCA